>OZ010612.1:48355598-48578098 GCA_963932145.1 Acanthosepion lycidas
TGTTAACAGGCTGCCCTGTTGCAATCACATGATCAGACCCTACTGAGGATTGCTTGAATCTTTGGCCATCACACAAACACATCGTGAGTTGCACCCCCATGCTCCTACATACCCCAGTCAAGAATGAAGGGAAAACCATGTGACAAACCTTGAGAACAGCAAAAATCTAAGGGGGGGAAAAAAAAAAAAAAAAAAAAAAAAAGAGAAGAGAGAGGCAGTTTCCTGTCTGACCAGTGGCAGATGAATATCGGCTAGTGAATTGCTCTGATTCTTAATGGACTGGACACCAGAATAATAAAGAAAACAACAAAGTCTGTCGACTACAGATGGAAAGGGCTACTATATACTAAGTCAAATTGACCAATGAATGTCCGTATGTGTCGCTGTAGATCCCAGGCCATTCCAAAAGAAAAAGACTCCAGGGAAATTGCTGGGTGACTAAATATTATTTTCGCTTAAGGAATCTTGCTTCGGCAAATTAGAATTCTGTGTGGCAAGATGAACTCGACTGGCCCATCAAGACAGACAAATTGATTTCCTGGCTTGACCTTATTCTTGTTATATATATATATATATATATATTCACTCGTAACTTCTGTTCTTTTATAATCTTTTTCCTCTTGGTTAGACAAATTTTTCTGTTCTTGTAAATAAATGTTCCATTTTGAATCTTGTATGTTTTTTCGGTGACACCCTTCCATCCCTGAGTGAATACTGAGAAAGGATCCCACTTTTTCCATTTTTTTTTTTTTTGAACCTGTGGTTCACCTATATGGTACAAGTTCATAACAAAATATATATATATATATATATATATATATATATATATATATATATATATATATATATATATATTTATATATATATATATATAACCTAAAGCGCCAGAACCTATCT
Organism: Acanthosepion lycidas; assembly: GCA_963932145.1. NCBI lineage: Eukaryota > Metazoa > Mollusca > Cephalopoda > Sepiida > Sepiidae > Acanthosepion > Acanthosepion lycidas. The sequence goes on from OZ010612.1 coordinate 48,356,496, forward strand.
ACCAGGCCAGAGTTATCCTGATGATCTGTTAAGTGAAACCTAGGTAGATGGGTTCTGGCTCTTGAGGTTTTCTAGTTTTTGCTCTACTTAGTGTAATGAGCACTTTTACATTTCAACTTAGGTTATGCTGTTGGCGTTTTTTCTTTTGGCAGTGCTGGTTGATTATTTTCAAGTGTCATGGATGTTTTTAGCCTTAAGTTTTTTTTATTGAATTTTTTCCCCTCATATCAGTTTGTCCAATATTTTTTATTTACAAATTGTATTATCTGGGATTTTTTTCACACCATCTGAGTATAGGTAAAAAAATATATATATATATATATATATATATATATATATATATCTTGAAAATATATTTCAATTGAGCACTGTTGAATGACAAGCTAATTCTATAAACAACAGCCACCTGCGCTAATGCAAAGCTCTTCAGTAAAAATGAATTGAGCCCTATAGGTGACTGGCATTCATTTACATTCGCAAAAACAATACACTAGATTTAGCTAGCTCATACAGTCGAATGAAGATAGCTCAGTGGTAGAAACTGATTGACACCAAATCAGTTGGGTTTCAATCCTGGCTTGAGGCATCTGGATGTCTAGTCGCACTGAGGAGCTGTGATACAGCAAAACAGCACTGTCTATGAATTATATTGTATATATAGATATATAGATATATATATATATATATAGATAGATAGATAGATAGATAGATAGATAGATAGATAGATAGATAGATAGATAGATAGATAGATAGATAGATAGATAGATAGATAGATAGATAGACATTTTCTATATATATATATAAAAAGGAAAAAATTTTAAATTAAAAAAGAATTAATTCCATAATGTACATAAGAAAAAATGAACAAATAAATGCATTACATGGCATCATGGAGAAAAACAAAAATATAAAAAAAAAACATTGCCAGTATCAAGGATAATAACTTGACAAATGGAGTAATGTATATTGGCTCAAATTGAGAACTAGAAGAGCTGAGTTTGAATTCCAGTTGAGTTTGTTACATTCACTTACGTGCAAATGCCCTTAGAGAAAGGTATGAATCCATGTCTTCTACCCCCAGCTATTGGTAAATAGTAGGACAGACTGACCTTGGGTGGCAACTGGTCTAGGAGAAAGACAACTATGAATTAAAACTCTACAACTAGGGTTAAATAGTAGGGAAGAGTGGGTTCTTCAGCCCTGGGTGGCAACCAGTCTAGGAGAAAGATGATTCCCAAGCTGTATGTAGCCCTGATGAAGCACATACAATGCAGCTAATAAAAGATCGTGGAGTTCTCAATGATGATGATCATGACTGGGGTTGACGTTGATGACCTTGACAAACACTTGGAGTTAGGACAAAGACGAGTTCTGAAATCTTGAGACTGTCTTCTTTCAGACTTGGGGAATGTTCCAAAGAAATCAAATGTCTGCTTGTGAGCCCCACTGTCCAAAAGTGAAATTAACAGACTAGAACTCCATTTGCCAGTTCCACGTTCTGTGCCAATAACCATTACATACTGCCCCAGAAAAGAAAACATCTTACACATAAATATCTTAGTCTGAAATGTGTATATAAATATGTTATATGTATATTCTTTACAAAGGAAGCTGCTGATATCCTATTGCTGCACTATTGAGAGTGTACTAGTGTATTGCATGAGATGCTTGGCTGTGGAGGAGAGAGCTCTCCAGTGGGTTATAGATATTGCCAAGAAAATAATCAGCTTGGAGGACAGTTATAATTCTTGTTGCAGCAGAGCAGAAAACATAATGAAAAACATTACATATCGTAGGCACCACTTGTTTGATATGTTACCCCTAGGGTGACGGTTTAGTTCTATTAGTTCTAGGATAATGCATTTGTGGGACAACATTTACTCTTTGGTCCTGTGTAAAATGAACACTGTTGCACACTGGCAATTTTCAAAGTATTTCAAACTTATTACTTTTCTTCATTTGATGCTGTGCATATATTTTTTGCATGTGTGAGTGTGTAAGTTGGTGTACCAGGGGGACTGCTGTCCAATTATATTGCACAGTGACAAGAAGAATAAATAAATAAAAAACAATTTTGTTATTTTAGTTTAGCCATTATTTTTTTATTGTTTGATTCCTTTTCTATGACTTTTCAACTATTTACACTTTATTTAAAAGCCAGAAAATATTTTTAGATTTTAGGAATTTTTTTTTGTTTTTTTAGAGATAATAATGGTTTCATGATACAAGCCTTACTAACTAACCCATATCTAGGAGTAGATGAGGTGGATTTGTACCTTTCCAAAGGTTGTGTAAGTGAATATAATGAACTCAACAGGAATTGGAACTCAGCTCTCCAATAACAAATTTGAGCCATTATCTATTACATCACCTGCTCATCCAAGCTTACAGCACCTGATATCCCTAAGTGGTCACCCATCTAGGTACTAGACCAGACTTGATGTTGTTTAACTTTGGTTACTGTATGGTAAACAGTGTTTCAATGTGATGTGCCAACAAACCTGGCCTTTATTTTTGCAGATAACCTATGAAGAAACTTTTGGGTTAGCCAAACAGTTTGGTAAAAAATTAGAAAACATTTTGGCCAACCCAATAGAAGACTGAAAGAATGATGGAAGTAATTAAAAAAAAAAGAAAAAAAAGAATGCACAAACCAATAAGAGAAGAAAGTTCACTAATTTCATTATTGCTCAGGTTGAACCTTTTCAAAGATTTCAAATTGTACATGGCTTCAGGAACTTTTGGCAGATTGTTGTAAGATAAATCCACATCTGAAATAGAAATTCAAAGAATAAGGAATTGAAGTATGTTGTTTATAAGGAATGGTTGGCAAAACATCAGCCAGTTGCCAATTGATTCAAACTTTATAAAATGGTAAATAATAAAATTCTCATATTTTAATAATTTAGTAAATGCTTATAATTTATAAATAAATTTTTTTTTCATATTTCTTTATAAATTGGTCAATGATATTTATTGTATTAGTTTTTAGAATGTTGTAAATATAAAATTATTCTTGTAAAAAAAAAAAAAAATGATCTAATAAATAGTGTTTAATATTTTTATTGTAAATTCTCAAGAAAAAAAAAAAGTTTAATTTCACTAGCACATCATTGCTGAATAGTGAAGGTAGTTAAAATAATAGCGGTGTCAAGGGAAAAACCGTCCTTTTAACACACTGGGTTTTTTTTGTGGGCACAAAGGTCCATGGTTTTTTTTTTTGGTTTTTTTACATAAGTATTAGTTTGGCAAACTCAAAAATACATAATAAATGAAATTGTGATTTTCTTATATGTATTTTAATTAATAAAATTTAAATTCTTTTGCCTTTTTTTTTTGTTTTTTTTTGCAGACACATAGGTCCATGTTTTCCAATTGTACTTTACAGGAATATATTTATTCCATATAAAACATTCTTACAATATTACATTTAGTGTTGGTTTAGTTGTAGGAAAATTGTCACTATTGCAGCCAACTGCCTTTGGAACTCTACTTTGAGTTTTCTGTATTCCGTGATGATTTTATTTTATTTGATTTTTTTTTTAACCAGCAAAGTCTAAAGCAGTCTCACTGTATTCACATTAATTTCACTTCATACAGCATTTCAATAAATGGCATTTATTTCTTTGGAAAATGGCAATTCACAGAGTGTGAAATCTGTACTCTCAATGAGTTTGACAAATTTATATGATCTGATATTTGATGAGAAAAACATAAGAACTTGCACAAGTCATTAGTATTATCTATATGTTCAGTCATTATCAGACAGTCACATAAGGCTGAGTAATCCCATAAGCGAGTCCATTCATTTATTTGCAATAAAATTTCTTTGGTCAAGTTATACAAAGGCTGTACAACCTGTTCTTAAAATATTCAACTGGAGATGTTCTGAACAAACCTCATATAACCATCAATGCTCTTTGCTTACATACAGAGAAAATGGTCTGTGCAGGACTGGATCTAGGAGGTGTGGGGCCCCAATTGGGTATAATAGGGCAGGCCCCTAAAATGTTGTGTTTATTGTCATTTATTATGAACTATAAGTTCTCCTTACCTTCAAGATTTACCAAACTGTCCAAACTCTGGGGGAAGTGATTGAGTGTTCTCTCGGAATTTCTCATGTGTAAAGTTGTTAATGATATCAATGCAGGTAGCTGACTGAAAAGCAGAAAATCAAAGTTAAATCAGGAAAAATTAAAAAGCAATGATATTCCTATTCTTTGACTGCATTAATTCCACACCACTAACAATCTCTCCCTGAATTGTAAGGAATTTTGATAATAAAATTATTAACAATGCGTTTTCATTTTGCCTGATGAGTGGACAGAGCGATTACTGGAGGGTTTGTCTATGAAACTCTGGAGCTGGAATTGTCGGACTTTGTCCATTTTATAATATATATATATATATATATATATATATATATATATATATATATACACACACACACACACACAAATGAATTTAAGATATCACACATTGAGTGCTGGTATTAATAAAATAGTGCTCGATATAATATAACAGAGCTATTAAATAGTGTACCCATGCCATCAAAATTGATGGCAAGAAATGCAAAAGTGATAAGCAAAGCTGTCCAATATCACAAAAATCAGACAGTCACATATATCAAGGCTAAGTAATCCCACAAGTGAGTCCATTCATTCATGTGCAGTAAAGTGTTTTTTAAGTTACATGAAGGCAATACAACCTGTTCTTAAAATATTCAACTGATGTTCTGAACAAACCTCATATAACCATCAATGCTCTTTGCTTACCATAATGCTGATAATGATATGTTGCAGGGCCAAATTGGATACAATAAGGTAGGCCTCTAAAATACTGCATTTATGATAATCTTAGGATTAAGGAAAGTATATTTTAAAAGTATATATAACATGATATATTTATGCAGAAATCATTTCAAGTTATATATAAAATCAAAATGTAATCAAAAGTTAATATTTTTGGTTTCTTCTCAGCAAAGTCTTTCAGGATCTCATTGAAAAATCCAACATCTTTATCTCACATTTTATGGAGCACCCTGTACATTTGCCAGTAAAACACTTTTTTGTAGAATGCATATTTTCAGAAATAGCCATTTTCATATATTTTACACACACTGTATATGTATAATGATACCAATTTGTGTTGAAATCCTTGCAGTATTTAGTATTGTTGAAGTTATTGCTAACAATTTTTGTGGAGATTTACAAACTTTATGTGTTGTTAAATTTTGCAAAACAATCAATTTTTTAATTTTATAAGACATCATGGTAAACAATATATTTTAAGAAAATTTATTTTTTTCCTTTTTACCAGTGAAGAATACATTCTTAATATTTCTTACTCTTAAGCATGCAACATACAACTGGCCATGCATAAATATTTCTTTATTGAGCTAAATACCAACGTTTTGAAGCATTTGTCCTTGTGATTTATTTATAGTTCTTGCAAACACAGGGCAAACTAGAAACTAGATTCTTGATAAAAGAAAATTGGGGTTTGCAAAGTTATGAAAAAAAGTAGTCAAAATTGAGTTGTTTTCACTCGAAAACAACTGATTTCAGCTAATTTAGGCAGCTTATGTATAGTCAGATTAAAAAAAATTTAATACTGTACTTTGTACACCTTTACCTGTTTGCACTTCTCCCCAGAATTTGGTTTTGATTGGTCAATGTATGGATATTTTAGAGGGTGTGATGGATGGACTTATGGAAGTCACAGAATTTTATATATAGATTGTTCTGTTACTCTTTCGTCTGTTACCTTTTTAATTTAGGTACATTTTAGATTGTCACCATTTTGCCCACTTCCTGTTTAGCCTGGAGTAATTACCAGAACTAGCACAATAAGCCACAGAGTCAACATACGTTTCCTACTTTCTTATCTTCCTAAATCTATCCTCTCCCCCCATGTTAGCATCGCCAATACATAATCCTTTTCTCGCTGCATTGGTTTCCTTTAATATCCTATTATTTGAACATTTGTTTAGGGTGACCACCTTGAATAGATTTATTTTTGCTACTGTACTTCATCATGTAGAATTCCTTTCACCACGTGCTGACTGTGCTCACACTGTGTCATAATGTTATTTCATGTAACTTTCTTCCTTTCTGTAAACATATCACTACAAACTGTAAAACATATTCCTGTAAGCAAGCTACTTGTTACCACTTTTATCTATTTGGACCTGCAGTCTCATAAATATGTTCACTATTTGGGCCTTTTTGTCATATTTCTTCTTTCCTTTTCTTTTAAACACATTTATTTAATTTGTTATTCAGACTAAACTAATCTCTAGTTTGTATTTATTTCATTTTTCTAGATTCACACTTTTGGCTTTTAATAAACTTTGTCTTCTGAATTTCGATTGCCCTATCAGGAGGTGTATATCATTTACGAACCAAAGCAACTTCGTAAATGATAGTAATTGAAAACAATGCAACTGTTTTTTTTTTTTTATTTGTAAAATTTAAAATCAATGATCCTTTTTCAGTTTTTAACTACTCACCGTAATTGTGTATGTGCCAAAGGATTATTGTTCAGTTTCAATGTCTGCAGACTGACCAACCTTCTGATCTGAGGAGGAATTGTTTCTGAAAACACAAAGAAATAAAAACTTATTAAATTAATTCATTTCTTTGAAACAAATTTCCCAAAATGTAAGAATTATTTAAAATATTTTTGCAGTGGTACAAAATTTTATTAAAGCAATAAAAACAGACATGTTAAAACACAAGGAAAAATTAATAATGAAAAAGTGGAGTAACAAAAATTAATATCAACATAAAGTAGTAATATCAAAATAATATTAAGAAAATAAAGGCAGTATTCACAAGGTAGACAATTTGCATGAGTACATGAATATAATTGGTTCAGAAATAACTGAACACTTGCTAAAAACCAGCAATGTCCCCCGACTTTAAAAACCAAAATATGTTCTGAGAATGGCTAATTCTGAATTTAATTTGAAAGTGTTGGAATCTATATTAAGGCAGACCAGCCATCTCTCTGTAAGCAGGAGTGGTTGGTAGGCTAAAAGGTAATTATTAGGTTGGTGCAAAAATAATGGCGTAATAAGGTCGTTTTTTGACGTATTTTTTAACGTCAAAAAACGACATTATTACGTCATTATTTTTGCACCAACCTAATAGATTGTAAGTGTTATATTTCTTTTATATAATATTTGGTGTCTGCTGTTCACTTTTAGTCACTGAGTACATTTTTTTTGTCTTTGATCTAGCTCTGTTGAGAGAATATTGAGAAACTGATTTAGTGATCTTTTGTTAATCATGTTGTATTTTGATATTACCACTTTAAAGTAATACTATTTTTGTTAACTATCTTTTTGTGTTATTAATTTTTCTTTGTGTTTTAACATTTTCATTTTTGTCACTTTAATAAAAAATTTAACGAATACCATTATAAAAAGCAACAAATTACACACATGAAACAACTGCAAATATGATGATATGCCATAGCTGATGATTTAACAAAAAAAAGTAGTATAACAATTTAGGCAAAAAATGACCCTATGACCCTTTCCATTACCCAGAGCAGTGATTCTCAACTGCCATGACGTGCAAATTCTCTTAAGTGTGCTGCGAAATATTGTCACAGTGTGTGTGTGGAAGTAGTAATGGTACAGCGTTAGTATTTGAATTAATATGAAACTTTTTCAAATAATTCTTTTCACTATTCTTTGATGGTTATTTTAAATACTTTGTTTTAATATTCATTTTTTAAAAAGTATTTTTATTTTTTTAAGGGTTCAAAATAAAACATTCAATGGTAATGATTGATGCATTTTGGATTTCAACACAAAAGGAATATCCCACATCAGCTAAAAAGGCTTTATCAGTTATATTGCAATTTTCTATGTCTTATTTATGTTAATTAGGCTTCTCAACCCTAACATCAAAAATAAGAAGTGAGAAAAACTATGCTCAACTGAAGAAGAAAAGAGGGTCTGCTTTTCACACATTTGATCAAACATTGAAGAAATTGTGAAAAGAAAAAAAAAACTAAACACAGATTTCACACTAAATGAGCTGCATAAATAGTTGAACAGAAATATTGATACAAAGTAAATTCATATTTGCGTGTTTATTTAACAAAAAAAAATCTATGCTTTTATTTCATAACATATAAATGTATACCCTTTAAAAATTTTGCTAAGTGCGCCATTGCTTAAAAAGGTTGAGAAACACTGACTTAGGGTGAAGACATTTCCAAAAATGAGGTGTTTGGATGGGATATTTTTAAAAGAAATGAATGTGAGAAAAAGGCTTAAGAAAAAGACTTCTCAAAATTGTTTTCAAACAATCAGAAGAGCAGAATTTGAAACCCAAGACAATTTTAAAAAGTAGCTTAGTTAGCTGGCAGGCAGTAAGTAGTTAGGGAAGACATAAGTCAGCAGATCAAGTTACCTTAGCAGTGAGTTATTAAAGGAGGATGCTGGATTCCAAGATACCATCGGATCTGTAAGGAACTCCAGGATAACTAAGAAAATCTTAAAAACAGATAATTTGGGACATGTTTGTGTGAAACAAACCCACAAAGTTAACCTTAAAAATATGAAAACTACTCACTCTCTTCAACTATGATTGTACAAGGCTATACCAACTTCTGAAAATTTATTCACATTCATTCAGATATCCTTCCACTCAATAGACACTCTTCCTGCATTTATCAACCCCTGAACAGCTCAACAAAACTTAACAGAACCATGTGACCTTCACTGGTATCACACTCTCTACCAAAGATTTTTATAATTTCTACTACAGAAAGTCATCACTTTCCTATGAACATTTTTTTTCTGTCCAGCTTCATTTTTTAGGTGCTCAAAAGAATATTTTTACTGTTCTTTTCACATTATTTATTGTAAATAAACAATTTCTTTGTTTCAGTTTCTCACTGAGTATTGTGTAACTACAGAGCTCTTAACTAATTTTCTTTTTGTATAAAGAAAAATACTCACAGTAGCCAACAGTAACAATCTTAAACTGATTCTTTTGGTTCTCAATTCTTACTGGAATGACTGCAAAACACCCCATCTCCACAATTTATAGGCAGAAGCACACAAATGCATGCTGGGATTTCTTCCTAGCCAATAAAATAGGCCATTTCTCGGTTTCATCTGACTCAGTTCTGGTCTGTCTTGGCTTGAAGTCAGAATGCTACATTTGCTTATTCAAATTTGATTAAGTTTGTGAACTTTTTGTCATATTTCTGTTACTTTGCCTTTGGATGTATTGTTTGCTTGCTTTATATATTTTTTGCCCTGTTCTTTTCTTTTCCTTGTTATTGCAAACTTTGTCAATTCTGTTTTTTGGGCAGTTTTGCCAATTATTTACATTTAACCATGGCCACTCACTCTACAGATTCAATGTTTGTTTTTTATTTTTTCTAAGATTCTCAATGACGAATTGGATAAAACCAGATTTTCAAGACTTTTGAGATAGCCAAAAATTTGCTCCCTCCTTACTTTCTTAAAAAAAACAAAAAAACCTATAAAATGTATGAGAGCAGTTTCAATAAAAGAAAAAAAAAAACAACTTACCGAGTTTGTTATCACTCAGATCCAAGTATACCAAATCAGTACAGTTAACAAAAAGGTTGTTCGGTATGTTTTCAATCCTGTAAAAGGAATATAATAAAAATTAGTTGATATAATTTACTAATTAAGTGAGTATTGTGTCGAAAAAACAAAAGATATTACACATCTTGGATCACATCAAAACTAGACAGAATTCATTCTTAGGAAAAGCCCATATAACTGAAATAACAAAGATTAAAAAAAAAAAACTATGTTACATGTTTCATCCTTGTAAAGGACTTCTTCAGACTAAAAATGGGTTTATTGATGGAATACATTGATAAAAACATTAGTCTGAACAAAGCATTTTCGAAGTGGGAAACATGTACTGTAGGAGTTTTTCTATTTTCTCATTTAATTACCCACTACACACACAGATATATATATATATATATATATATATATATATATAAAGCTCTTAAAGTGGTCTGTTTTTCTTTAAAATATATATAAAACAAAAGATAAAGACCAACACTAGTTGCCATATGTAAGTAGAATTTGCTTTACCCAAATTTGCCTAAAGTGTTTTCTTTCTCTTTCTTTCAGTATTTGCTAATCTAACACTTTATTTTTATTCATTTATTTATTCATTTTTTCTTGTGTTCTAATATTTTAACCTAATTTGTAACCCTGAAAGTCACTTAGTAGGAAATCTTCCCTAAAAAAAAAACAAAAAAACAAAAAAAACACACGTCTTGGACAGCACATGAACCTAACTCATCTGTATTCTTATGTATTAGTGGGACGATTATTTTGCTAGATAAAATACAGACTAGCGAGGAACTGTTTGGCTGTATCTCTCTTCCCGTTGTCTATTTTATTTTATTGAAAGCAAAGACCCCAAGCTCATTGTTGGCGGTGGTGAAACCCTCCCACCCCAGCTCTGCATTCCTTGAAACATAAAGTTAGCCGCAACAATTCACTAACTGACCATGAGAATGGAAGATGGCGAAAGTGAACACTAGCTGCCATATGTAAGTAGAATTATATACCATATCCACAATGCTGGATAACCAAATTTGTTTTTAGGATAGGACAATGGGACTTATACTAAGTTAAAACTTAATGTAATGGAAGGGAAAAATAAAAATAAAATCCCATTCCCATCCCTTGGTAAGTATCGCATCAGCTGCCAGCTGCGGGCCTTGTGTGTGTAAGTAATAGGAGTAAGTAGGCTTTCCTACCATCCGGTCAATACTCCTCCTCTTTCTCTTGCACAAGAGTAGAGGCTCATACCTTGTTTCTTGTTTAGGAAGTGGTTCTCGAAACTCTCCCTCTCTTTCTCTCTGGCCTCTGTACAAATGCTGCCATGTTTCTCTTGTGATGTGTGCAGTCTGGCAATGCCTCTTCATTCTGAGGGTACACGGTTGACAGTTTTCTGGTTGCTGTTTCTGACTGGTAGTTAGGAGCCCTAAACTCTTGCATAGTGTCTTGAGCAGCCGCTCTTATCAACATTTGTATAATACCAGGGTGTCTGTAGTGTCATGTCGCGCATGGAAAGGTGACCCTGCATTCACCTCCAGTGGGCAACCCTGAGGCCACATGATGTTGCAGGCTGTGCCAACTTCTCTCTGCCCATGTCACAGTCGATAACTGTCTGCTTCTTCAACTTCAGGCCTTCTCATTTTTACTACTGTAATTACACATCATGATAACTAACGACGATCCAAGAAGAAAACCTAAACCAGCCCTTAAAAAAAAAAAAAAAAAAAAAAAAAAAAAAAAAAAAATCACCTAAACCCTTTAACATTTCCTTTTCTAACATCCGTGGCATTAGAACCAATTTCTGCAGTGTGGAATCATTCCTCACTGCAAACTGCCCGGATATACTGGCTCTCTGTGAGACCAACCTTGATTTGTCTATCCCTTACTCTGACTTCTCAATCCACGGCTACCTTCCTCTCCTTAGAAAAGACTCTCAAACTCACATGCATGGCCTTGAAGCTTACGTCAAGGACCATCTCCTGCTGGCTAGAGAGGTGTCTCTTGAATCTCCAGACCATTTGTATATGTGTGTCTGACTATTTCTTCTCAATGCTGTAAGCTACCTCTTCTTCCTTTATCACTCTCCATTCTCCCAAAACTGTGGTGTAATCAAATGCATTTCTGACAGCATTGACAAGGCTCTCTCTCTCTCCATCTGTTTGCTCACATATACATGTTTGGTGATTTTAACACCAATCATACCAAATGGCTTAAAAACACTACTACTGACTTTGCAGGCATACAAACCCTTAATTTTTCATTTTCTCAATCCCTCACACAAATAATTGACTTCCCCACACATTTTCCCTACAACCTGGATGGTAAGGCTTCTCTTCTCAATCTATGTTTTACCTCCATCCCCAAGTCCTGTAGCACCATGCAATTCTGCCCTCTTTGCAACTTTGATCATGTTGTAGTGTCTGTCAACATCTCCTTCAACTCCACCCCCTGAAAAGAAACTCCTACCACTAGAACATTGTTCTGCTATCAACAAGCAGACTGGGACTCATTCCGGGATTTCCTTCGCAATATCCCCTGGAATGTTGTCTTTATGCTCCCCATTCAAGAATGTGCTTCCGAGGTCTCCTCCTGGGTTAAAGCTGGAATCGAGGCTTTCATCCCCTCAAGGAAATATAAGGTCAAATCATGCTCCTCCCCTTGGTTCTCTGCTGTTTGCTCAGCTGCCATTGCCCATAGGAATCACTTCTTCCACCTATATGGTAGCAACATGTCTGATTGCAACAGATGTCTCTTTTGTCCTCAATGAAGCAAAGTCACTATTTGCTGCTCGAATGAAAGAACGTATTGTATCTTGCAAATTCAGCTCCACGGATTATTGGCGTCTCTGCAAGTGTGTACTCAACAATAGCAAACCCTCTATACCTCCTTTATTCAACCAGTTTGAGGTTCTGACCTCTACTGCCAACAAGGCTGAATGCTTTGCTTGGAAATTCTCATTCAATTCAACGCTTGACTCTTCCAGTGTACCTACACCTGATTTCCCCCTTAGGACTGAGGCTCTATTGAGTGAGTTGCACATAACTCCATCATTGGTATTGGGCATTATCTCTAAATTAGACCCCCACAAGGCAGGTGGGGGAGCCATTGTCCTGAAGAAATGTGCGCCTGAACTGGCCCTTGCCCTCTCCAAATTATATAACTACTGCCTCAATGAATCTTGTTTTCCAGCTTGTTGGAAGTCCTCATCCATTGTTCCTGTCTTTAAGAACTCTGGAGACCCTTCTAATTACCGTCCTATCAGTCTCCTACCACTCTTCGGCAAAGTTTTTGAAGCTTTAATAAACACCAAAGTGGTTAAGCACCTTACATCCCATGATCTGCTCTCCAATGAGCAATATGGTTTCCGCTTTGCCTGTTCTACAGCTGATGTGCTTACAGCCATAACTGAAATTGTTTACCAAGCACTTCATGATAACGGAGAAGCTCGTGCCATAGCTCTAGATATCTCCAAAGCGTTTGATAAGATTTGGCATGCTGGCCTTCTTTGCAAGCTGCAGGGTTATGGAATTTCAGGTTGATTGTTTGACTTAATACCATCATTCCTATCAAACCATGTATTGAAGGTCGTTCTCAACAGATTCTCCTCCAGCTCCTATCCCACGAATGCAGGTGTTGCCCAAGGCTCTATCCTAGGCCCTACTCTGTTCCTTATCTTCATCAACGATCTTCCTGATGTCATAGTTTCCCAAACAGGCGTCTATGTAAACGACACTATTTACTCTTGCCTCAAAAACAAATCTAGTGTCACTGACAAAACTAACCTGGACGTTTGCCTGAAAAAGGACCTCCAACTCGTTGTGGATTGGGGCAGGAATTGGCTGGTTAACTTTAATGCCTCAAAAACAAAACTGCTCTCTATTACTCACCAGAGAGAACCATCCCTGCCTCCCATTAGAATGTCTGACGCTCAACTCCAAGAGAGCACCTCTTTGCAACTGCTTGGTCTCACATTGTCTGCTGACCTGAGATGGAACAAATACATTTAGTCAATAGCTTTGTCTACTGTGCTGCGCCAGGAAATTTTTCTTGCCGGAGTCAATCCTTCAAATCTACAAATCAACCATTCACCCTTGCATGGAGTATTACTGCCATATATGGTCTAGAGCCCCTTCTGTTTGTCTCAAGGTCCTTGATAAAATCCCAAAATGTATATGCAATGTAATTGGGCCTGATCTGGCATCTTGTCTGCAGTCGCTCTCTCACAGACATGCCGTCACCTCCCTCTGCCTTTTTTTTTACAAATACTTTCACGGTAACTGCTCTGATGAGCTGCTTTCACTGGTTCCCAGACTTCTTGAATTGAAGCGTTCAACTAGGCTGGCATCTCACTCTCACTCTGTCACTGTCAAAACTGTTAAAGGTAGCCGTCTCTTCTACGCTAATAGCTTTGTGTCTTGCACCTCTCGTCTGTGGAACTCCCTCCCCATTTCTTGTTTCCCTGATAGCTATAATCTCCAACTATTCAAATGTAATCTCAATTGACGTCTCCAGATGCCTTGATCTATTCCCTATCCTTCTCTTCATCTCTATGACTCCTCTTTGCTCTCGCACCAACTCTCTGTAACCCCTTGCATGCTAGTGGCCTCCCAACTTGTTTGGGCTGTGTTGTGGAGTGCTTTCGCAGTGGAGGCTTGTATTGTTCTAAATCGGTCCTAAAATATGTTCGACGTACAAAACATTAGGAACTTGGTATTACGCAAAGCAATCTGGTCGTGGTCGCTGATACTTTCGTATTCAACTAACTGTCGTCCGACATCGACTGACTGACTATTACTACTCCTACTTATATTAGTTGGGAGAGTCTATTAACTATATAATAGGTGTGTTCCACTCTAACAGGGTGAAATGCTTAAAAAAAAAATGTAACCTATTTCACTTTTATTAAAGCTCCATTAGAAAACAGACAAAAAGACAGAACTTTAGTACTTTAAATTTTTGTTTGGATCAATTCTTATTGGTCAGTCATATATCACAAGCATTAAAACCATACAAACTCACATACATATATATTTATCTACAGTTTTAATGCATGAGATATGTAACTGACCAATATTACTACACACACATAAGTGCAAACACACATATATACATGTGCAGGCACACACACACACACACATATGCAAAAACACACGCATACATATACATACACACAACAACTTCACTTAAGGAATAATTACTGCCATTCGACACATATATACATACATACACAGTAAAAAGTCATACTCACTGGTTGTTGCTGAGATTGAGTACTAATAAACCTTTGACTTTTTCTAGTTGTTCTGGTACTTCATTTAGATTATTATGGCTGAGATCCTGAAATTAGCAAAAACAGGACAAAGGTTACTTTACAGTCAACAATCTTTCAATATTGCAAAAACAGAACTTTGGTTAATAAACTGAAAGAAAAAGAAAATGCCACTTCTTTCCTTTTTTTGAAAATTATAAATAAAAGAAAATAGTATATCTTTAATTATGTTTTTGTCTTCACCCCACTACATAAAAAAAAACTAATGAAACAAAAAACAAAAAAAAAAAAAAAAAAAGAATGATTGAAAAAAGTCTCTTAGCACACTAGTTGCTATATAAAAGATCTTTCAATTTCAACATACTGTCAGGTGCCTAATATAAGGGAGTTAAGGGTTGGATTTTTTTTAATATTCAATAAATAGGGAGTCTTAAAAGTTGGTAGTCAGAAAATCATTTAAAGCAAGGGTTCCAAAATTTTTTTTTGCCTTATTACCTACTTTCACATGGAGAAATTCTCCTCCACATCCTGTATATTAAATATTCAAAAGCATACCAAAATTGTTTGGTAAGTTTGTTACTGGTTCACAAACTGACTATGATGTAGCAAAAAATACCAAAGGGAGGTAACAAATAACACTGACTTAGCAGCAACTGATGCTGTATTAAAGAACAAATGAAAGCATACTTGACTATTGAAAATTATATATATATATATATATATATATATATATATATATATATATATATATATATATATATATATATATATATATACATATAGTTAGTTTATGCAAAACTAGGTAATCTGCATGGGTAGACCCAAGGAGGATGATATCCAGAGAGCTCAATGTAAGATTCAGAGCAGATATGTTTGAATAAAAACAGACCACTTTAAGGTTCCATGTAATAAGTTATTTCACCACAACCCCTTTAACAGGGCTATGGATCATCAGACTTTACTTCCAAAGGTTGAAATGAAAAATGAAAAGAAATTCACACATTTTTGATGGACCTCATCAAGCATATGTAAAATTAACGAAGTGGGGAAGTAAGGTGGGAGAGAGAAGATGTGAGTGTTTTAGGTGTACCATTTCAATTCCTTATTCTTAACCCAGTCTGTCAGCTAGACGTTGTTTAAGGCCAACGCGACTTGTCTCTAGATATCGAGGGGTGAGACCGATATTAAAGGAAGAAGCTACAGCAACCCTAATAAATTACATTCCACGAGGACAGGTTTCATTCAGATTCTTAGACGCTGTTAATTCGCGTTACTTTAACAGGCATATTTGGGAGGTTAAGGTTTGATGTAAATCTAAATGTCTAAACAATCTACGAAGAATTTAATTTGAAGTTCATTGGCGTTTTGGGTATTTTCTATGAAACAGTCGATTAGAGAAACTCATAGACAGTGCATTGGAAGAGTAAAAATTAAAAAACAGTTGCCAGTTTCATGTTAATGTTAAATTTTATGAAGTTGGATTTTTTTTGTAAGGGTAATTGTTTTGTAGTAAGCCAGTATACTAATCATGAAATAAAGTTTTTGTAAACAAGAAAAATGAATGAAGCTTTTTTTTTATGAATAAATTTGCTTTTTTATCTAGTGAATGCACCTAAATTAGATACTGAGAATAATTAAAATAGTTCTTAATTTCACTTTTAAAATGTGTATATTTCCAGATATGCGAGTCACTAGTGTAAAATTGTTTTCTACAAATAACATTGTTTCTATCTAGCAAATACACCTAAAATTAGATATTAAAAAATTAAGTTTTAATCTCAGTTTTAAAATGTTTATATTTCAAAAGTGCAAGTCATTTAAAACCCAAAGTAAAAATTATTCTTTTTTTGCCACTAGTGTTCAGTGGGTGTTCTACCTATAAAATTCTTCTAAACAAAGAAAATTAATTAATTTTATTTTTACAAATTTTCTATGGTAGGCCATAAGTGTAAAGAAAATACAATTATCAGCATTTCTGGATAGAAACGGGAGAATTCTTTGCCTCTAAATAAAATAATTAATCGCTTGAAAACAAGTATCTGTCAGTATCAAACAGTAGTTTCAATAATTTGAAAGTTCTTTTACCACACATTTATTACTATTAGTTGCTTTTTTTTTTTTTGCTTACTTTATAATTTTTAAACGAATGAGTCAGAGAAGAAATGAACATCTTCCTAGTTGCAGTTTAAGGTGTCTTCTAATTGAGTGTACAAGTTCAAGAATATTGATAAAGATTGGTCGCTTTGATTTTGTGAAACAAAGTAACGTGTAAAATTTAGTCTCAAAAAAATAAATAAATAAAAATTTTTTTTGTATTTTCAGCTGTTTGAAGCAAAATACTTTTTTAACTCATAGCAAAAAAATAATTCAACAAATAAAAGCACATACAAATTACATATTTAGAAAGATTATTTTTTTTTTTTCCAGCCATGTAAATATTTTAAAGATTGGACCAGAAATACACGATAAATTGCAAGTTGAACGGACTAAGTTGCAAATTTATCAATCTCAAACAAAATCAGATATTGACTGGAAATGCTATCATTACAAAAGAAAATGAATGGCTTCCTTAAAAAGCAAAAATACTAAATTAAAAACCGAAAAACCAATTCAAAAACCATTGTATCAAGGAAAAAAAAAAAAAGAAAACCGATAGTGAAACATAAATTGCCAAAGTGACCAACTCTATTGATGTTAAAATGTAAAATTCCTAAACTGGAACTTGCCAGAACCATTATTTTGCATAAATTTGCAATACACAGAAAAGTAAGTCACTTATGCACAAGTGCTATGACCTATATTACTGCAACATGTCATTCTATAAATAACATAGGGTATTTTCCACTACTGATCCCAGTACTGTGCAAGCGCCATAACCTAATTCAGGATATTAACCTGGCCAAACTGGTCACCACTGGTTGTTGTAGGGGCGGTAAATATCCATATGCGGTATTAGCATATAAATAGCGTGGCATGCAATGTCAAGGGTAGTAAAAATAAAAGTCGTTGCTTCTTTAGTAATTAAATTAAATTTTTAAATGCCGGTTGATTATCTTTCATGATGCGTAGGTGAAAAGCTAGCAAACTTGGTGGGTGCACACTTTCAGCAAAATACAGAGCTGAAAAGCCAGCTTTCCGTGATGATTTTTATCATGATGGTGATAAATTATTTTGCAGTTTTTGTCAACACACCATAGATTGGACTGAGAGGGATATGCTTGTGAATCATGTTTAATTGTTGAAACAAAAAAAAAATAAAAATAAAATAAAATAAATAAAAAAATAAAAAATAAAATAAAAGATGCTTATATAAGTAGGCTATATATTTGTATATTTTACTGTTTGCAAAACAAGTCTATTTTTCATGGGATTTACAATTTTTAAATAAAAACAAAAAAATTGAAATTCACCATCATGGAAGAACATGAAATTTGATATTTTAGAACAATGAGAACATGCCACTCAAGATTAATGTCATAAAAGAGTTCTTTCATGTTGGTTGTTTTGTTTATTTTTTAGTACCATATCAACTATCAGTTATTTAATGCCAAAATCTAGTTAATTTGAACACAATTGTATCCCTTCAACTATAGATAAAATGTATTGCTGGCAATTTTACAATAAAATTTTATACTTTCATAGTTTTTTGTTTTTATTTGGGGGTTTACTATTTGCCCATAGCTGGGACTCTAACAGGAGCTACCACCCCGGGTCAGGGTGGACCTGGGAACAACAGCAATTAAGTTGTTACATGCTCCTCAAAACCTCCAATCTTCTGACCAGAGGCCTTGCTGCCAGATATAGGTTATCGTCATACCCAGAACTAGAGAGAGAGAGAGAGAAATATTGATACACTGAGAAACATTTTTAGTATTCTTAGATTTTTTCAGATTTTAATGCCATTTTCCTAAAAAAAAAGAATGCATATTTCTAATCATGACAAATAAAATGAACCACTTTTAGGTCTCATCTGCCATATTGATGTCCTTGAAGTCAGAACGCTATCACTTGAATGATTGATCCATTTTCTGTGGCTTGTTTTTTGTTGTTAAAGATAATAGTTTAGTGAGATGAGTCTTGCTAATTAACTCGGTTGTGCTAGCACAAAGTTGCAAGCCATCATGACCGAAGGTTTGAGCGTATTGGCATTGTACAGGCTGCTGATCACGCCAGATAATGTGCTCTTTTCCAGAGACTATGACTAAGGTCTGCTCAGCATAGTTGAAATATAAACCATAAGTGGATTCTGTGGGTGTTGAACACAAATGTGCCTGAGCAGGCATCTGCAACATGGATTGGCTGGTTGCCCTAGTAGGCAGGCATACTCAATGAGTGGCTAACCACCACAAATTAATCCATAGCTAGAGAAGATGTTAATCATACCTTTCCAAAGGGTATTTGCACGTAACTGAATATAACGAACACAAGTGGAATTGGAATTCAGCTCTTATTTTTGAAATAAAATAAACTGACTTCATTTTGATACCAATTTCATTATTCTATCTGGTTTCAATATTGATTTATAGGATTAGAGACTTTACTTATCAATCAACCTACATAATTTTGAAGAAAAATAAATTTATTATTTTGATACCAGTGTATTCTATCTGGCTTGCAGTTCTATGGTGGGAAAAATCCTATGGCTTGCCATTTCCTGTTTGAGAGGAAAATGTCTTTGCTAGGGACATAGCAGATAAATCCAGCCTTCTTAAGCCTGGAATCCTAAATCTGGCTTCTCCAGAAATATAGGAGAATCTCAAGTAAACCCAGCTCCCAATGAGAATTATCACAAGTAAAACCCTCTCTCTCTTCACCATTTTCACTCTACTTGTTGCATACATATGTTATAGTTTCTCTGCATGGGACAAATATAAATAACTATATAATTTTGTATATCAATTTTCTGATTTAGTAGTACAAAACATGTTTGTCATTCCTTTTCTTTCCACCATTCCATTCCATCCATGAAATAAGGTGTTATTATATCATGACTATAATAATACCCACAATGGAGGAAATACAAATTAACATCTTTGATCAAATACCATAAAAATAGTCTAATATTTCATCACAAACATTTTCACCATTGCAAATAATAAGCCCCCATTTATTTTTTATTTTTATGAGAAACCAATCTCGTCACTGCCACCTGCATTTCAATCTGAAGATTCCAATGTGTTTTGATTATTTCATTGATGCAAGTTTGAGATCAATTAAAAATCTACAAAGAATTATATATATATTTTTTTCTTTTTTCTTACTTACCACAACAGATAAATCACTGGAAATAAAAGCTGTATCTGGAACACCAATATCCGAAATCTGGTTATGGTGAAAGACAAGGGAGCGCAGGGATTTCAAGTCTCCTAATTCATATCCCATTTCTTTTAAATTATTACGGGTAATGGACAAATGTTCCTGGTAAAATAAAAAAATAAAGAAAGAGAATTAAAAAAAGAAAAAAAAAAAAAAGAAAGATATAATCATATCTGTAAATAAATAATTTTAGATAATTCTGTATTTCTGAGATGATTTCAGTAAACTTTAATACTTCTAAATTATTATTCTCATTTTGATAGTTATCATCATCTAAAGTGTTGTAGCTGATACACTCATAGATGAATGGCTCAAAATCAGAGAGGTCCATGGCATTGTGTTGTGTCCCAGTCTTGTTCCTGTTCGAACCATTATACTGAGCCCAAGAAGTTCATTATTTTCTGTCACAGCTCAGAGTAGCGGCACCACTTTCTTTCTTTGAGATGATATGTGAGGTGGATCTGTATTTTGAAGTTAACTTCTATCCTTTGCCCAGAAGCAGGACCTACAAGGCAGAAAGCTAGTTTGAATTCAGAGTTTTCCTTCTCCTGGCTAACCAAGGCTGTGGGGCCCAGTCTATGCTGCTAGTTTACCCATAGCTGGGAGGAAGAGGTGGATTCTGATTACACAATCCAAACAGCGAACCATTTACTCCACCATTCTTCTTTTGGTTATTATAAATGTAACATTTTTAGCAGAAAGACAGGCTCAGATATAAGCAGTCAGATATATAGATTCAACACAAAGTTTCATCTTAATTCTGAATATTTAACTGGGTCATTCCATAACAATTCAACCACTCAATATAACCAAAAAAAAAAAAAATAGATTGTGTCATTTTTATATATGTTAGAGATGTTATACACATTAGAAAATCCTGAAAATTTTAAGTGAAAATTCCTAACCATTCTCAAGATTTTGCAAGTTGAAATTTTGCTGAATCAACATTTTCTGTCAATGGACATATCCATTTTCTAACTCCACAATCTCACAAAAAACATTTTATCTTCTGATCCACTGGCCAGAAACTAATGAGATTTGATACCCTTTATAGATAGTAACCAAAAAGTAGATATTAGCAGTTTTCTGGTGAAAATGAAAATTTTTAAGCAGACAACCACATGGAACAATTGAGAAATATCTTCAACCTCTAAAAGTAGCAAAAGGCCACACAACATTTGGAAACTATAGTATTTGGGGAATAAATCCCAACAAGTTTCATTAACTGATTCAGCAGTTACAGTTTTGCATTTTTTTGTTGATTGACAACTGTGTCTTTAAAAATAATGAAATTTAATTTAAATATAATCAACAGAGGGATATGAAAAATAAAAGATTTACCAGTCTTTTTAGACAGTTGATTTCTTCTGGAACATTGGTAAGGTTGGTTCTGTTCAGGCGGAGCCATCTCAATCCTGTCATTTCAGCTACATCTTTGGGAAAAGTATTCTGAAACAAGAGAGAAAAAAATGATAATGGGTGTACCAGGTTTGCTAAGCAGATTTCTGTGGATATGAAAAAAATATGTGCAACAATATGTACAATGGATCAAAGGTTAGAAGCAAACAGAAAAAAACTGATATTTGCAAGAGATTTGCATATGTGTGTTAATACAATTGGTCTGGTCAAAGTTGATCCAGTAATGTTTTCAGTCCTATAACCGACACATTTTCTCATTACTAAGGAAGGATAACTGGTAATTTTATTTGATGGTGTTGATAGCTATTTATATAAAGTCCTATCAGTCATCTCTCTGTAAGCATAAAGAGGGGTTGTTAGGCTAAAATAGGTAAATGTGCCTGCGATGAGACAAAGTGTCAAAAGGATGGTTTTTCCCGTGACACTGCTTTTTTTAACTATTGGGTTGGTGCAAAAATAATGATGTAATAATGTTGTTTTTTGACGTTAAAAAATACGTCAAAAAACGACATTATTATGTCATTATTTTTGCACCAACCTAATACTTTCACTCTTTGGCAATGTTTATTGTTTTAAAAAGCAATGATTAGAATTGTAATAAAGCCTAAATATATGTAATTGAATTTATACATTTACCCTGTTTGTAATCGATTTTGTGAAAGCGAATATATCAAATTAGTGGAGATACCTATGCTTAGGTTTTACTACAATTCTAATCAGAGTTTTTTAAAGCAATAAACATTGCTGAGTAGTGAAAGTAGTTAAAATAATAGCAGTGTTAAGGAAAAACTGTCCTTTTGACAATCAGTTTTTTTTTTTTTTTTGTGGGCATGAAAGTCCAAGATTGCGAAGTTGTTTTTTTTTTTACATAAGTCAAGTATTATTCTGGTAAACTCAAAAAGACATCAAATTGTGATTTTCTTATATACATTTTAATTAATAAAATTTAAATGTTGTTTTTTGTCTTATTACCTATCTGATAATGGATGTTGCAGATGTGTGCATGGTGTAATGGATAACAGCCTGGAATGAAATTGGAAAGCCAAATTCAAATTGCAGTAGAGTTTGTTACATTCACTTGTGCAAATACCCTTGGGAAAAGCATAGATCCATCTCTTGCCCTCTAGCTATGGGTTAAATAGTAGGAAAGACATCCTTGTGTTTATTTACAGAATTTTGTTTATTGAAATATGATAGCCTAGCATTCTATCAAACATTTTGTTTATTGAAGTACACTTCCGTTTATCTATTTAACAATTAGTTATGAATTAAAATAAATTACTGAAAATGTATAAAGTTTAAAACTCCATCAACATTTTCTATTGCTATTAAATTTGTAAAACTCCTCTATGAAAATAATTCATGTAAATGTATATGTACTCAAATGGAAAAAAAAATGAAAATTTTTAATAGTAAATGGCAAATGCATATTATTTGGAATGCATCTTTTTTTAGTCGGATGATCTTGGAAAGGTGGCATGGATGAGATTCTGACTTATGGTGAAAAGGGTGAATTGGACAAAAAAAAAAAAAAAAAAGGTTGAGAAACACTGCCCCATCATTCGCTTTATGAATGTGTGCACCAGTCAAATGGTTGATCATTCAGATGAAAAAAAATGGTGATAATAAAAGTCAATATTTATTTATTTATTTACTTATATTGAAAGAGAGACAGGTGAATGAAGACACAAGAAAAAAAAGTTGATGATCTCTTTCCAGAGTTGTTCTTTTTAAAAAGTGAAACCCAAATTGCAATGATTGATATTTGATATATTTAAATTATATTTTTTTTTTTAGGAATGTTATTGCTATGTAATTATTATGGTGATTTCCTAAGCATCCATAGCATGTGGCACAAGGCCGAAATTACGAGGCACTCAGTGACGATCGAACTCGGTCGTAATTGTTCCCTAGCGAGACAAGCTCGTTAACCATCACACCACCTCGACGTGACCTGCTATGAAATTATTATGGTGCAACTTAAATCTATCACTTGGAATTTTTATTTATTTTTCTCAGAGACAAAAATATTGGATTTTTATAACCGTATGTTTATTGAGTGAATTTGACAAAATTTAAATGCTATTTTTCTTCAACAGCTGTCAAAGATTTCATTTAAATAAAATCAGGTTTTCTTTCATTTTTGGCAACATAATTTTTTTTTATACTTTCATTCAATGTCAATTTTTTCTTCCCAGAAATTTAAACTTTATTTAAATTCGATCCAAATTTTCCTTTCTTGGTAATTTTTTTTTCATCTTTTCCCCCCACACTTAATTCATTTTATTTATTTTTATTTTTTTAATTTTATGAAATTTCGAGAAATTCATTTTTGTATCGCTTTTTAAAAGTTCAAACATTTTTAAAAGTAAAACTTTTCTCCGTTGTTTGAACTTCAGAATTTATCAATAATTCCAAGAATTATTCGTTTCAAATTTGTTATATCACTATCTTTGTTATTTTTAAATACATTTCGAATTCGATCGATGCATTTTTTTTGCATGTAAAGCAACATCTTGCTTTTATTTTTTCTCATTCTACCAGATTAACTGGTATTAAAATCCAAATAATTCATAGAATTCTTTATTCATTTATTTTAAAATAAACTATTTAGATCAAATTTTTTAAAAGGATTATTTTTAAATCCTAAAAAGGAAATCCTCTCCCACAAATTTAAACAAAGCAAACGGTAGAAGATTAAAAAAGAAAAGCTAATCAAGAAGGTTGTCAAAAATGTTTTTGACGATGACCAACAACAAAGATTATTAGAAAATCTCAATTAAGGAAACAGGTTTTTTTTATCAGAAAGCAGGATATGAATCTTGCTTGAATAAAGTAAAAAAAAAAAAAAAAAAAGATAAACTAAATTAGCAATCAAATTAAAAAATTACATTTTCTTTTTCCTTTGTTTTTTTAGTTTTTTAATTTAAAAAAAAAAAAATTTTTTTTAAATTCATTCTGTTTTTTAAAAAAATCCTAGAAACAATTTACAAGGTTTCATGCTGCAAAATAAAAGACGAAAATATAAAAAAATAAGATTTTAAAAGATCGTCTTTTGGTTGTCGAAATTACAGCTGATAAATCCCCTTTTTGTCTTCTGATTACAAAAGGTGAAAAAAGTAGGGATCTACAGAGGGAAGACAAACTGTCAATAAGTCATCTAGCTTCATTTTCAAAGGATAAAATTACCTCATCACATTTCTTTTTTTTTTTTTTAGCAGTATTACAGAGATCTAAATATAATACTTATGAACAAACAACTGATATATCTCATGCGAATAGGAATAAATAAAAATAAACGTCTTAGAACACTCCTTAAAAATAACATCAATTCAAAACAAATTGTCATAATTTCAACAAAACATTTTACTGGTAAATAAATCGAAACAAAACAAACTGCTAACTTTTTTACCAAACTCCGTGATCAATTCAGTATTTTATTATCAATTTTAAAGGGAAAATATCTCATTTTTCAAGTTAAACATATCGCAACATTTCCCCTAATTTTCCGACGACTACTACAGTAGTGAATGAAGACACGAAGACCGTAGTGCCGAAAAATTACCGATAATTCGAAAAGATCCAGTGATTATAAATAAACAAGGCTTCGATCGTGATAGATGAGGAGTAAACAGATTCCAGTAATCACGTGCAAATAAGCAAAAAGATCTTACCTGGAAATTATTCCGAGTAAAATCTATGCCTCTTACAAAAGGCAACACCCCGGTGGCTGCCATTTTGTCGCCTTCTAAATGACGTCACAGCACTTCCGGTAAGGCTCACTTTTTCAGTCGTAGCTTTTTTTTTTTTTTTATATCAACAGATGTTCTGCCAGATTTTACAAGTTAATAAAAGTACTGGGTTCAACAGGCTAGATGTGAAAAAGGTTGGGCTAAGGCCTTAAGTTATGTATTTGAGGTACTGAACTTGAAATTTCAACAGTTTCTATGCAAGAATAATTCTTTTTGAAACAACGTCATTACTTTATGAGTTATACTATAGCACGTCACCCGCCGCCCCCTTTGCTTTTTTTTTTTTTTTGAAGCAGTTGCGCATCGCGTTATCCGAAATGTCTCGGGTTTCGGATATTTATTTTTAGTTAAGAATAAGAAGATTAACGAATTTGTTTGTTCTTTTTTATATTTCTTTCAATTGCAAAGGATTTTTTATTCGTAAGCTATGTATGCTTAAAAAAGTAATATAATTACATTATCATTATTAAACACACCTGCCCCCAAAATAATTAAAAAAATAAAAACAAAATAATATTGATTACAAACGTATCCCCTCCCCAGATAATGACTTTCAGCAGATAATTAAAGTAACTGAACACTATCGTCGTCACTTTGCTAATGAAAATCTTACTGTAGTGTAGTGTAGTGTAGTGTAAAAAGTTAAAAAGACTTCATTTCTTGCAGATAAAGTTTTTCGGAAAAACTTTTTTTCCCCTAAAGTTTTAGTTAAATAAATGTCCAATCTAATTTTAAATTTAAAACTTTTAGTTTTTAGTTACTAAAACGAAAGTTTTAAAATTAGGCTGAACTTTTTTTTACTTTAATTACACTTAACTTGGCTGACCTTTGTAAACTGAAATACCCTGATTATTACCAGCCGAGTTACTAAATCTAACGACAAACGTTCTTCTTACCATCCTACCAATAGAAGAAGAGTGTTTTAAATCAGAGAATCTCATTTGGAAAAAGTAGAAAAAAGTTTTCAAAATAGACTAGAGAGTCTCAGTTATCAAAAAATCTCACTCTTTTATTTCTTTAAGGCACTCTACTTGTAAAGAAGCTTGATTCTCTTGGCTTTCCCACTATCGTTTGTAGACTTATGTCAGAAAATTTTATTTTTACGCTACAAAGATTTTGGAATGAGCAATAAAATTAAATCTATTAATAATGCCCACTGTCCCATTTTGCAATAGTGAGCGTTCATGGGTTGGAGAGAAACCTATAAATACTGGATTTTTATAAATCTACCCGGCCAACGATTTTTTTTTATATATAAAAATAAAATCTAATAATAGCGGATTTTTAATAATATAAACCTACTTTTTTTTTTTTTAAACCTAGCGTTTCAGCTTCAGTCACTTTCCCATCGCCTTAAAAAAGTAGCTTCTCTGAGCCTAATAATTACTTTCATCATGGTAATTGTTTTGATGAATTTTCCTCTATGGCAGAGATGGCTAAACTCGCAAGCCACATGCGGCTCTTTGACCTTTATGAGGCTCATGGAAATGTTGGCTTAGGTTCTTTTTTCATCACAGTCAATAAAAAGGTAAATAAGAAAAATTTCAGGCTTTGTAATTATTTACTGGGTATGAATTAATATACTCCATTAGAAAAAAACGTAAGTTTAAAATGTTAATAATAGTAAAAATATTTAAATCTTAATTTCATATCTTGCCGCTCTCAACCATTTGAACTTTATCGTATGTGGTTCTTAAGCAAGTTTGACCAGCCATGCTCTATGGTACCTAGACTTTACAAATTTAAGCACAGTACCAGATTGGTGGCAAGGTCTCATCATAACTTAAAATGGTTGAAATGTAACAGTAAGTTCTATACTAACAGTTTCTTCTCTCGCACTTCTCACTTGTGGAACTCTTCTGTAGCAGCCCATAGAGGGGTTGCCATGAAAATAAAATATAAGGAATATACAGGAAGATACAATAGATGCAGAGTTCTTAATAAAAAGGTCAAAGTTTTATTACTGGCAAGACAACCAACAACTTAATCGCAATATGTACATTTGTTGATATGTCAGAACTGGAAGGAGTCACCTCCTGGTAAAGAGATGGTATATTAAAACACAAAAATTGTTCCAAAGTGTGTAGATATGTAAATGTGGTTAATTTAATAGTCCTGAAAAGGAACAAGGTAATGTTCATGTTTGATATAGTCCTTGATGAAAGGAAAAGTTTGTGGTCGAAACTCATCAACGTTGAAATAATAATGTGTCGGTGAATAAGCTCAAGTGAAGTCACTTGAATAAAATGATTTGGGATTGGTAAGTAAAATCCAAAAATGGTGGTGTGCTGAATGAGGATGATGCCACACATGGCATGTTGTTATGTAAATTCAGAAATCGGTGGGAAACCAAATCACAATGCTGTGTTGCAAAGTAGAATTCAATATGGCGATGTGCCAAATAAAAAAGAACACTAAAATGTGGTGTGGTTGCTAAGTAACCAAACATGATAGCATTAGCCACTGTGATGATGTTTCTGTGAACAAATGTTAAAAGAATTAACATGCAAAAACTAAATTGGCTGGAGATGGACTTGTCCATCATGCGGTTCCAAAGCTGTTATTCATATTGCCAGCAACCATGTCAGAGTGAATAGATAAGTAAGAGAGCTGATAGAGAGAAAAGATGACATAGCAAAAGTTATTCAAAGTATCATCACCTGTATGAGCAGGTGAATCCCTTAATAAAACATCTACATATAAAATGGGATATGCGTTATTATTTCTTAATGTTGTGGTTGTCCTTCATCGTTTACCTTTTGAGCATGAAGAACTCTCTTTCCCAGATGTTGGTGCACACCGCTGAGATCAAGAATCGAAAATTAACATGAAGTAATCACTGGCGTTGTTGGAAAGCTTGGTCACATTGTATTTTTATAAAACTGTAGTCAGTTTCTTCTGGCTTGTAATAATCTGTTTCCTCCAACCTTCAAAGTAGTTTAAGTTAAACAATTCAACATGTGTCTCCTGTTTGCTAAAGTAATTTCACTTCTGTCTGTCTATAACACAACCTACCCAACTCGATTTGGGGTCCTTCCTACACTGGTCAGCACTACTGCTGGTCAACCGATGGCTATCTACTGACTGCTTCAGTTCTTCATCTGCTCTGCTCCATGTTGTGTTCCTTGATCACAAAGCAGTGAAGAGTAAGTTTTCATTCATACTTAAGTGGTGAATTGTGTTGTGACAGAACCATGCTATGAAAAGGACAAAGAATGCTTCCACTGGTGAAAATACAAATATCATAAAAATAATAAAGAATATCACAGAGTTAATTTTCAAATGGTTTATATAGTTGTTGATCTCATTAAACGCTCTATTGTGACACTGTGTCTCTTGCTTCTAAAACTTGGAGCAGGTTAAAACATTCACACAAGATGGTCATCAGGAATTTTCAGCAGCAGGTCGCATGGGATTTAGCAGTTCCTCATTCACTGCTGACTCGTTGCAGCTCTTGTTCCAACTACTGACTTCAACTGTTTCTGTTTATATGCATTTCGCTCAACCCCTACCATACTTCTAAACTCATTAATTATTTATCAATTAATTATTTTCTCCAGCCTTGGAGATATGACACCAACCTCAAGCAAAGTTAGCTATTTCAAAACAATAATTTCTTTGACAACAAACTTTGTTTAACATTCCTTTCGACAATCAGTTGCTTACCCAAAACAATAATTTCAGTATTTTTTAACCCTTTCAATTCTCCAATTCCTACGGAGCTTTCACATGAACCCTTTTAATCCTAATTTCATACACCATAAGTGTCACAATAGTGTCACATGTTGCCTCTATAAGCACTTTTTATAGATTGAATGGCAGTTCAAATTTGAAAAGGTTAAAAGAGATTTTCATGAAAGACTGTCTGATTTTGAGATCTTTTTTTAAATAAACAATGCATAAATCCAACATTTTCTTTTGGGGTATATTTTACATATAAGACACATTTGTTTTTGTCCTAGAGGTAAGCCATTTTCTCTAGTGTTACAAATACAACACAAATTCAAATGAAGGAGATCATGTTACATTAGTTTTCAAAATAGGAATAGTCTGTTTGCCTCAGAAATCAATACTGGCTTTTATGATGGCTAGTTTAGTACACATTGCTTTGCTGACATCAAGATGATCATACTTTATATCTAAATCATATATTTAAAATAGTATAATTATTAGAAAATATGTTCAGTTTAAATACAGAAGAAATCACTAACATGACTTTAAAATGCCATACATAATTATCAGTAAGATACTAAAATGCTCTCACTGTCACTAAGAAAAAGAAAATTTGATTATTTTTATTTATTTTTTAATTGCATTTTACAACCATACTATAAAAAATTATTTAAAATTGTTACAACCCTATACCCCTTGCCACTACTTAAGAGCAAAGACTATTAATCAATGAGTTGTCCAGATAGAACATTTCTTCATGAGCCTTGATTATAGGCCTGTTTATGGTGATGCTGTGTCTGGTTCAGATTAATAAAAATTAAATGTGCTGAAAAAATGTTTGAGAAGGAAAACTCATCTTTTGGATTAAGTTTTACTAACCAAATGAAGAGAAATTGAAATCCAGGATAATTTGAAATATTACCTTTGTGAGCCTGCCAACCTAAATATAACATTACTATTCATTCATGCCTTGTCAGTAGATAGTTACACAGATCAGGGGGTCAGGAGTGGCAAGCACATCAATTAATATTTTTAGCCGAGACTGAGACACAAATTCATGTCAAAACTAAATAATGAGAATTTGTTCTTCTGAAACTACAGTTATAAACAAATGAATGAAACAAGTACCAACAGTGAGGTAAAAAGAAGAGAAGATAAGAATTATTAAAATAGAATTTATTGTATTGCTGATACAGAGGATCAAGGTGGAATGTCTCTTTGTGGACAAGGAAAGTAACCTGAAGGATGGAAAGAGCCAATAGGCTAAAAAAAAGTAAAGAAATTGTGATAAATAAACTTTTATTTTCTTCTTAATTTACATTTTAACAACATGCGATGAATAAATTGTCATCTAAATTAAGTGCAGTAATAGACTGGCAACTAGGCCTCCTCAATTTACAGGGTGCGATGGATAAATTGTCGTCAAAATTATGCAAAAATGAGAATAATGCTGACATCTCATTGTAACAGATATATTTACCAAAATTACACAAAAATATCTAGAAATACTAAAGAATAAATTTATTCTAGAAAATCACCATTGGCTTCAACCACAGCCTCCAGATGACTACAGAATCTCCTGCATCTCTTCTGGATGGTCTCCTTGTTTAATTTGGTGAATGCTGCTATAATGCTTGCCTTCAGTTCATCTTTGGGGTTACAAGGAGTTTTGTTGGTTTCTCGCTAAACTGAACATAATAATCAAGAGAATTTCAGTCTGGGGAGTTAGGTGGCTAGGTGTAGGCTGTGCTGAGGTTGCAGAATTTGTCTGACAGCTATGATTGGGTTCTCCAGCTTGTGTGATATGGTGCAGAGTTGTGTTGCCAGACATAAGGTCTTCCAGCAGCCACCCTCTTGACCCAGGGCAGCACTACCTCCTCAATGTACTTGATATAGGCCTCTGTGTTGATTTTGAGGCCCTGTGGAATGATGAATGGAGACATAACATTACCATCACTAGTGATCATTACAAACACCTTCGTAATCAGAATTAAACTCATCCAACGCTTTTTGAATCCTCTACACTGTCCTCAGATTGATACCCAAACACTCTGAAATGTTTGTATTGGAGCTACTGGCATGAATGCCAAGCAGGATAGCATACCGTTCACAAATTTCTGGACCAGGGAATTGTGTCATAGTGCTCTTTTTCTCACAGACGGTGTCCAACTGACCATTACTATGCTGTGAGTTGACAAAATCAAAAACAAACAACATGTATGCATGAAATTAAAAATATAAAATGGCTACAATTTACCCATTGCACCCTGTACAAATCTCACCTTTTTGTAAATAAAATGAATTGTCAATTTAAAGAGATACACAATATAATCCTCCACCACCTCCCAGTTATCACTGAACTTCATTCCATTTTAATTTATCTCTGACCATGTTTCACTTGTGACAACATTCTTAGCCATTTTGTGCTTTATCTCTATATAAAATAACTATTTACTGGCATCAAAAGTTTTATTTGCTAAACAATGACAACATCTATCTGGCTTATGGCCACATCACTTTGAAACACCAGTTCCCATCCAATCACCAAAGTTAAGCAATGTTGAGCCTGGCCTGTACCTTGATGGTTAACATGTTGAAACACTGTTTCTTGTACAATCACCAAAGGTAAGCAATGTCAAACCTGGTTAGTACCTAGATGGGTGACATGTTGAAACACCAATTTTCATCCGATCACCAAAGTTGAGCAATGTCAAGTCTGGTCAGTACCTAGATGGGTGACCACTTAGGAATACCAGGTATTGTAAGCTTGGATGTGCAAGTGGTGTAATGGATAACGGCCTGGAATTGTTTAGCTGAATTCCAATTCATGTTGGTTCATTATATTCACTTACATGCAAATACCCTTGGGTATCCATATACTCTCCCCCCAGCTATAAGTTAATTAGCAAGACTTGTATCACTAAAATCATTATCATCTCAAAAAAATTCTTACAATCTAAAAATATTTTCTGGCTTAAATAATCTGTAAAAGGTTGATAAGCTGTAGAAAACAAATCAATCAAATATTGATTAGCTTTCAAAGGCATGTCTTTTAGATTTATTCACATTATCTGAGATATAAATGTATAGAAACTACCGTGGCCACAAAGTGAGGGATCTGTTTATATACTGATTGTAATATAGAATTGATCTCCCAAGTTATATCTGCATTATAATGTCTTGTTTATCAAATTCTGATTAGGTATGAATGCATCACTTTTCCCTCGAGCTATGGGTTAATTAGTAAGACTTGTATCACTAAACCATTATCGCCCTCTCGCCAAATTCTTATAATGTAAAAATATTTTCTGGCTTTAAATAACCTGCAAAGGGTTGATGAGCCATGGAAAATGAATCGCGCAATCAATATACCAAAGACATGTTTTACCTTTATCAGTTTATGTAAATCCTAATTTCTCTACCTAGCTTAATTTTTATTAGGCAATCAAAGGAATATTTTGAGGAAATCTTTGCCCCTATCTTTTCTTTTGATATAAATTCTTGTAAATAAACAAATTCTTTCTTTTCCAATTTCACACTGAGTAAGAATCTTTTTTTTTTATTTTGCACCTAATTGTTATACTCTACTGCAAATTAGATCTCTTTCTGATTCACTCTACATGTTGTCTACATGTGATGGCTATGAAAGCAAAACCCAAAATAAAAAAGTTGTCCTCTGCTCAGGGGCTCTGAGCATCACATCTGGCCCACAAACGAAGTCACCTCAAAAATCTAAAATACAACATAAAAGAAGCCAATCCCAAATGTTGCCACCAGAGAAAAAACAATGCGCTCAGGAACCACCGGATTTGCTTTTAAGAAAGCCTCTCATAAATTACTGGAACAGAATCAAGAACAGGCTGTCAACACTGAGTCAGTTCTCAATGTCACTGCTGTGATTTCAGTCAACTGACTTGATGCACATATCCACTCAAAACTCACCCTCCTCCAAATACCTACACCATGCTCACATAGACATTCTGTTCACATCCTATGTATCAGCAAAGAGATTTGCAGCTTCACTAATCCAATCCAGGACTCTTCACTGTGACCTCAATTAACCGACCAGATAAATGCATCAACTCCAAGCTTTACCAACTCTGTCCCTCCTTCAAAATTGCATCACTCAGCTACATTCTGCTCACATTCTTTGAATGGGCAATACAAAAGAATTTCCATTTACAATTCTTGACTTTTTTTCCATTCACCTCACCAGCAGGGTGTAGTTTAATTTGTCTTTCCATGTTACCATGCACATGTTTATAACATAACAATTTAACCAATTAATTATTATTTTTCATATTGGAAAATCTTAATAACTAATTTTCTAACCACCATTCTATGGTAGACATCCTGTGTAGATATTCACAAAACTTTGCTAAGTCTGGTTCAAGGCCAGTGAGGACTGAGCAGATATCAGAATGGAATTTGAAACCCATTATAATTTGAAAATATACTTTTGAGTCTAAAGTCTTGCACAGTGTGTAATGGACAGAAAATACACTTTTTTTTTTATAGATTTGAAAAACCAAGTGATAGCAATAGTAGAAAATGTGCTGTTATGTCAACCACCTTGATGGTAATGGGTGTGGAAGAGTACATACAATCAGTTTTTACTTTTTTTGCATTGTTTTTCTTTGTTACCCTCTCCATTCCATTACTTAAAAAATGACTTAATTCATTCATTGTCAGTTTGATAAATTACCGAGTTAAACTTGTTAGTTATGCTTCTGGAACCAACAAGTTAAAACCAGTAAAATCTGGTTGTACAGTGTAACCCGGATATAAGAGACCCGGTTATAAGAGAAACCTGGATATAAGAGAGATTTTCTCTGGTCCCAAATTAGAGCCATACTTACCTAAACAAAATAGACCAAACCCGGATATAAGAGAAACCCGGATATAAGATACTTCTCCAGTCCCAACAACTCTCTTATATCCGGCTTACACTGTATTTGTTTTGACTTACTTATTGCTTTTTTACTTAAATCTGTTGTCTTCTTTGGTAACATTTGAAATGGAGTTGGGATGTGTTCATGCATAAATTATTTGTTATCCTGATAGAGTTATGCAATAGACCTTGTGACCAAAAATAATTCTTTATTTTAAACTGTGGTATGGTTTGGTTTGTTTTGTTTTATGGCATATCAATCTCAATGGGTTATTTAATGCTGACAACATTTTTAGGATAGATTCGTATGAATAGAATATGTATTCTTTGGTTTAGATTGATTTGGTAATTATTGCTGGTAATATTTTTTTTTTCAAAAATGTATTGCTGGTAATATTTCTTTTTTCAAGAATGTATTACTGGTAAATTTTTTTTTTCCCAAAATGTATTGCTGGTAATAATATTTCTTCATAAATTTATTGCTGGTAATAATTTTTTACAATGTATTTCTGGTATTAAAACCTATTTTTACACTTTCATAGTATTTTGACCCCAGTTTGGGGATTAACTATTTACCCATAGCTGGGACCCTAACAGGTGCTACCACCCCAGATCAGAGTGAAGCTGGGAACACCAGCAATTAAGAGGTGGTTCCATGCTCCTCAATAGCTCCTGATCAGATGCCTTGCTGTTGGACGTAGTCTGTCTTACCCAGGACACAGATGTAGTTTATCGTCATACCCAGGGTGGCTTTTTTTAAAAATTAATATAGATCATGAATATCAAATAAAAAAAAATTAAATTATGAGGGTTGACTGAAAAGTTCATAGGCTGATCAAGATATAAATATAAATTAACAAACCAATTGCCATCAACGGACTCCTTCCATATTTAAACTGGCTCATCTTTCGTATAGTCATCCAAGTATGTTGATCGCCTCCGACAATATTATCTCTTCTGCTACTGGAATTCAGCAAGGTGATCCACTTGGTCTGCTACTATTTGTGATGGCTATTGAATTGACAGGGTAGCTCGTTCCATCGCTTCTCCTTTCAATATATGGTATCTTGACGATGCAACGTTGAGAGGATCCATCAAGGCTGTAGCTGCTGACCTCTGACGAGTTATTCCTGCTTTATCTCTGCTTGGACTTGAGATTAACTCATCCAACTCAGAGATAATAAACTTGAATTATAGTGCAGATGATTTCGAGAGTGCTATCCGGGATATTAGACTCATCCTTGAGGATATTAAAATAACACCTAAGGAGGAATTACATATTCTTGGTTCTCCAGTCTTTCCAATGGCCATTCGAGAGTGTTTGGATACTAAGCATGTCATTCTAACAAGAATGACTGAGAAATTGCAACTAATTGATGCACACCCAGCTCTCTTCCTCTTGAAGAACAGTTTTTCACTACCAAGTTTCCTCTACACTCTCCGAAGTGCCCCTTGCTACCTCGAACAGGATTTCTTAAATGAGATAGATATCACAGTTAAGAGATGTGCAGAGCTAATTTGCAATGTCAGTTTCAACGACACAGGCTGGAGGCAGTCAAAGCTCCCTTTGAGTTTCGGAGGCCTGGGCCTTCGATCAGCGGTAGATTTGGCCCTTCCAGCATATCTTTCTTCACTTTCATCCAGTCACGAATTAATTGATGAGATACTCGGTGGTTTGTCTCAGTGTTTCTCAGGTAGTTCTTTCGAACAAGCTTGCAGCATCTGAACCCAAGAATTACTTTCTCTCCCACTAGATACATCAAAACAAAAAAGCTGGGATAAAATAAAATGCGAGGCCAATTTTTCTAATTTGAGGCTCTCTCTGGATCAGCATCGCCTCACCTGTCTACTATCTGCTTCACAACCGAGTAGTGGTGCCTGGCTCAATGCAGTGCCCTCTTCATCTACCGGTGCCCTTCTAGATGATGAGTGCACTCGAGTCAGAGTCAGGATCCATCTTGGACTCAAATTATGTGAGCGTCACAGATGCAGATGTGGAGCCTCCATTGATGAGTTTGGTTTGCATCCTATCTCCTGTCGTTGTAGTGCCGGCCACATTCCACGGAATGCTGCCATTAACGGCATGATGAAAAGAGGTCTGGATGCAGCTGGGTTTCCTTCCCAAATCGAAACCCGTAATCCTCGACCATGGTGATGAAAAGCGGCTGTATGGCATTACCATTTTCCCTTTTAAAATGAGGAAGTCATTGATTTGGGATGCAACCTGTGCGGATACATTTTCGGTCGGTAATTTGATCAGTTCCGTGGTTGAGCCAAGATCCGTTGCCCGGGACACAGAGATGAAAAAAATAGTTAAATATTCTTCTCTTGCTGATAGATTTTTTTTTACTCCTGTGGCAGTGGAGATGTCAGGGGTTATTGATCCTCATTCAATGGCGTTTCTTCAGAGGATTGGCGCGATTGTGTCTCGATTAAGGGACAAGCCTCGCGAAACGGAGTGGCTCTTGCAGTGTGTCTCACTGGCGATGGTTCGAGGTAATGCTTTCTCCATCATTGCGGCTGGCAGAGGTTAGAAAATATTGTTTATTGTTACGTTGTTCTGGAATTGTCATCAGTGGTCAACTGTACTTGTTTTGTTTCAATAAATTTTGTTTCATGAAAAAAAAAAAAAAAAAATTAGTAGAGTAAATGACATGCAAGTGTACCAGAATACAGCAGATGGTTGGTCACCTTATGCAAGGCAATAATGTCATTAAGACGTAAGGGGCTACTCAAAATAAAAGATCAGGAAAAGACTTTAGAAGGAACTGTAAACCTAATAATAGTATAAATTTCAGAGTTTAGGTGGACACATTAGAAGTACTGAGTTGAAGGAGACTTTAGAAGGAACTGGAAACCCCAAAATAGTATGAATTTCAGAGTTTAGGCAGAGACATTAGAAGTACAGAGATTAAGTAAAGTTTAGAAGGAACCAGAAACCTAAACCTGAACAAGAAACAAGGGATAAAGCTCTTCTCTTATTCAAAAGATAAAGGAGGAGTGTGAACAGGATGATAGGTATTTATAAGATTATAAAAATATTGTTGTGTCTATTAAAAATAAATAAATAAAAATTTATTATATTGTCACAAATAATTATAATAAAATAATTATAGCAACTATAATTCTCTATAACATGATTCAATTTTTCTAAACTAATGAGAATTGACCCTACTCAAAATTAGGAGCAGAGGGTGTGAAGGCCCTAGGCATCCATATCAAGAGGACATCCAATCAAAGAATGACTAGACATGAGCAGGCCAACATTGAAGTGATCGAAAAAAAACAGCCTCTTGGGAGTTAGTTTCACAGAGCTGCAGTTTGTGGCAAGTAACTGCTAAATGGAACTTACATCTTACAAATGAAATATGAAGGGACTGAGGGTGGTTTGCTACAATGTGCATAGCATAGCAAGTCTTAGCCATGAAAATTAGCACTGGTAGAGCTAAGAGATGTCAGGTACTTGCTGGAGCAGAACAATGAACTGACCATTTTTCTAGCAACTTATGGATAATATGTACAAGCTTTGCTTGAGGACTGAACTGAATTTAAGGTCCAATAGTTGCTCAAGGCATGGGACCACCCTAAGGGAACATCTATTCATCATGACTGGTGGTAGGATGTAACTAGTTTAGTTTTTGAGGCATTGAAGTAGTAGTGACTCCTGAGGGACACCAGCATTAATTGCTAGGGCCCCAAAGGACTGGCTGTTAACAACTATCTTCAGGAACCTACCCATTAGGAAGTACTTTATAACTGACAAGACTCTTCCAGTGATTCCACAGTTTGAGAGCTTGTGTAACAATCTCTTCTGTCACGCCTTGTCAAAGGCCTCTGAAATATCTAATGCTATAGTCCTTGAGATGTATTTGTTGTCTAGTGCCTCACTCATTCTGTGGTAGTTAGGACATCAGCAATGGATCGGGCTGAGCAAAACCCATACTGCTTGTCGCTCAAGGGGTTGTTGCTATTTAGGTGATTAATAACATTCTTGTTGCATATAGTCTCAATAAACTTTCTAATGACACTGAGGATGCTGATGGGTCTATAGTGAAAGGGTTAATGGGAGTGATATGGAAAAAGGTTTATTCTCCCATTTGTATTTCCCTTATTATGGGCATTATCCATGAGATAATGGCACCACATTTAATAGATGGAACAGAATGGCTGAAAGGAAAAGGAATGACAGACATGCCTTGTTCTCAGAGAGACTTTATACCACTAAGATATGCACAAAACTACATATATTAGGTTGGTGCAAAAATAATGTCATTTTTGACGTTAAAAAATAGGCCAAAAACGACATTATTTTTGCACCAACCTAATACATATTTACACATGTCCCACACAGAGAAAATATATATCTACACAACAAGTAGAGTGAAAGAAGATTTAAAAGATAGAGTCTTATATATAATATGGAGAATCTTCTGTTTCTGGAGAAGCTATGTTTAGGACTCCAAATTCAAACAGGACTGATTCACCTAATATATCCCAGGTGGGGACATATAACATAAACAGGAAAAGGCAAATCTTGGGTTTTTCTAAACTGAGGACTTGTGAGCTGGAGTTTCTTTCTATATCTGGGGAAGATATATTCCTGAAGAGAAGCAGTTCTATGGACTTGTAAGCTGTTTCTTTTTCTCCTCCTTCTCCTCATGAACATTCCTCTCATTCTTTTAATCATTTTCTGTGTTTTTTCTTTTTCTTTTTTTCATGATCCTCTTTCTTTCATTACTTCCCCCCCCCATCCATTTCTTTTCTATGTCTTTCAATTATTATTAGTTTTGTTTTTTGTTCTCTAAAATGACTCCTAGCAAACTGAATAAATGACTGACTGTTTTCATCACTGTATGAAGTGATATCATTAAGCAGCCATCATGTGACCCATGTGACATCATCTACACCAAAAGGAGATAATTGCTTTGTTGTATCCTTAGTGGGGAATGTGCACTCACCTGTATTCTTGAAAACTGGGCATACACTTGGCACCATCCACAGATTTAGGAACAATTTCTTCTTCAATTGGTTAAATAATTTCACTAAGATTGGGGATTTACCATTTTATAAAAAATTAAATTTGAAAAGAAAACTTTTTATTCAAAAATTTATGAAAAGATTACAAATTTATCAAAATATGAAAACAAACTACAATGCAATATTTGTGGTAAAACTGACAGATATTTATTTAATCCATAGTTCTAATTCCACATGCCAACCAACACTTTTATCCATTAGGCCATAAAAGCATTGGTTAAGTAATCCCCAAAAATGACTTGATTCAAAGAGTTGTGAGTTCAATAACTAGCGTAAAGGGAAACAAAAACTTAAGAGTGTTGAGTTACTAAAGGGAATTTAGTGAAAGTGAAAAAAGCCTGGCACATGGAATTAGAACAATCTACCCATGTGAACTAAATACAGAGCTCAGTTCAAAATTCCAATGTATATTAAATAGCAGTATTTATTATTTATCATTTTATAAATTACTATGAAAACAATTTTTTTAATTCAGTCCAATAAATAAATAGTGTTTAGTATCTTTGTTGTCAATTCTCAAGAATAAAGAAAAAAAAATGTATAAATCCATTTTTATATATTTATTAAAAATTCTACCTATCACTTTTTAAAAACAATAAAAATGCAATATTTGTGGTAAAATTACAACCACCCTAAATGCAAAGAAAACTTTGTCCACCCAATAAATAAAGAGATACACACTCAAAATACTGAGTCTTTGTGGTCTCACCAAAAATCCAAAATAAAAGAATGTTTGGTTTCGATGAAGAGTTGCTTTTAGTCAATTTGTAATGGCCAGTGGTAGATGGACCAATACTATTTATATTAACGATATTTCCAATGTACAGGATTCAAGTAAACAATAACACCAAATTGTTAGTCAACAAATATATATTGAAATAACATACAAGAACAAACATGCAATAAAATTGTGTTCAATGTATAGATTAAGGGAAAGAAGTTGTTCCCCTTTAATTGTATTTTGATTTGTAATTGATTGTTTGAAGAAAATTCTCTTGAGAGGAAAAAGTTCAGAAATCAATATTAGAACAAAGTTTGAATGTTAAGAATAAATAACACAAGAATACAATTAATTAAAAATGTGTTGTGTTATAGAATGCTTCGAAATCAACAGAGTTCTGGTTGATTGAACTTGGCAAAGTCAAAGAGAGAAAAATGTAAGTTTATATTACGAAATTCTGTGTCTGTGTGTGTGTGTTGAGCAAGATCGGGGATTTGTGTTGACGGCTGGAATCTTACGGGATCTTACTGATGACTTGTGAAAAGTTGACCCTTTTATGAAAAAAGGGTAGGATCCCACAGAAATGCGGGAAAACTTAATCTTGCATTAAAAATATGTGATTGTTTAAAATAAACCTATCACTACACTTGTACTAAAAGAACAGGCAATCAGGCTCAAAACCAAAGGATTCAAGGAAACGACTGCGATGGCTAAATTGTCCTATATAAAGGTAGTAGTGATTTATTAGCCAATCGCAGGCAAATAAAATGTGGGCGCGGGAAAAAATAGCAACCACTACAAATTTATGTGATAAGAGCAAATACAAGAAAATACTGGAAAATTTATAATTACAGTTTGTAGTATAGCATAGCAACAACTCTAACTAAAATCCTATGAAGCCTTATTTGTCAGAATTTATCGTCTTGATAAATTCGACTGTTGAACCAGAAATTCTGAGTGGCAAATAAGAAAAGCAAAGGGGTTTAACACACTAAAAGGTTTTGCTCAAGACTTGCAAAGAATTTTATTAAATAAAAGGAGACTCCGAAGTGGAGTATTAAGGTAAATTACAGTATACAAATGTACAATAGTTAACACGAAAGGGAGGCTGGCTTGTAAACAATTTCTTGTATGCAGCCACAAGTATCATTTGGCACCAAGTAACACACAAAAAGGAGAAAGTAGGATTGAAACCTACCCAAAGTTCACAAACAAAGAAAATGGTCCTTGCTAAAAGATGAGAGGAAAAATCTCTCTAGCAGAGTTTGTGCTCTTAGGAACCAAAGGTATTGTTTTAAAAGGTTCCTTGTAGGAAGGAAGCTTCCAGTCAAAGGACTTCTACAAGAAGAAAAAGGATGCTGCTCTTACCATGTTCAGTTGAACAAACAAAGTTGCCAGTAGGAATTCTGGCGTCGGCAGAAATATGTTGAATTAACACAAGGCCTAACCAAGAATTTGAAGAATTTTCACACTATTTTCTGGGTCTTGTCTTTAGCTGGGAAGAGAAATGTTTTCTTTTTTCTGGCCTGTAGTGAAAGAGATAATCAACTATCTCGAAAAAGAGTTTGTGTTTTGTGTGCTATCTGCTGAAGAAAAATTACCAAAAAGTAGTTAGCAAAAATCTACTTTAAGGACCAGAGTCTATGCTAATGTTCTTCCCTCCCCTAAATGGTGTGACCAATCAGAAAAATCTCTCAGTGAACAAAATCCATTGTTTTTCACTTATGTGGAGATTAGATTTTCTGAGCTTGGTGGATGAACACACGTTTTTGCTGGTAAGAAGTGAAGGTTGGATGTGTGACTCCATTTTGTCATTTCTACGTTGCCTGTTGGACTGTTACGACGGACTACTCTTTGAACTGTGATTTAGCTACAAGTGTTGTAGTCGAGAGACAGAAGAAATCTATTGCAGACAGTTGTTGCTACTATAAGCTGACAGTTTTTTTCTTCTTTTTCTTTTCTTTACAATTACATGGCCTATCAATCTTTTGTCAATACTCAAACAGGCACAGCAACAAGTTCAGCAGAATGACAAGCCACCATCCTTATTTCAAGGTGGTCTTGATAAAAGAGGTCAACAAATGGTCCTTTTTCACAGATGTAGAGTTCAAAAACAAGGACTGGCTCTCATTGGTTGATGTAGATACATGTTTGGAGCTGGCCCCGAAAAAGGACATCTTCCAGGAATTATCACACCCAACAAAGGGTGACAACAAACTTCATAAGATCTGAAGCAATCACACCACTCACACATGTACACCTACCCATTCATGCAAAGAAACAACATATTTTCGATATATTTGACTAATGATATTTACTGTACAAAAAAAATGTACAAATGTGGCTCAAGGCCAAAATAGGGGATGAGGAAGGCTGGACTTCATCTGTCTCATACTTAATTTTAGCTAGCCACAACCACTGACCCAAACATACCACAATAATCTTTACACAAAAACAAACAACACATTCTTACTTACCATTCTTACTATGGTCACCATAATACCTCAGAGACTTTATGATGTCCTAACTAGTCCCTATATGTACAATTTGTCTATGGGTGTGGGGAATAAAATAACAACTTGTAAAAATTAAAAAACCCCAATGAATATTATCAATGAAAAAAAAAGATCTATTTAAAAGAAACAAAAGAAAATACTGTTAGTAATAGAACCGCCACCTCCCACAATGGTTAATTGTAGCAGAAACATCAGTTAACTGGATAAATTTAATGTGACACTTTAATAATTCAAACAATCATTTGACCAAGCACTCACTCAAACACACACTCATCCAAACACAACAGTTCTGTAATTATACACAGAGAAAACATTGTCCACCTGATAAATAGGGAGATACACACTCAGTCTTTGTGATCTCACCAAAAATCTAAAATTAAAAGTATGTTTGTGTACTGATAAATCATCAGTTACTTCCCCTTAAGATCTAGGAGGTATAAAATGCACCTTGTATAATCCGTCAGTGCAATAAAGCTTTGGTATAAGTTTATTCACGGGTTCCGTTTTTACTACAGTTCGGTTCAGAGGAAGAGAGGCTCAATATATTTGGGGAGAGCAAGTACAAGAAATGCCTGGAAAATTTATAATTACAGTTTGTACTATAGCAACAACTCTAAGTTTTTACTTATATGAAGCCTCATATGAAGCCTTATTTGACTAATGATATTTATTGCACAAAAAAATTTACAAACATGGCACCAGTCTAAAATAGGGGATGGAGAAGGCTATCTCAAGCTTAAACTTAGCTAGCCACAATCACTGACTGAAACATATCACAATAATCTTTACACCAAGACAACACATTC
Source organism: Acanthosepion lycidas (assembly GCA_963932145.1). NCBI lineage: Eukaryota > Metazoa > Mollusca > Cephalopoda > Sepiida > Sepiidae > Acanthosepion > Acanthosepion lycidas. Next base: position 48,399,475 of record OZ010612.1, read on the forward strand.
TAACTTAGCATTCTTACTATGACAACCATAATATCCCAGAGACTCTATGAAGTCCTAACTCATCCCGATATGTACAATTTGTCTGTGGAGATTGGGAAATAAAATAACCTATAAAAATGTGCACCCCCGTTGCAGGTTGGTGTATTCATTGAGAGATAAACATGTGTATCTCCTGAAATGCCCACAACAAACATGGCAGACTCAGGATTTAAGTACACATAAAGAAATGACATGAACCACAAGTGACAAAGATGTGTGCGTGTGTGTTAAATGAATGTAAAAACCTAATGGTCCAAAGTATGTGTAGTCAGTGAATGTGTGTATGTGTGTGTATGTGTGTGTATTGTCCCTGTATTTCCCAAAAGGGAATGCATTCTCTGTGAGATTTACATGTTGTCATATTAGGTTGGTGCAAAAATAATGTCGTTTTCTCACATGTGAGAAAACGACATTATTTTTGCACCAACCTAATATAAGCAAAAAAAAGTAAGAGGAGAATGATAAAATTTTTATCACAGAGTATTTATAGTCCTGAAAGCTTCCCTAGTAGCGGTTGTGGAAATTAGGAGGAGGTAATCCAACAATACATTAGCAAGAAAGATATACATTTTAATTATTTTTTTCAAGCAAGTGAGCTAATTCACCAATAGTCATATTGGTGGGTGTGGCACTAAGTTGAAAACAAGATCTATTTACAAGAAACAAGAAATAAAAGTGTTATTGTGACAGTATGGGGAATATGAAATAAAAATAACTCTCTTTTCTCCATTGTTTTCAAATTTGTGAGCCTATGTGAAAATTTATTTTGACCAATAGAAAAAAGGGATTGGCTCCAGGCTGAAGAAAAGACCAAGGTAAAGTTTAACGAGCTTATGTGAAAATTTATTTTGACCAATGGAAAAAGGAATGGCTTACAAATTGAGAAAGAAGTAATGAGCCTATGTGAAATCACTTTTTGATATAAATTGGCAGAGAAAGTTGAATCAAGAAGAGAAAAAAAGCAAAAAGAAGCAGTAGGCAAAAAACAGAGTTCCATGCGTATGAATAACACTGGTGTCAAATTACATGAGATACATTCTCAGCCTCTAAATGAGAGCAGGGCAATTTCAAAGATCTCTATTCAATTCCAAAGCTAAGTACATTAAAATGTATGTTTTCATTTATGTTGAATACAACTGTATAACTTTTATGTGAAAAGTGAACTGAATTTGTTTTAAACATTTTTTTTGGAATATTACTTTGTGTCTGATGATTTAATATGAACATTTTTTCTTCTTCACAATTCATCAAAACTACAAACGTTAAATTATAAATATTTGATTCCTTTTCCTGAAACAAGTTACTGACAACTTCAAATGTCTAAATTTGTAAATAAATTCCTCATCTTGTTTTGTTAAATATAACACGTGTGTTTCCTCATCATTATTCTACAGAACCATTAATTGTGGCAGAAACATAAGTTAAATTAATGCAGCGCTTTACTAATTCAAACAATTATTAATTCAAGAGAGATCCACCTCTCCGCCAAAAAAACAAAAAATAAACAAAACTTGACTAATTCAGCTTGAGTGCTGGAAACGTTTATTTTCACAGTGGTTACAAGCAAAAGGGGAAATGGGATTAGCTGAATTTCTGGGAGGAAGCATTGTTATTATTATTAATGTTTGTTTAGTATTTGCTTCGCCTTGTAGTGAGAGTCTTTAAATCTCTAAAAACATTTTAATTGAAATACGTATTACCTCAAAATTAAATTGGCCACGCTTCATCTCAGAAATTCGATTACATCTGGAAGTAATTTACTTAGTGGACTCCATTTCTCGTCACCGGTTTACAATGTCACTTCATATTGCTATAGCAACAGTAATTTTAAAAAAAGGATTAAAATTCTATTCTTTATTACAATATTTTCATTTCGGACTAAATTTTAAAATAAAACTGTTTACAATTTTTTTTTAAAGTGGTAGGAACTTCTTTTTATAAGGAATTTAATAAATGAATAACTTTTGTCAATTTTTGTTGTGTGTACTGTAAATAAAACAAAATTACGAACTTGTGTTTTTTAGTCTACTGTTTCTTTCAAAACACGGAGTAGTAACTTATTTAGTTTTTTAGTGTGAATTTTTAAAATTAAATAATTTAATTTAAATTGGTTTTATTGAGCAACATTTTTTGTAAGTTTTATAAAAACAATATTTGTTCTCTCTTCGACGAAAAATGGATGCTTTGGAAAACACAACTTACCCCAAAACTTCTGATAACTTTTTAACTATTAAACAAATTGTAAGTAACAAAAAAAAAAAAAAAAGTTTTTATTTTATTTATTAACCCTTTTCCCCCACATTTTGTCTTTGAAAAAATACTTTATCTGATTTAAAATTGTTGGTTGGTTTGTTGATTGATTCGTTTCCTACGGCTTATCAACCCTTTCTTTGCAGGTTATTTAAAGCCAGGAAATAACTTTTTTTTTAGTCAGTTAAGTAAGTTCCACACATGATATCTTTCGATACATGACTAACGAGGCAGACGATTTTTCCCACAGTAAGTTGCAATTTCTTTCTGCAGTAGGGCTAAAGAACCCAGTCTGTCCTGCTTTTCAACCCATAGTTGGGGGGAGAAGAGGTGGATTCATACCTTTTTCTAGGGTATTTGTGCATAAGTGAATATAACGAACTTGACTGGAATTCTCATTCCCGAGCCGATACCCCCCACCATATATTTTAAATAAATATTCTAAAACAATCATGGGTTCCAGTTCAGATAAAACCCCATTGCAATACTAGAGCTGTACTTTCTGGATGGGGGTGTAGGATAGGGGGCTAAGAACGGCCCTAAAATCGATTTTCAATTGACTTTTATTTCATAGTTAGTGAATTTTTCTACTTTGTCAAAATTACCGAATTATCCGTTACTGAATCTTCCAGGCACCTTTCAAGTAAGCCAATAAGCCATGCTTACTAAATCACAATATTGACTGACATTGTTTTCAAAAGTATGTAGTGGACCCAAACCTTGAGATTGAAATTGGGTACCCTTGGGGGCCGTCGATAACTGTGCGAGCACAAAGTCTCAAGTCATCATGACCAAGGGCTTGAGCGTGCTGGCCTTGTTCAAATTGTTGATCACGCTAGATAACACACTCTTTCCCAGAAACTGTAACTAAAGGTCTGCTCAGCATAGTGGCAGTATAAACCACAGGTGGCCTCTGTGGGTATTGAATAAATACAAATGCGCCTGAGCAAGCGTCTGCAATAGGGATTGGCTAGCCACCCTAGTAGACAGGTATCCTTGAATACGAGTGGCCAGCTATACTATACACATAAATATAATTTTCTCTTTCTGTTCTTTCTAAGCTATGCTGTTCTTTATATGAATATATATAAAAACCCTTACATGTTGAAATTTGTTTCTTCTGAAAATATTGAATTCATTTTTGAGAGTCATCATCAGCAACAAGTTGTAACTCCTGCCACTACAAACTGATGATCAAGTGCAGCCTCATCTATTGCAATCCTGGAGCATCTCTTTGTCACAATATAAAATACATATATGTCTTGAATTCATTACTTTAGAGATTAATTAACCTTCATATTTAATAGAACTAGATAGGATTGCCTATGGCTGGGTTCACACACCTCCCCAGTTTTTTTGAATAGGAGTAGTTGTTTATCCCTTGTTTTCTGTTCAGGATTGGGTTTCTAGTTAATTCTAAAGTCTTTCGATTCTCTTTCAATCCCAGTAGCCCCTTGGGTCTTTGTGGCATTATCATCTTGCTTTGGGTATATTGATTAAAAAAATTGTTTTCTCTTAAAATACAAATTATTTTTTTAAGGAGTCCATCGAGAATTGATGACCCAACCTAGTACAACTAGGTGCTTTGCACAGGTTGGTATGGTTGCAATTGTTTATACTGAGCAACAGCAACCCTCTCTTATTACTCCTACAATCTCATGGCACACAAGTGTGTGATATCTGGGAAGAGAAAGCAGGCTACAGGAGAGATACCAGATAATACAGAGTTATTAACTGCCTTCAGCTCCATCTCTCTGGATTTACTAGGCTGGTTTGAATTCAGAGTTTTCCTTCTCCTAGACCAGTTGTCACCCAAAGCTATAGAACCCAGTCTGTCCTGCTATTTACCCATAGCTTGGAGGGAAAAGAGTTCAGTTCATACTTTTTCCAAGGATATTAGCACATAAGTGAATGTAATGAACTTGACTGGAATTTGAACTCGGCTCTCTGATTCTTCAATCAAATCCGCAATCCATTACCCTACCGTGCATCTTCAGGCCAGAACAGTTGGATTCATGCCTTTCCCAAGGATATTAGCACATAAGTGAATGTAATGAACTCGACTGGAATTTGATCTCATCTCTCCGATTCCTCAATCCATTACTCTACTGTGCCACTTCATGCCAGAAGAGTTGGATTCATACCTTTTCCAAGGATATTAGCACATAAGTGAATGTAATGAACTTGACTGGAATTTGAACTCGGCTCTCTGATTCTTCAATCCATTACTCTACTGTGCCACTTCATGCCAGAAGAGTTGGATTCATACCTTTTCCAAGGATATTAGCACATAAGTGAATGTAATGAACTTGACTGGAATTTGAACTCGGCTCTCTGATTCTTCAATCCAATCCGCAATCCATTACCCTACCGTGCATCTTCAGGCCAGAACAGTTGGATTCATGCCTTTCCAAAGGGTACACGCACATAAGTGAATGTAATGAACTCTGCTGGAATTTGATCTCAGCTCTCCAATTCCTCAATCCGAGCTGCAATCCATTACTCCACTATGCCTGTATACTCCAACATGACTCCATATATTTTACTATAATGTAAAGATACACCATGGAATTTTTTCAAGCATTTTTTTTAAAGAAATGTTACCCCTCTTTTGTGAATTTTCAGGCATTTACAAACAAGAAACTTTGGGAACCAACTTACAAGATCCATCGCGGCAATCTCCACAAGAGCACATTCAATCTTGGAGAAGATGATCCCAATGTTGAAATTCCTCAAACTTCTTATCAGGCGAACTTTGAAGCTAAACTGAATCAATCTGTAAGTCTGACTGCTGAAATTTCTCTTCAACATAAGATCTGTACAGAGTGTCACTAAAGATTTTGATCAATTTAAATGTTTAGTAATTACATTCTTTATGAAATCTGTAAAGGGTATTTCTAAAGTTCTTATCCAGATTAGGGGTTTAATAATTTCTCTTCCATATAAGACATATACAGGGTGTGTCTCAATTCTTTGTTCAGATTAGGGGTTTAATAATTTCTCTTCCATATAAGCTATATACACGGTGTGACTCAAATCCTTGTTCAGTTTAGATGTTTAATACAAAGTGAGTCAAAAAGTAATGCAATTTATTTTATTATATAAGAAATAAGGAACACACTCAAATATATTGTAGATCAAGATATAACTATACATCACAGGTTCACTTCCCTACTTTTTAACATAGTTGCCACCTATTTCAATGGCAGTGTTCAACCTATGAATGAAGCCATGTGTCTCACCTTCACAAAACTCAGCTACTTGCTGGTATAGCCAGTTCCTTTCAGCAATTTTCACTAGTTCCTCACCACCTGACTCAGCACCCTTTGGTTCAATGAAAGGGGCACTGAGGAGATGCATATTATGGTGGTGATGAAGAAGTGAAAACTGCTGAAAGGAACTGGCAACATCAGCAGCCAACTGATTTTTACAAAGGAAACTGGTATACAGGCTTGTTCATAGATGGGACATGACCATTGAAAAAGGTGGGGACTATGTTGCGAGGTAGGTATGTAAACCTGTGATGTACAGCTATATTTTGATGTAGGATATGTTTGATTGTGTTCCTTATTTGTAATATAATAAAACAAATTACATTAATTTTTGACTCACCCTGATAATTCCCTTCTATATAAATTCTGTACATTACATTTGTAAAGGTCTTATTCAGATCAAACTTTTAATCATTTCTTTTCTATATAAGCATTCTTTCTTCATTATAATAGTAATAGTAATATTAGTGGCCTCCTTATAAAGAAAAAGTCGACATTCATTGACAACACATCCAGTACTACTATCAGTTGAAATTTTAAAAACCTTTTTTCTTAAAACAATTTTTCAGGAAGTCCAGCGGCTCTTTCCAGTATTGATGGGGGTTTCCTTCCTAACTTTTTATTTGAAGTCATGTGGAATATCAACATTTTCATTATATCATTATTTTCTTATTGAGGTGCATGTGCTATCCATTTTAGTTGTTGCTGTTGTTGAAAGTCCTCAAGTGATACTTTGCTTGCTTTCTGGAAGGCCAATAATATTCACCCTTTCTGGATGCCTTTTTTTTTTATTCCAATGTTAAATTTATCACCAAATTTAGAAAAGAAATATTTTATTTGGTTTCTTGAAGGCATCTTTCATTATTCCAATGTTAAATTTATCACCAAATTTAGAAAAGAAATATTTTATTTAGTTTCTTGAAGGCATCTTTCATTATTCCAATGTTAAATTTATCACCAAATTTAGAAAAGAAATATTTTACTTGGTTTCTTGAAGGCATCTTTCATTATTCCAATGTTAAATTTATCACCAAATTTAGAAAAGAAATATTTTACTTGGTTTCTTGAAGGCATCTTTCATTATTCCAATGTTAAATTTATCACCAAATTTAGAAAAGAAATATTTTATTTGGTTTCTTGAAGGCATCTTTCATTATTCCAATGTTAAATTTATCACCAAATTTAGAAAAGAAATATTTTATTTAGTTTCTTGAAGGCATCTTTCATTATTCCAATGTTAAATTTATCACCAAATTTAGAAAAGAAATATTTTACTTGGTTTCTTGAAGGCATCTTTCATTATTCCAATGTTAAATTTATCACCAAATTTAGAAAAGAAATATTTTACTTGGTTTCTTGAAGGTGTCTTTCTTGATTCTAATGCTAAAGTTACCACCATATATAGAAAATAATAACTGAATTGCACTTACTGCATTTAATGTGGCAATATATTAATATCAATAAATGTGGTAATATACCAAAGTGGATCTCTTATATATTCTGAATTTTTCTATTTAAAAGCATTTTATTTTTTCATTATCAGAATGAATTCAATCTAGCACTTGGCCAAACACTTGATTTCAAACAATGCAAAAATAAAAGCCGTGCCCTGCATGATTTAATGACAATGGATGATCCAGAATGCTCTTCCTACCCAACATACTGGACGCAGTACAAGATAACTCATGGCAAGTTAGGTCTCGCTTTGGGAACTGGTAAAGGTAGACCAACAAAACAGGCACCAAGATATAACATTGTTACTGGTTAGTATTATTACATTATATTTTAAGAGATTCTCTAAAATTGTTGTATCTGGCTTTTGATATTAAAACAATTATAAAAAAAAAAAAAAAAAAAAAAGCAGCAGCAAATATGAACATTTGTGCCAGCAAAAATAGTGCTTCAAAGGGGTGTTTTTTTTTCTATTGACACTACTATTATTTTTACTACATTCACTTCCTTGGTAATGTTTTATTAACATTACTAAAAATTATCTTTTATAAAGATTTATTATTTACTATTTTATAAGAAATAAATGTTAAAAGAAATCTTTTTATTAAAAAATTTAAAAAAAATTTAAAATTATAAAAAGATAAACAATCTACAATGCAATAAGTTTTAAAACAACTAATTACCAATTTTACTTACCTTCATTCCCTCAGCAATGTTTGTTGCTATAAAAAGCAATGATTAGAATTTTAATAAAACTCATAAATATATTTCCTTGGTATGATGATAAACTACATCTGGCAACCAAGGACTCTGACTGAGATTTTTGAGGAGCGTGGAACCATCTCTTAATTACTGTTGTTCTCAGGTCCACACTGAACCCACTGTTATTGTCCTAACCATGAGCAAATAGTTAACCCCTAAACAGGGGTCAAAACACTATGAAAGTATAAAAATACATTTTAATAGTAAAAATACCAGCACTACATTTTTATAGTAAAAAAATTACCAGCAATATATTTTTGTAAAAAATTTTTTAAATAAAAATTACCAGCAATACATTTTTGAAAAAAAAATATTACCAGCAATACATTTTTGAAAAAAAAATATTACCAGCAATACATTTTTTTAAAAGAAATTACTAATGCTCCCAAGAAAATTAAATTTTAGCATTAAATGGCGATAAGGAGTTGATATGCCGTTAAACAAACTGTACACATTCCTTGTTCTTTGAGAATTTACAACAAAAATATTAAACACAATCTATTTATTAGATCTTTTATTTACAAAAATAATGTTATATTTACAACTCCTTCCATATCTATTGAACAGGAGTAGAGGTTCATCCCTTGTTTCCTGTTCAGGATAAGGTTTATTGGTTCTCTTTCTTTCTTCTACCACAGTGATTTAACTGTCTTAATTTTTGGTGATTGGACTTACTAGTGGCTGTGACTTTCCATTGTGAGAGTACCAGGTTGACAGTTTGCTGGCTGCTGCCTCCTACTGATTGTTAGGTGCCTGAATTTTTTGGTAATGTGGCTGCTCTGATCAACAGTCACATAATGTCAGGGTATTTGTAGTGCCATGCCACACATGGGTAGGTGTCCCTGCATGTATTTCTAGTGGACAATCCTGAAGCCACACAATGCTTAGTTCTCAGTCATACTGTGGCTGGTTTGTATTAACATTGATGACAGATAGTGATAGTTACTGTAGTCTTTTCTTCTTCTCTTCAAAATGAATTTCATGGAAAACACAACAAAAAGAAATACAACTAAACCAGTAAACAAAAAATGACTACACCACTCAGCCTTTCTTTCATTAATATTTGTAGTATCTGTCCCAACTTTTGCAGCATAGAATCTTTCCTCTTGGAACAGTTATGTTTGCTCTCTGTGAAACTAACTTTAATTCTTCCATTACTACCAATGAATTCTTGGTCTCAGTCTATTTCTCTCTTTGATTAAAAGATTTCAGCATTCACATGCATGGCCTTGGTGTTTATATCCGGGATAATCTTCCAATGGCCAGGAAATTGTCTCTCGGGGCCTTGGACTACTCCTTCATGTGCTTCCGTCTTTCATTACTAAACTCTGTTAGCTATCTCTTTTTCCTTTATTGCTCCCCCTCTTCTCATAACTGCAGTGTGTGAGATATAATTGCAGACAGTATAGAAAAGGCTCTTTTCCTCCACCCATTTGCGAACATCTTTGTCTTTGGTGCTCACCATAACACATGGCTTAAACATTCTAAAGGGACTGATGTTGCCAGTGTTCAGACATTAAATTTTTTCATTGCCCATTCCTTTACTCAAATCGTGGACTTCCCTACTTGTTTCCCTAGCAAAACCAAGCAACATGCTTCTCTACTTTATCTATTTCTGACCTCCTCTCCTTACTCTTGCCAAAATTTGCAACCCTGCCCTCTTGGTAATTCTGACCACTCTGTGGTATCTATTGACATTTCATTCCAATCCTCTATTAAACAGGAACTCCCTATCCATAAGACTTCTTTCCATTACTTGCATGCTGATTGGGACTCACTCCATGATTTTATCCATGATTTTCTCCATAATGCCCCTTGGACTGACATCTTTAAATTCCCAATTGAAAATTGCACCACTAAGGTTTCTTCCTTGGTCAAAGATGGTATGAACACTTTCATCCCTTCTCAGTCCTCTCTATGGTTCACACCAGCATGCTCGGCTGTTATAACACACAGTAACCACTATTTTCAACTATGTCAGTGTGATGGCTCTCATCACAACAAGTGCATATATGTTGCTGCTCGCAATAAATGTAAACGAGTACTCAAAGAAGCAAAGTTCCTGATTACTGAGAGAATGAGGGACTGCTGATGGCTGATGCTATGTTCCTGGGTTCACATTCTCTGCTGATATGAGGTGGAAAGATTATATTGAATCCATTGCTAGGTCAGCTGCTAAAAAAGTCAGTTCATTATCTCATGTGAGACAATTTTTCTCTCCAGAATATATCTTGTATATCTATAAGTCTACCATTTGTCCATGCTTAGAATATTGCTGCCACATATGGTCTGGTGCTCCTGATGTTTATCTTGAGCTCCTTGATAAGATCCCCCCAAAAATCTGCAATATTATTGGACTTGATCTTGCGGCTCAGCTTCAGTCACTTTCCCACCACTGTAAAGTTGCCTCTCTGTGTCTTTTCTATAAATACTTTCATGGTAATTATTCAAATGAGCTCTTCGCTGTAGCACCTAGAATTTTTAAATTTAAATGTAGCACTAGACTGGTATCGAGATCTCATCAATCTAAAGTTAAGCTGGCTAGATGTAGCCGTAAATTCTATGCTAACACTTTCTTCTCTCGCACTTCTTGCTTGTTGAACTCTCTTCTGGCTTTCTAGCCAACTTTAATCTGCAAAAATTTAAATACAATGTCAATCACTATCTACTGTCTGCCCAATTTCTCTTTCTGCTTATCATTTCTGTTCTTAATTCTTTTACGCTATGTAACTCATTTGTGTTTTAGTGACATAATAATGTCACTAAAAACACAAGGAATTACATAGCGTATTTTGGGTGATTCTGATAAAAAAAATTTTTTTTTTAAATGCTAACCAATAAATACAATGTAATGTTTATCATTTATCAATTTATAAAGAAATAAATATGAAAATAAATTTTTTTATTGATAAACTCATAAAAAGTGTCTATAAACAAGAAAGTTTATATTAACACATAACAATAAATAATTGTAATTATTAAGTTTGAAAAAATGCATTTTCCAGATATTTCTCTCATTTGCTCTTGCTGCATAAATTCACTAAAATTGGTTGATAGCATCTCTTCCTCTGAACCAAAGTGGTGTTCTGGACATTTGCACATGTCTATGCTAGTTGGTTTGTTATATGGTGGTGATTCCTATCATTTGCTCTTTTATATAAAGGGCTTCTAGAATTTGAAGTTTTTGTTTTTATTTTCATAGTGGAGTATACTTGTATGCCATCTCTGCCCTATCATATCCCAAATCCTTACTCCAGTTTCTCAAATAATCAAAATCATTAACCAACTCATTACATCATACATGCCTAATAAATACAACATTAAACCAACTCATAAACTAATCCAAATCTTAAAAAACACAAAATCCTAATAATGAAACCATTGCCTCACTTGACATTGAAAGGATATTTACCAATGTCCCAGTTAAAGAAACTGTTGTTATAATTATAAAGAATATTTACAACAATCCATCTCTCCCTCCACTAAAATTTAATTCTAACATATTACAGAAACTACTTTTGACTTGTAACACTGAGGTTCCCTTCTATGACCATCAAAATAATATATATGTACAATGTGATAGTGTTTCCATGTGTTCAGTTCTAAGAACAACTTTTAGTAATTTCTACATGGTTAACCTTGAAAATAAGATATTTCATACCACTAAAAAAAACCTCCATCTAACTAAGATATGTAAATGAGATTCTCATCTTAGGCAAAAGTATAGATGAAATACATGAACTACAAAAAAAAACTTCCAAAAACTCCATCCTTAACTTCACATATGAACTTAACAATAACAATAAAATCCTTTTTTTTGATGTAGTGATAGACACCAATAATAATTTATTTACTACCACCCCATATAAAAAAAAACAACTAGTATAAACATGTGCACTCTCAACTACAAAACTGAAAGTCCTAACTATTATAAAAAAGCAATTATACAAAATTTAATAAACCATGCAAATGCTAACTTCAAAATGAAAAAGATTTTCTACACAGAATTAATGAACATTAAACACACTCTCATTAATAATGACTTTCCTAATTACATTGTTGATGAACAAATTAGATGTGCTATTAGAAATATTAGTATAAATCAAAAACGACATAATGCTTCCTCAAATAACCCAAAACATACCAACCTACTATACTGTAATTAAATACATTCTAACTACAGGCAATATGAAAATATCGTAAAAAAACTCACAAGTACTAATATATCCCCCACTGATCTCAGTAAAAAAATAAAGCTAATTATATACTACACTAAATTTAATACAACCAACTTAATCATCAGAAAACTCTTCTCCATCAACTAGTGTTTTGCAAAAAAACAACATTGTATATAAATTTAAGTGCCTTTTGGGAGATTGTATCTATGACAAAAAAAATATATATGTTGTCTTTACGACAATGACCTTATCAAGGAGAATTACACTTCATATGTCAGATTCTAGTTTGATCGCACAACGTTTAAAGGAACATTTCTGCCTGCATTCACGAATTAGAGAAATATTAATTGACAATACAAGTATACTGCACCATGAAAATAAAACACAAAAACATCAAATTCCAGAATCCCTTTACATAAAAAATTACAGCCAACAATAAATAAAACTAATTATGAGTATAGTAACAAAGTTCTAAAATATTTATAATAATAAGGTTTTAAAATATCTAAAGTGTAACTTTTAAAAAACTACAAATGTAATAGAATGTTTTAAAACATGTAATTACAATTTTTAATAAAGATTTTTACAATATAAATTAAGTTATCTCCCTTACATAGCAGTAAAAAAATTTGGAATTAACTGAGCATGTTCATACATACCCACAAGATTTATAATTATCAAATGCATCAACTCTTTGTCATAGTAATTCACCTCTGAAGATGATCTTGGATGAGATTGAAAGTACTTGGGAAAATAAAAACTATAAGAATAATTACATCTTTCTTAATCAGTTTTGTACTAACACTAAGAAGGTGATTCATAAACTTGAGAGGATTAAAATAAAAATAAATAGACATAATATATATAGATTATTCAACCAAATATGCCTAAATGAAGATATGCTCCACAAATACACGCACACACACGCATATATATATATATATAATTATATGTTTTGTAACTAGAAGGAATAATTCTGAGGAGGATATAAATCCACGGAGAGCTCAATGTAGACTACAGAGCATTATAATGATAAGAAGAAGACGGAGACTTTAATTATCCATTTTGTTTATAATCCATTTTCTTTTACTCTACACTTTTTACATTTTAATATACAACCAATATTAAAATCTAAAAAGTGCAGAGTAAATTCTTGGTTTTGGAAACTAACTACTATTAACCACTAATCTCTCAACCCTATCTTTATCCAATCCCTCTCTCTCACTTTCCCTCCCCACTACTAATCTAAAGTGTCTGTCTAGTGTACTTTCTCTATTCACTGAGCAGGTTTTCGTTCTGATGAGATGACTGCCTTGGTGTTCACTGACTGACGATATTCAGTCACCCCCCCCACGAGGGTGTCATGTGGCACAAGGCCTTTTTAACGTGGGCACTCCAAGCCTGTGGGCTCGGCCAAAAATATGCCCATTGAACCCGTATAAACGGGTTCAGGGCCGGTCTACTTCCCCGAAGCAGACTCCGCCCTTCGGCGTAGCCTCCTTCGGGTTTCTCCCGCCCAAAAGCAAAGAGTCCAACCGATCAGTCGGTCAGAAAGTGAGCGACTGACTGACTGACTCCTTGCCTACTCCTGAGGTGCAGTATTTATTAAGTATGGAATAGTCCATTATTATTATTATGGGTAAGATCCCATAACAATATATATATATATATATATATATATAATGAAATGGATTAAGGCCGACTATTATTTTATTATATTTTCTGTTTATTCATTATTTTTATATTTAAGTAATGTTCTGTTAAATTTATTTAAGCAATGTTCTGTTTTTGTTTGCTTTTTTTTAATTAAACAGTATAAATTACATTTACTGGCCTGAATATTCAATAAATTTCATAGAAAATATGTGCTTATTTGACAGGAATCATACCTGTAACCCTAATGGGAACCATCATTTGATCTGATGTGCTGCTAACCATTCAGCCACAAAGAAGTGACTAGTTAGTAAAGTCCAAATTACTGTTTATAAACATACACCCTCGATGATTTTTCTCACTTGATCATATCTGCTCAAGAAACATATCTTAACATAAACAATGACAACATATTATGAAATCGATTAAGTCCGTCTATTATTATAATATATTTTCTGTTTATATTTAAATTATATCTATAAAAATAACATATGAACAGAAAATATACTAATATATATATATATATATATATATATATATATATATATATATATAATGTATTGTGCACTAAAAAATATGTATTGAGTGATGTGGTTAGATTTGGAGTCTTTAACATTTATTTTTTATTCTTTTATAGGTGAAAAATTACAGAAGGAGGAGAAAGAAAGTTACCATTTGATATCCCGCAGTCAGATTTTACTTCAAGAAAGACAATCTGAAAGAGAGAAATATAATTTTTTGCTTGGATAATCAATTTAAGCATCAAAGCAAATGCAGCCATTTTGTATTCAGTCTCTGATTTCACATTATATAAATGGAATCTCTTCTTCAAAAATGAAACAAAAATTATTTTACTGTTTTGACAAAATAATTTTTTTTTTGTAAAGAAAATAATTATAGAAAAATTTATACACACTAATTTTAACCTGCGAAAATTTCACAGTTTTCCTATTTGAAATTTCTGATGAATTTTAATTCTTCAGTTAATGATTGAATATGCTTATGGCAAGTTCCATGACAATAAAATATCCATAGAAATTTTCCTATTACATTGTTATATATTTGAGCTTAACAAATTTCTTTAACACAATATTGCAATAACAATAATAAATATGAATGCTGGTCATTATTTTAAGAAGTAAGGTGGTACAAATGAAAAGATTTGAAATCAACAACTTTTCCATTTCACAGAAACAGACATTAAACACTTCTATCTTCTCTTCTTTCATTTTCTCACTGAAACCAAGTAGTGTCTTTGATATATCTTTTGTCTTCTCATATGATTAAAATGAGTAATTCATTATTTATGAGGTACTGTATATACTGACATAAAAAGCAACTGAGTGTATCAGATGGCCCCTAAATTTTCAAGTTAAAATGTGGGTTTCAGACTATACATAACATATAAGAACGAATCCCTCCCATCATATTCTAAAATGTATTGTATTGAATTTTTTTTTTTAAGCAATTCACCCCAAGCAAGGCGGGAGTGCCACTAGTATGCAGGGGGCTGCAGAGAGTATAAGTAATGGAAAAGACTGGGTATGGTGAGTGGGGGGTGAGGAAAGGATAAATAAAAGAATGGAAAGAAAAATGGGGATCAAGGCAACAGAAAATGTTTGAAGATTATAGTTATCATTGAATCAAGTAAAAGAGGAAGGGAGTTCCACTGTTTGGAAGTGTAAGAGAAAAAAGCTGTTGGAGTAGAAGGAGTAGTTACATTTAACTGTTTTGACAATAAAAGGGTTGGAACGAGACGACAACTTAGTAGTACGCTTAAATATTCATGCAGTTGGGGCACCAGTAAAAATAGTTCGTCACAGCAGATGCTATGAAAATATTTATAGAAAAGACAGAGGGAAACCACAGTAAATCAGTGAGAAATTGACTGGAGTGGAGAACCGATCACATTGCATATGTGTCTTTGGATTTTGTCGAGAAGATTGAGATGAATTGCGGAGGCACCAGACCATATATAGCAACAGTATTCCATGCAATGAAGGAATGGTAGATTTGTAGATGTGAAGAATGAACTCAGTTGAGAAAAACCTTCTGGTCTAACCAGTAAGCATATACTTTCTTTACACTCAAATTCTAATGAAAAACTGGTGGAAAGAGATTGTCAATTAACTACCACAATCTATAATACCTCATGAATGGGTGCTATGTTTTCAGTAGGCTATTATGACATTTCCACACTAACCATCCACTTGTTTCACTGTTCTTGAATGTGATCTTTAAATGGCTTGTTGAGATATACATCCAGTTGTGTTTTTGTTACACTATTCCTATCCAGTAGAATCCGTCATATTCAGAATCCTGTATTTCTGGACATGATTTTATTTGTTTTACAAGACAACTTCCCCAAACCAATCATATTTTAAAATGTATTGAGATGAATTTATTAAATAAATTCAGTAAGCATATACTTTCTTTACACTCAAATTCTAATGAAAAACTGGCGGAAAGAGATTGTCAATTAACTACCACAATCTATAATACCTCATGAATGGGTGCTATGTTTTCAGTAGGCTATTATGACATTTCCGCACTAATCATCCACTTATTTCACTGTTCTTGAATGTGATCTTTAAATGGCTTGTTGAGATATACATCCAGTTGTGTTTTTGTTACACTATTCCTATCCAGTAGAATCCGTCATATTCAGAATCCTGTATTTCTGGACATGATTTTATTTGTTTTACAAGACAACTTCCCCCAACCAATCATATTTTAAAATGTATTGAGATGAATTTATTAAATAAATTCAGTAAGCATATACTTTCTTTACACTCAAATTCTAATGAAAAACTGGTGGAAAGAGATTGTCAATTAACTACCACAATCTATAATACCTCATAAATGGGTGCTATGTTTTCAGTAGGCTATTATGACATTTCCGCACGAACCATCCACTTGTTTCACTGTTCTTGAATGTGATCTTTAAATGGCTTGTTGAGATATACATCCAGTTGTGTTTTTGTTACACTATTCCTATCCAGTAGAATTCCTCATAATCAGAATCCTGCATTTCTGGACATGATTTTATTTGTTTTACAAGACAACTTCCCCCAACCGATCATATTTTAAAATGTATTGAGATGAATTTATTAAATAAATTCAGTAAGCATATACTTTCTTTACACTCAAATTCTAATGAAAAACTGGTGGAAAGAGATTGTCAATTAACTACCACAATCTATAATACCTCATGAATGGGTGCTATGTTTTCAGTAGGCTATTATGACATTTCCGCACTAACCATCCACTTGTTTCACTGTTCTTGAATGTGATCTTTAAATGACTTGTTGAGATATACATCCACTTGTGTTTTTGTTACACTATTCCTATCCAGTAGAATTCGTCATATTCAGAATCCTGTATTTCTGGACATGATTTTATTTGTTTTACAAGACAACTTCCCCCAACCAATCATATTTTAAAATGTATTGAGATGAATTTATTAAATAAATTCAGTAAGCATATACTTTCTTTACACTCAAATTCTAATGAAAAACTGGTGGAAAGAGATTGTCAATTAACTACCACAATCTATAATACCTCATGAATGGGTGCTATGTTTTCAGTAGGCTATTATGACATTTCCGCACTAACCATCCACTTGTTTCACTGTTCTTGAATGTGATCTTTAAATGACTTGTTGAGATATACATCCACTTGTGTTTTTGTTACACTATTCCTATCCAGTAGAATTCGTCATATTCAGAATCCTGTATTTCTGGACATGATTTTATTTGTTTTACAAGACAACTTCCCCCAACCAATCATATTTTAAAATGTATTGAGATGAATTTATTAAATAAATTCAGTAAGCATATACTTTCTTTACACTCAAATTCTAATGAAAAACTGGCGGAAAGAGATTGTCAATTAACTACCACAATCTATAATACCTCATGAATGGGTGCTATGTTTTCAGTAGGCTATTATGACATTTCCGCACTAATCATCCACTTATTTCACTGTTCTTGAATGTGATCTTTAAATGGCTTGTTGAGATATACATCCAGTTGTGTTTTTGTTACACTATTCCTATCCAGTAGAATCCGTCATATTCAGAATCCTGTATTTCTGGACATGATTTTATTTGTTTTACAAGACAACTTCCCCCAACCAATCATATTTTAAAATGTATTGAGATGAATTTATTAAATAAATTCAGTAAGCATATACTTTCTTTACACTCAAATTCTAATGAAAAACTGGTGGAAAGAGATTGTCAATTAACTACCACAATCTATAATACCTCATAAATGGGTGCTATGTTTTCAGTAGGCTATTATGACATTTCCGCACGAACCATCCACTTGTTTCACTGTTCTTGAATGTGATGTTTAAATGGCTTGTTGAGATATACATCCAGTTGTGTTTTTGTTACACTATTCCTATCCAGTAGAATTCCTCATAATCAGAATCCTGCATTTCTGGACATGATTTTATTTGTTTTACAAGACAACTTCCCCCAACCGATCATATTTTAAAATGTATTGAGATGAATTTATTAAATAAATTCAGTAAGCATATACTTTCTTTACACTCAAATTCTAATGAAAAACTGGTGGAAAGAGATTGTCA
The DNA here is from genome assembly GCA_963932145.1 of Acanthosepion lycidas. Classification (NCBI taxonomy): domain Eukaryota; kingdom Metazoa; phylum Mollusca; class Cephalopoda; order Sepiida; family Sepiidae; genus Acanthosepion; species Acanthosepion lycidas. The sequence continues at coordinate 48,417,677 of OZ010612.1, forward strand.
ATTAACTACCACAATCTATAATACCTCATGAATGGGTGCTATGTTTTCAGTAGGCTATTATGACATTTCCGCACTAACCATCCACTTGTTTCACTGTTCTTGAATGTGATCTTTAAATGACTTGTTGAGATATACATCCACTTGTGTTTTTGTTACACTATTCCTATCCAGTAGAATTCGTCATATTCAGAATCCTGTATTTCTGGACATGATTTTATTTGTTTTACAAGACAACTTCCCCCAACCAATCATATTTTAAAATGTATTGAGATGAATTTATTAAATAAATTCAGTAAGCATATACTTTCTTTACACTCAAATTCTAATGAAAAACTGGTGGAAAGAGATTGTCAATTAACTACCACAATCTATAATACCTCATGAATGGGTGCTATGTTTTCAGTAGGCTATTATGACATTTCCGCACTAACCATCCACTTGTTTCACTGTTCTTGAATGTGATCTTTAAAGGGCTTGTTGAGATATACATCCACTTGTGTTTTTGTTACACTATTCCTATCCAGTAGAATTCCTCATAATCAGAATCCTGCATTTCTGGACATGATTTTATTTGTTTTACAAGACAACTTCCCCCAACCGATCATATTTTAAAATGTATTGAGATGAATTTATTAAATAAATTCAGTAAGCATATACTTTCTTTACACTCAAATTCTAATGAAAAACTGGTGGAAAGAGATTGTCAATTAACTACCACAATCTATAATACCTCATGAATGGGTGCTATGTTTTCAGTAGGCTATTATGACATTTCCGCACTAACCATCCACTTGTTTCACTGTTCTTGAATGTGATCTTTAAAGGGCTTGTTGAGATATACATCCACTTGTGTTTTTGTTACACTATTCCTATCCAGTAGAATTCCTCATAATCAGAATCCTGCATTTCTGGACATGATTTTATTTGTTTTACAAGACAACTTCCCCCAACCAATCATATTTTAAAATGTATTGAGATGAATTTATTAAATAAATTCAGTAAGCATATACTTTCTTTACACTCAAATTCTAATGAAAAACTGGTGGAAAGAGATTGTCAATTAACTACCACAATCTATAATACCTCATGAATGGGTGCTATGTTTTCAGTAGGCTATTATGACATTTCCGCACTAACCATCCACTTGTTTCACTGTTCTTGAATGTGATCTTTAAATGACTTGTTGAGATATACATCCACTTGTGTTTTTGTTACACTATTCCTATCCAGTAGAATTCGTCATATTCAGAATCCTGTATTTCTGGACATGATTTTATTTGTTTTACAAGACAACTTCCCCCAACCAATCATATTTTAAAATGTATTGAGATGAATTTATTAAATAAATTCAGTAAGCATATACTTTCTTTACACTCAAATTCTAATGAAAAACTGGTGGAAAGAGATTGTCAATTAACTACCACAATCTATAATACCTCATGAATGGGTGCTATGTTTTCAGTAGGCTATTATGACATTTCCGCACGAACCATCCACTTGTTTCACTGTTCTTGAATGTGATCTTTAAATGGCTTGTTGAGATATACATCCAGTTGTGTTTTTGTTACACTATTCCTATCCAGTAGAATCCGTCATATTCAGAATCCTGTATTTCTGGACATGATTTTATTTGTTTTACAAGACAACTTCCCCCAACCAATCATATTTTAAAATGTATTGAGATGAATTTATTAAATAAATTCAGTAAGCATATACTTTCTTTACACTCAAATTCTAATGAAAAACTGGTGGAAAGAGATTGTCAATTAACTACCACAATCTATAATACCTCATGAATGGGTGCTATGTTTTCAGTAGGCTATTATGACATTTCCGCACGAACCATCCAGTTGTTTCACTGTTATTGAATGTGATCTTTAAATGGCTTGTTGAGATATACATCCACTTGTGTTTTTGTTACACTATTCCTATCCAGTAGAATCCGTCATATTCAGAATCCTGTATTTCTGGACATGATTTTATTTGTTTTACAAGACAACTTCCCCCAACCAATCATATTTTAAAATGTATTGAGATGAATTTATTAAATAAATTCAGTAAGCATATACTTTCTTTACACTCAAATTCTAATGAAAAACTGGTGGAAAGAGATTGTCAATTAACTACCACAATCTATAATACTTCATGAATGGGTGCTATGTTTTCAGTAGGCTATTATGACATTTCCGCACGAACCATCCACTTGTTTCACTGTTCTTGAATGTGATCTTTAAATGGCTTGTTGAGATATACATCCAGTTGTGTTTTTGTTACACTATTCCTATCCAGTAGAATTCGTCATATTCAGAATCCTGCATTTCTGGACATGATTTTATTTGTTTTACAAGACAACTTCCCCCAACCAATCATATTTTAAAATGTATTGAGATGAATTTATTAAATAAATTCAGTAAGCATATACTTTCTTTACACTCAAATTCTAATGAAAAACTGGTGGAAAGAGATTGTCAATTAACTACCACAATCTATAATACCTGATGAATGGGTGCTATGTTTTCAGTAGGCTATTATGACATTTCCGCACGAACCATCCACTTGTTTCTCTGTTATTGAATGTGATCTTTAAATGGCTTGTTGAGATATACATCCAGTTGTGTTTTTGTTACACTATTCCTATCCAGTAGAATTCGTCATATTCAGAATCCTGCATTTCTGGACATGATTTTATTTGTTTTACAAGACAACTTCCCCCAACCAATCATATTTTAAAATGTATTGAGATGAATTTATTAAATAAATTCAGTAAGCATATACTTTCTTTACACTCAAATTCTAATGAAAAACTGGTGGAAAGAGATTGTCAATTAACTACCACAATCTATAATACCTCGTGAATGGGTGCTATGTTTTCAGTAGGCTATTATGACATTTCCGCACTAACCATCCACTTGTTTCACTGTTCTTGAATGTGATCTTTAAATGGCTTGTTGAGATATACATCCAGTTGTGTTTTTGTTACACTATTCCTATCCAGTAGAATTCGTCATATTCAGAATCCTGTATTTCTGGACATGATTTTATTTGTTTTACAAGACAACTTCCCCCAACCAATCATATTTTAAAATGTATTGAGATGAATTTATTAAATAAATTCAGTAAGCATATACTTTCTTTACACTCAAATTCTAATGAAAAACTGGTGGAAAGAGATTGTCAATTAACTACCACAATCTATAATACCTGATGAATGGGTGCTATGTTTTCAGTAGGCTATTATGACATTTCCGCACTAACCATCCACTTGTTTCACTGTTCTTGAATGTGATCTTTAAATGGCTTGTTAAGATATACATCCAGTTGTGTTTTTGTTACACTATTCCTATCCAGTAGAATTCGTCATATTCAGAATCCTGTATTTCTGGACATGATTTTATTTGTTTTACAAGACAACTTCCCCCAACCAATCATATTTTAAAATGTATTGAGATGAATTTATTAAATAAATTCAGTAAGCATATACTTTCTTTACACTCAAATTCTAATGAAAAACTGGTGGAAAGAGATTGTCAATTAACTACCACAATCTATAATACCTCATGAATGGGTGCTATGTTTTCAGTAGGCTATTATGACATTTCCGCACGAACCATCCAGTTGTTTCACTGTTATTGAATGTGATCTTTAAATGGCTTGTTGAGATATACATACAGTTGTGTTTTTGTTACACTATTCCTATCCAGTAGAATCCGTCATATTCAGAATCCTGTATTTCTGGACATGATTTTATTTGTTTTACAAGACAACTTCCCCCAACCAATCATATTTTAAAATGTATTGAGATGAATTTATTAAATAAATTCAGTAAGCATATACTTTCTTTACACTCAAATTCTAATGAAAAACTGGTGGAAAGAGATTGTCAATTAACTACCACAATCTATAATACCTCATGAATGGGTGCTATGTTTTCAGTAGGCTATTATGACATTTCCGCACTAACCATCCAGTTGTTTCACTGTTCTTGAATGTGATCTTTAAATGGCTTGTTGAGATATACATCCAGTTGTGTTTTTGTTACACTATTCCTATCCAGTAGAATCCGTCATATTCAGAATCCTGTATTTCTGGACATGATTTTATTTGTTTTACAAGACATCTTCCCCCAACCAATCATATTTTAAAATGTATTGAGATGAATTTATTAAATAAATTCAGTAAGCATATACTTTCTTTACACTCAAATTCTAATGAAAAACTGGTGGAAAGAGATTGTCAATTAACTACCACAATCTATAATACTTCATGAATGGGTGCTATGTTTTCAGTAGGCTATTATGACATTTCCGCACGAACCATCCACTTGTTTCACTGTTCTTGAATGTGATCTTTAAATGGCTTGTTGAGATATACATCCAGTTGTGTTTTTGTTACACTATTCCTATCCAGTAGAATTCGTCATATTCAGAATCCTGCATTTCTGGACATGATTTTATTTGTTTTACAAGACAACTTCCCCCAACCAATCATATTTTAAAATGTATTGAGATGAATTTATTAAATAAATTCAGTAAGCATATACTTTCTTTACACTCAAATTCTAATGAAAAACTGGTGGAAAGAGATTGTCAATTAACTACCACAATCTATAATACCTCATGAATGGGTGCTATGTTTTCAGTAGGCTATTATGACATTTCCGCACGAACCATCCACTTGTTTCACTGTTCTTGAATCTGATCTTTAAATGGCTTGTTGAGATATACATCCAGTTGTGTTTTTGTTACACTATTCCTATCCAGTAGAATCCGTCATATTCAGAATCCTGTATTTCTGGACATGATTTTATTTGTTTTACAAGACAACTTCCCCCAACCAATCATATTTTAAAATGTATTGAGATGAATTTATTAAATAAATTCAGTAAGCATATACTTTCTTTACACTCAAATTCTAATGAAAAACTGGTGGAAAGAGATTGTCAATTAACTACCACAATCTATAATACCTGATGAATGGGTGCTATGTTTTCAGTAGGCTATTATGACATTTCCGCACTAACCATCCACTTGTTTCACTGTTCTTGAATGTGATCTTTAAACTGCTTGTTGAGATATACATCCAGTTGTGTTTTTGTTACACTATTCCTATCCAGTAGAATTCGTCATATTCAGAATCCTGTATTTCTGGACATGATTTTATTTGTTTTACAAGACAACTTCCCCCAACCAATCATATTTTAAAATATATTGAGATGAATTTATTAAATAAATTCAGTAAGCATATACTTTCTTTACACTCAAATTCTAATGAAAAACTGGTGGAAAGAGATTGTCAATTAACTACCACAATCTATAATACCTGATGAATGAGTGCTATGTTTTCAGTAGGCTATTATGACATTTCCGCACTAACCATCCACTTGTTTCACTGTTCTTGAATGTGATCTTTAAATGGCTTGTTGAGATATACATCCAGTTGTGTTTTTGTTACACTATTCCTATCCAGTAGAATTCGTCATATTCAGAATCCTGTATTTCTGGACATGATTTTATTTGTTTTACAAGACAACTTCCCCCAACCAATCATATTTTAAAATGTATTGAGATGAATTTATTAAATAAATTCAGTAAGCATATACATTCTTTACACTCAAATTCTAATGAAAAACTGGTGGAAAGAGATTGTCAATTAACTACCACAATCTATAATACCTCGTGAATGGGTGCTATGTTTTCAGTAGGCTATTATGACATTTCCGCACTAACCATCCACTTGTTTCACTGTTCTTGAATGTGATCTTTAAATGGCTTGTTGAGATATACATCCAGTTGTGTTTTTGTTACACTATTCCTATCCAGTAGAATTCGTCATATTCAGAATCCTGTATTTCTGGACATGATTTTATTTTTTTTACAAGACAACTTCCCCCAACCAATCATATTTTAAAATGTATTGAGATGAATTTATTAAATAAATTCAGTAAGCATATACTTTCTTTACACTCAAATTCTAATGAAAAACTGGTGGAAAGAGATTGTCAATTAACTACCACAATCTATAATACCTGATGAATGGGTGCTATGTTTTCAGTAGGCTATTATGACATTTCCGCACTAACCATCCACTTGTTTCACTGTTCTTGAATGTGATCTTTAAATGGCTTGTTGAGATATACATCCAGTTGTGTTTTTGTTACACTATTCCTATCCAGTAGAATTCGTCATATTCAGAATCCTGTATTTCTGGACATGATTTTATTTGTTTTACAAGACAACTTCCCCCAACCAATCATATTTTAAAATGTATTGAGATGAATTTATTAAATAAATTCAGTAAGCATATACTTTCTTTACACTCAAATTCTAATGAAAAACTGGTGGAAAGAGATTGTCAATTAACTACCACAATCTATAATACCTCGTGAATGGGTGCTATGTTTTCAGTAGGCTATTATGACATTTCCGCACTAACCATCCACTTGTTTCACTGTTCTTGAATGTGATCTTTAAATGGCTTGTTGAGATATACATCCAGTTGTGTTTTTGTTACACTATTCCTATCCAGTAGAATTTGTCCTATTCAGAATCCTGCATTTCTGGACATGATTTTATTTGTTTTACAAGACAACTTCCCCCAACCAATCATATTTTAAAATGTATTGAGATGAATTTATTAAATAAATTCAGTAAGCATATACTTTCTTTACACACAAATTCTAATGAAAAACTGGTGGAAAGAGATTGTCAATTAACTACCACAATCTATAATACCTGATGAATGGGTGCTATGTTTTCAGTAGGCTATTATGACATTTCCGCACTAACCATCCAGTTGTTTCACTGTTCTTGAATGTGATCTTTAAATGGCTTGTTGAGATATACATCCAGTTGTGTTTTTGTTGCACTATTCCTATCCAGTAGAATTTGTCATATTCAGAATCCTGCATTTCTGGACATGATTTTATTTGTTTTACAAGACAACTTCCCCCAACCAATCATATTTTAAAATGTATTGAGATGAATTTATTAAATAAATTCAGTAAGCATATACTTTCTTTACACTCAAATTCTAATGAAAAACTGGTGGAAAGAGATTGTCAATTAACTACCACAATCTATAATACCTCGTGAATGGGTGCTATGTTTTCAGTAGGCTATTATGACATTTCCGCACTAACCATCCACTTGTTTCACTGTTCTTGAATGTGATCTTTAAATGACTTGTTGAGATATACATCCACTTGTGTTTTTGTTACACTATTCCTATCCAGTAGAATTCGTCATATTCAGAATCCTGTATTTCTGGACATGATTTTATTTGTTTTACAAGACAACTTCCCCCAACCAATCATATTTTAAAATGTATTGAGATGAATTTATTAAATAAATTCAGTAAGCATATACTTTCTTTACACTCAAATTCTAATGAAAAACTGGTGGAAAGAGATTGTCAATTAACTACCACAATCTATAATACCTCGTGAATGGGTGCTATGTTTTCAGTAGGCTATTATGACATTTCCGCACTAACCATCCACTTGTTTCACTGTTCTTGAATGTGATCTTTAAATGGCTTGTTGAGATATACATCCAGTTGTGTTTTTGTTACACTATTCCTATCCAGTAGAATTTGTCCTATTCAGAATCCTGCATTTCTGGACATGATTTTATTTGTTTTACAAGACAACTTCCCCCAACCAATCATATTTTAAAATGTATTGAGATGAATTTATTAAATAAATTCAGTAAGCATATACTTTCTTTACACACAAATTCTAATGAAAAACTGGTGGAAAGAGATTGTCAATTAACTACCACAATCTATAATACCTGATGAATGGGTGCTATGTTTTCAGTAGGCTATTATGACATTTCCGCACTAACCATCCAGTTGTTTCACTGTTCTTGAATGTGATCTTTAAATGGCTTGTTGAGATATACATCCAGTTGTGTTTTTGTTACACTATTCCTATCCAGTAGAATTTGTCATATTCAGAATCCTGCATTTCTGGACATGATTTTATTTGTTTTACAAGACAACTTCCCCCAACCAATCATATTTTAAAATGTATTGAGATGAATTTATTAAATAAATTCAGTAAGCATATACTTTCTTTACACTCAAATTCTAATGAAAAACTGGTGGAAAGAGATTGTCAATTAACTACCACAATCTATAATACCTCGTGAATGGGTGCTATGTTTTCAGTAGGCTATTATGACATTTCCGCACTAACCATCCACTTGTTTCACTGTTCTTGAATGTGATCTTTAAATGGCTTGTTGAGATATACATCCAGTTGTGTTTTTGTTACACTATTCCTATCCAGTAGAATTTGTCATAATCAGAATCCTGCATTTCTGGACATGATTTTATTTGTTTTACAAGACAACTTCCCCCAACCAATCATATTTTAAAATGTATTGAGATGAATTTATTAAATAAATTCAGTAAGCAGATACTTTCTTTACACTCAAATTCTAATGAAAAACTGGTGGAAAGAGATTGTCAATTAACTACCACAATCTATAATACCTCATGAATGGGTGCTATGTTTTCAGTAGGCTATTATGACATTTCCGCACGAACCATCCAGTTGTTTCACTGTTATTGAATGTGATCTTTAAATGGCTTGTTGAGATATACATCCAGTTGTGTTTTTGTTACACTATTCCTATCCAGTAGAATCCGTCATATTCAGAATCCTGTATTTCTGGACATGATTTTATTTGTTTTACAAGACAACTTCCCCCAACCAATCATATTTTAAAATGTATTGAGATGAATTTATTAAATAAATTCAGTAAGCATATACTTTCTTTACACTCAAATTCTAATGAAAAACTGGTGGAAAGAGATTGTCAATTAACTACCACAATCTATAATACCTCATGAATGGGTGCTATGTTTTCAGTAGGCTATTATGACATTTCCGCACTAACCATCCACTTGTTTCACTGTTCTTGAATGTGATCTTTAAATGGCTTGTTGAGATATACATCCAGTTGTGTTTTTGTTACACTATTCCTATCCAGTAGAATCCGTCATATTCAGAATCCTGTATTTCTGGACATGATTTTATTTGTTTTACAAGACATCTTCCCCCAACCAATCATATTTTAAAATGTATTGAGATGAATTTATTAAATAAATTCAGTAAGCATATACTTTCTTTACACTCGAATTCTAATGAAAAACTGGTGGAAAGAGATTGTCAATTAACTACCACAATCTATAATACTTCATGAATGGGTGCTATGTTTTCAGTAGGCTATTATGACATTTCCGCACGAACCATCCACTTGTTTCACTGTTCTTGAATGTGATCTTTAAATGGCTTGTTGAGATATACATCCAGTTGTGTTTTTGTTACACTATTCCTATCCAGTAGAATTCGTCATATTCAGAATCCTGCATTTCTGGACATGATTTTATTTGTTTTACAAGACAACTTCCCCCAACCAATCATATTTTAAAATGTATTGAGATGAATTTATTAAATAAATTCAGTAAGCATATACTTTCTTTACACTCAAATTCTAATAAAAAACTGGTGGAAAGAGATTGTCAATTAACTACCACAATCTATAATACCTGATGAATGGGTGCTATGTTTTCAGTAGGCTATTATGACATTTCCGCACGAACCATCCACTTGTTTCTCTGTTATTGAATGTGATCTTTAAATGGCTTGTTGAGATATACATCCAGTTGTGTTTTTGTTACACTATTCCTATCCAGTAGAATTCGTCATATTCAGAATCCTGCATTTCTGGACATGATTTTATTTGTTTTACAAGACAACTTCCCCCAACCAATCATATTTTAAAATGTATTGAGATGAATTTATTAAATAAATTCAGTAAGCATATACTTTCTTTACACTCAAATTCTAATGAAAAACTGGTGGAAAGAGATTGTCAATTAACTACCACAATCTATAATACCTCGTAAATGGGTGCTATGTTTTCAGTAGGCTATTATGACATTTCCGCACTAACCATCCACTTGTTTCACTGTTCTTGAATGTGATCTTTAAATGGCTTGTTGAGATATACATCCAGTTGTGTTTTTGTTACACTATTCCTATCCAGTAGAATTCGTCATATTCAGAATCCTGCATTTCTGGACATGATTTTATTTGTTTTACAAGACAACTTCCCCCAACCAATCATATTTTAAAATGTATTGAGATGAATTTATTAAATAAATTCAGTAAGCATATACTTTCTTTACACTCAAATTCTAATGAAAAACTGGTGGAAAGAGATTGTCAATTAACTACCACAATCTATAATACCTGATGAATGGGTGCTATGTTTTCAGTAGGCTATTATGACATTTCCGCACTAACCATCCACTTGTTTCACTGTTCTTGAATGTGATCTTTAAATGGCTTGTTGAGATATACATCCAGTTGTGTTTTTGTTACACTATTCCTATCCAGTAGAATTCGTCATATTCAGAATCCTGCATTTCTGGACATGATTTTATTTGTTTTACAAGACAACTTCCCCCAACCAATCATATTTTAAAATGTATTGAGATGAATTTATTAAATAAATTCAGTAAGCATATACTTTCTTTACACTCAAATTCTAATGAAAAACTGGTGGAAAGAGATTGTCAATTAACTACCACAATCTATAATACCTCATGAATGGGTGCTATGTTTTCAGTAGGCTATTATGACATTTCCGCACGAACCATCCACTTGTTTCACTGTTCTTGAATGTGATCTTTAAATGGCTTGTTGAGATATACATCCAGTTGTGTTTTTGTTACACTATATTCCTATCCAGTAGAATTCGTCATATTCAGAATCCTGCATTTCTGGACATGATTTTATTTGTTTTACAAGACAACTTCCCCCAACCAATCATATTTTAAAATGTATTGAGATGAATTTATTAAATAAATTCAGTAAGCATATACTTTCTTTACACTCAAATTCTAATGAAAAACTGGTGGAAAGAGATTGTCAATTAACTACCACAATCTATAATACCTCATGAATGTGTGCTATGTTTTCAGTAGGCTATTATGACATTTCCGCACGAACCATCCACTTGTTTCACTGTTCTTGAATCTGATCTTTAAATGGCTTGTTGAGATATACATCCAGTTGTGTTTTTGTTACACTATTCCTATCCAGTAGAATCCGTCATATTCAGAATCCTGTATTTCTGGACATGATTTTATTTGTTTTACAAGACAACTTCCCCCAACCAATCATATTTTAAAATGTATTGAGATGAATTTATTAAATAAATTCAGTAAGCATATACTTTCTTTACACTCAAATTCTAATGAAAAACTGGTGGAAAGAGATTGTCAATTAACTACCACAATCTATAATACCTGATGAATGGGTGCTATGTTTTCAGTAGGCTATTATGACATTTCCGCACTAACCATCCACTTGTTTCACTGTTCTTGAATGTGATCTTTAAATTGCTTGTTGAGATATACATCCAGTTGTGTTTTTGTTACACTATTCCTATCCAGTAGAATTCGTCATATTCAGAATCCTGTATTTCTGGACATGATTTTATTTGTTTTACAAGACAACTTCCCCCAACCAATCATATTTTAAAATATATTGAGATGAATTTATTAAATAAATTCAGTAAGCATATACTTTCTTTACACTCAAATTCTAATGAAAAACTGGTGGAAAGAGATTGTCAATTAACTACCACAATCTATAATACCTGATGAATGGGTGCTATGTTTTCAGTAGGCTATTATGACATTTCCGCACTAACCATCCACTTGTTTCACTGTTCTTGAATGTGATCTTTAAATGGCTTGTTGAGATATACATCCAGTTGTGTTTTTGTTACACTATTCCTATCCAGTAGAATTCGTCATATTCAGAATCCTGTATTTCTGGACATGATTTTATTTTTTTTACAAGACAACTTCCCCCAACCATTCATATTTTAAAATGTATTGAGATGAATTTATTAAATAAATTCAGTAAGCATATACTTTCTTTACACTCAAATTCTAATGAAAAACTGGTGGAAAGAGATTGTCAATTAACTACCACAATCTATAATACCTGATGAATGGGTGCTATGTTTTCAGTAGGCTATTATGACATTTCCGCACTAACCATCCACTTGTTTCACTGTTCTTGAATGTGATCTTTAAATGGCTTGTTGAGATATACATCCAGTTGTGTTTTTGTTACACTATTCCTATCCAGTAGAATTCGTCATATTCAGAATCCTGTATTTCTGGACATGATTTTATTTGTTTTACAAGACAACTTCCCCCAACCAATCATATTTTAAAATGTATTGAGATGAATTTATTAAATAAATTCAGTAAGCATATACTTTCTTTACACTCGAATTCTAATGAAAAACTGGTGGAAAGAGATTGTCAATTAACTACCACAATCTATAATACCTCGTGAATGGGTGCTATGTTTTCAGTAGGCTATTATGACATTTCCGCACTAACCATCCACTTGTTTCACTGTTCTTGAATGTGATCTTTAAATGGCTTGTTGAGATATACATCCAGTTGTGTTTTTGTTACACTATTCCTATCCAGTAGAATCCGTCATATTCAGAATCCTGTATTTCTGGACATGATTTTATTTGTTTTACAAGACAACTTCCCCCAACCAATCATATTTTAAAATGTATTGAGATGAATTTATTAGATAAATTCAGTAAGCATATACTTTCTTTACACTCAAATTCTAATGAAAAACTGGTGGAAAGAGATTGTCAATTAACTACCACAATCTATAATACCTCGTGAATGGGTGCTATGTTTTCAGTAGGCTATTATGACATTTCCGCACTAACCATCCACTTGTTTCACTGTTCTTGAATGTGATCTTTAAATGGCTTGTTGAGATATACATCCAGTTGTGTTTTTGTTACACTATTCCTATCCAGTAGAATTTGTCCTATTCAGAATCCTGCATTTCTGGACATGATTTTATTTGTTTTACAAGACAACTTCCCCCAACCAATCATATTTTAAAATGTATTGAGATGAATTTATTAAATAAATTCAGTAAGCATATACTTTCTTTACACTCAAATTCTAATGAAAAACTGGTGGAAAGAGATTGTCAATTAACTACCACAATCTATAATACCTGATGAATGGGTGCTATGTTTTCAGTAGGCTATTATGACATTTCCGCACTAACCATCCACTTGTTTCACTGTTCTTGAATGTGATCTTTAAATGGCTTGTTGAGATATACATCCAGTTGTGTTTTTGTTACACTATTCCTATCCAGTAGAATTCGTCATATTCAGAATCCTGTATTTCTGGACATGATTTTATTTTTTTTACAAGACAACTTCCCCCAACCAATCATATTTTAAAATGTATTGAGATGAATTTATTAAATAAATTCAGTAAGCATATACTTTCTTTACACTCAAATTCTAATGAAAAACTGGTGGAAAGAGATTGTCAATTAACTACCACAATCTATAATACCTCGTGAATGGGTGCTATGTTTTCAGTAGGCTATTATGACATTTCCGCACTAACCATCCACTTGTTTCACTGTTCTTGAATGTGATCTTTAAATGGCTTGTTGAGATATACATCCAGTTGTGTTTTTGTTACACTATTCCTATCCAGTAGAATTCGTCATATTCAGAATCCTGTATTTCTGGACATGATTTTATTTGTTTTACAAGACAACTTCCCCCAACCAATCATATTTTAAAATGTATTGAGATGAATTCATTAAATAAATTCAGTAAGCATATACTTTCTTTACACTCAAATTCTAATGAAAAACTGGTGGAAAGAGATTGTCAATTAACTACCACAATCTATAATACCTCATGAATGGGTGCTATGTTTTCAGTAGGCTATTATGACATTTCCGCACTGACCATCCACTTGTTTCACTGTTCTTGAATGTGATCTTTAAATGGCTTGTTGAGATATACATCCAGTTGTGTTTTTGTTACACTATTCCTATCCAGTAGAATCCGTCATATTCAGAATCCTGCATTTCTGGACATGATTTTATTTGTTTTACAAGACAACTTCCCCCAACCAATCATATTTTAAAATGTATTGAGATGAATTTATTAAATAAATTCAGTAAGCATATACTTTCTTTACACTCAAATTCTAATGAAAAACTGGTGGAAAGAGATTGTCAATTAACTACCACAATCTATAATACCTCATGAATGGGTGCTATGTTTTCAGTAGGCTATTATGACATTTCCGCACTAACCATCCACTTGTTTCACTGTTCTTGAATGTGATCTTTAAATGGCTTGTTGAGATATACATCCAGTTGTGTTTTTGTTACACTATTCCTATCCAGTAGAATCCGTTATATTCAGAATCCTGTATTTCTGGACATGATTTTATTTGTTTTACAAGACAACTTCCCCCAACCAATCATATTTTAAAATGTATTGAGATGAATTTATTAAATAAATTCAGTAAGCATATACTTTCTTTACACTCAAATTCTAATGAAAAACTGGTGGAAAGAGATTGTCAATTAACTACCACAATCTATAATACCTCGTGAATGGGTGCTATGTTTTCAGTAGGCTATTATGACATTTCCGCACTAACCATCCACTTGTTTCACTGTTCTTGAATGTGATCTTTAAATGGCTTGTTGAGATATACATCCAGTTGTGTTTTTGTTACACTATTCCTATCCAGTAGAATTTGTCCTATTCAGAATCCTGCATTTCTGGACATGATTTTATTTGTTTTACAAGACAACTTCCCCCAACCAATCATATTTTAAAATGTATTGAGATGAATTTATTAAATAAATTCAGTAAGCATATACTTTCTTTACACTCAAATTCTAATGAAAAACTGGTGGAAAGAGATTGTCAATTAACTACCACAATCTATAATACCTCATGAATGGGTGCTATGTTTTCAGTAGGCTATTATGACATTTCCGCACTGACCATCCACTTGTTTCACTGTTCTTGAATGTGATCTTTAAATGGCTTGTTGAGATATACATCCAGTTGTGTTTTTGTTACACTATTCCTATCCAGTAGAATCCGTCATATTCAGAATCCTGCTTTTCTGGACATGATTTTATTTGTTTTACAAGACAACTTCCCCCAACCAATCATATTTTAAAATGTATTGAGATGAATTTATTAAATAAATTCAGTAAGCATATACTTTCTTTACACTCAAATTCTAATGAAAAACTGGTGGAAAGAGATTGTCAATTAACTACCACAATCTATAATACCTCATGAATGGGTGCTATGTTTTCAGTAGGCTATTATGACATTTCCGCACTAACCATCCACTTGTTTCACTGTTCTTGAATGTGATCTTTAAATGGCTTGTTGAGATATACATCCAGTTGTGTTTTTGTTACACTATTCCTATCCAGTAGAATCCGTTATATTCAGAATCCTGTATTTCTGGACATGATTTTATTTGTTTTACAAGACAACTTCCCCCAACCAATCATATTTTAAAATGTATTGAGATGAATTTATTAAATAAATTCAGTAAGCATATACTTTCTTTACACTCAAATTCTAATGAAAAACTGGTGGAAAGAGATTGTCAATTAACTACCACAATCTATAATACCTCGTGAATGGGTGCTATGTTTTCAGTAGGCTATTATGACATTTCCGCACTAACCATCCACTTGTTTCACTGTTCTTGAATGTGATCTTTAAATGGCTTGTTGAGATATACATCCAGTTGTGTTTTTGTTACACTATTCCTATCCAGTAGAATTTGTCCTATTCAGAATCCTGCATTTCTGGACATGATTTTATTTGTTTTACAAGACAACTTCCCCCAACCAATCATATTTTAAAATGTATTGAGATGAATTTATTAAATAAATTCAGTAAGCATATACTTTCTTTACACTCAAATTCTAATGAAAAACTGGTGGAAAGAGATTGTCAATTAACTACCACAATCTATAATACCTCGTGAATGGGTGCTATGTTTTCAGTAGGCTATTATGACATTTCCGCACTAACCATCCACTTGTTTCACTGTTCTTGAATGTGATCTTTAAATGGCTTGTTGAGATATACATCCAGTTGTGTTTTTGTTACACTATTCCTATCCAGTAGAATTCGTCATATTCAGAATCCTGTATTTCTGGACATGATTTTATTTGTTTTACAAGACAACTTCCCCCAACCAATCATATTTTAAAATGTATTGAGATGAATTTATTAAATAAATTCAGTAAGCATATACTTTCTTTACACTCAAATTCTAATGAAAAACTGGTGGAAAGAGATTGTCAATTAACTACCACAATCTATAATACCTGATGAATGGGTGCTATGTTTTCAGTAGGCTATTATGACATTTCCGCACTAACCATCCACTTGTTTCACTGTTCTTGAATATGATCTTTAAGTGGCTTGTTGAGATATACATCCAGTTGTGTTTTTGTTACACTATTCCTATCCAGTAGAATCCGTCATATTCAGAATCCTGTATTTCTGGACATGATTTTATTTTTTTACAAGACAACTTCCCCCAACCAATCATATTTTAAAATGTATTGAGATGAATTTATTAAATAAATTCAGTAAGCATATACTTTCTTTACACTCAAATTCTAATGAAAAACTGGTGGAAAGAGATTGTCAATTAACTACCACAATCTATAATACCTCGTGAATGGGTGCTATGTTTTCAGTAGGCTATTATGACATTTCCGCACTAACCATCCACTTGTTTCACTGTTCTTGAATGTGATCTTTAAATGGCTTGTTGAGATATACATCCAGTTGTGTTTTTGTTACACTATTCCTATCCAGTAGAATTTGTCCTATTCAGAATCCTGCATTTCTGGACATGATTTTATTTGTTTTACAAGACAACTTCCCCCAACCAATTATATTTTAAAATGTATTGAGATGAATTTATTAAATAAATTCAGTAAGCATATACTTTCTTTACACTCAAATTCTAATGAAAAACTGGTGGAAAGAGATTGTCAATTAACTACCACAATCTATAATACCTGATGAATGGGTGCTATGTTTTCAGTAGGCTATTATGACATTTCCGCACTAACCATCCACTTGTTTCACTGTTCTTGAATATGATCTTTAAATGGCTTGTTGAGATATACATCCAGTTGTGTTTTTGTTACACTATTCCTATCCAGTAGAATCCGTCATATTCAGAATCCTGTATTTCTGGACATGATTTTATTTGTTTTACAAGACAACTTCCCCCAACCAATCATATTTTAAAATGTATTGAGATGAATTTATTAAATAAATTCAGTAAGCATATACTTTCTTTACACTCAAATTCTAATGAAAAACTGGTGGAAAGAGATTGTCAATTAACTACCACAATCTATAATACCTCGTGAATGGGTGCTATGTTTTCAGTAGGCTATTATGACATTTCCGCACTAACCATCCACTTGTTTCACTGTTCTTGAATGTGATCTTTAAATGGCTTGTTGAGATATACATCCAGTTGTGTTTTTGTTACACTATTCCTATCCAGTAGAATTTGTCCTATTCAGAATCCTGCATTTCTGGACATGATTTTATTTGTTTTACAAGACAACTTCCCCCAACCAATCATATTTTAAGATGTATTGAGATGAATTTATTAAATAAATTCAGTAAGCATATACTTTCTTTACACTCAAATTCTAATGAAAAACTGGTGGAAAGAGATTGTCAATTAACTACCACAATCTATAATACCTCATGAATGGGTGCTATGTTTTCAGTAGGCTATTATGACATTTCCGCACTAACCATCCACTTGTTTCACTGTTCTTGAATGTGATCCTCATATCCAGAATCCCTTATATCCAGAATGATTCATATCCGGAATCCCGCATATCCAGACATGATTTTGCTGTGTATATTTGGACTATTTGGGTGATATGTAACTGATTTGAAATTTCTGTTCTTCAGGAAATTTACTTTTGATGATTGCTTATGCTTATTTCACCCTAATGGCTAGCAATTGTGCAAAAGATGATGGGAATAAGAGGAAAAGAATAATATTGAAGTTATCACAAAAAGTGGAAATTTTAAACAAACTAGACACTGGTGAAAGTTCATTGTAACTAATGACTGAGTTCAACATAAAGTCAACATTGTATGATATAAAATCTTTCAAAGAAACTATTCTCCAGCATTCATAATGTCACAATGAACAAGGAAATAAAAAACATGATTGTTATAGAACCTGGACTGAAAAAAAAAAGCTATTGAAAATGTCAGCTTTATGAGAAGAAAGCCAGCATTCAGCTATGACGATTGCAATAATGCATACAGAGTTAAAAAGTGTGTTTTGTTTAAAAATTTCAAGTAAAATTAAAAGTAAAATGAAATGCAGAAAATGTTGAGAATGACATTAGAAGAGAAAGAATCATCATGCAACAGCGATTAAAAAATCCTCGTTACATTATTTGTTTTGCATACGTGGCATACTTAATTTAATCAATTTTCATTAACATTACATAATTAATTTCTTTTTCCTTAAAATCAATTCAGTTATATTTCACTCACCATTAGCTTATTTTGTTTGCTATAAAACGTAACCAATTCCTCATATCCAGAAGTTCAGTTGTCAGAGATTCTACTGTATTCAAATATTTTTTACTGATAGTTACCAATGCAGGGGTTAGCCTACTGTCAATAATTTCCCATGCTAACAACTTACCATATACCACAATTTAAGGCTTACATTTTATATTTGGAGTATAAGACAAACCCCTATTTTGGGGCTGATTTTTGAAGGTTAAAAGGGCACCTTGTACGATGGCATATATGGTATTAACAAAATATGTTAAACACTTTTTTCTTTCTTTTTTTTTTCACTGAAACCAAGTAGTGTTATGTCTTTTATTTTTCCACACAATCAAAACAGAACAGTCCATTATTTATGAGGTAACAAAGGGAGGGCCAAACATAATTATTATATGATTCTTAACTGTCTTTTGCTGTCATAAAAATAACCTTTGTTTCTGTACTAACTTTGCATAATAACACATGGTTTGATAAAATATAAAATAAAACTGTTACCTCTTAGCATACATATTCCACTAGCATCATATACTGCTGTACACTGGGCTTGATCCCTGATATCAGCTCAACAACCAACATCAAGTAGCTGAGCTCTCTTTTAGTATAAGTTGAGAATCCATTATCTGAAATTCTTGGGTCCGGAAGTGCTTCAGTTTTCAGATTTTTTTTTTGATTTTGGAATACAGGCTATTTATTTTGTATATAGCATCTATAAAATGGGGCAGCTTGGAAATGGAACCCAGGCACGAACATGGTATCCCTTTATATTTCATAATACAGCTTATACACTGAATAGAGTTTTATATCAGAAGATGCTTTATAACTACACACCTTTAAATATTTAATGCCATGCCTTTTCTTAAATTTCTGTAATGACCTTGCTGAATATTCACAGTTAACTTCAGCATTCAGTTCGTTATGATAGATTTTCACCTGCTTCATGGTCAGCTTTCCACTAAATGGCATATGTTCACTCCAACATTGATAAATCCACTCTATCAATACACAAATGAGATCATCATTTTTTGCTCTGTGCAATGTTTTTCTATTTTCCGTTAATTTCTGTTTCCTTAAGTCATATATAGTGGTTGTTCCAATGCCAAACTCTTCAGTCAGATGCTTTTCACTTACACCCATCTCTAGTTTTTTCAACAGTTTGACTCTGTGATATCGATGTTATATTTTGTGCTAATAGGAATATATACTTGAAAAACAAGGTGGATAGAATAAGTAAAGGTATATTGTACAAAACCAGTACAATAAGAATAAAGGTACAGTTATGCACAAGGGTTATCGCAAGTTAATCCAGTAGAGAGTGCTACTATTGGAAGATTGGTAGTTCTCATGTAAATCTTAGTCATATTCAACAGATCCTAGCTAGTAATGTTTACAAACCTCTCCACAGAGTAGAATGTTGCACAAGGCTGAATTTAATGTGGGGCAATCCGAGCCTGTAGGTTTGGCGAAAAATTCCTTGTAAGCCCTGCATAAACAGGTTTGGGTCTGTTTACCTTTGGCATAGCCTTGTCTGGGTTCCTCTCTGCCTTCGGGCAGAGAGGCCGACAGCAGCTAAGAGCTGAGTAAAAGCTCCCAGTTAGTATATTTAGCTACCCACCCACGAGGGTTGCATGTGGCACAAGGCTGGTTTAATGTGGGTTCTCCGAGCCCGTAGGCTCAGCCAAAAATATTCCCTTTCGAACCCGTATTTTCATTTCATCTGTGATGATCGTTAACAAAAAACTGATGCCAATGTAAGCTATATAGCTAGGCTGGGGAACCCCCACCCACTGCAGAGAAAACCACTTACAGCAGCTGCACATCACCGAGGAACCTTCCCAGTGCTTTCTGAAATTTTGAACATGTGGCAAGTCATGTCAGCACCTGAAAAACCTTCGGATTTTGGAGGTTTTCAGATTTAGGAATTTTGGATAAAGGATACTCAACCCGTATTTACCTAAACTTATGGAATGGGGCCAATTCTCTTTTATTTATTACATACTGTCAACATGGATAAAAACAATTTCTTTCATTTATTTTCTACACATTCTGAAATATCTTCCATCCCAAAAATAGATAGATAGATAGCTATGAACAGATTGCAATAGATATGAAACTAAGATAGATAGATAGATAGATAGATAGATAGATAGATAGATAGATAGATAGATACATTAGGTTAATGACAAATCAGTTTTTTCTTATAATTGAGTCATGAGGTAAATATTGGTCCAGTTAAGATAAATATATTTGAATAGACTGAGATAGATAGATACATATGAACAATATATATATATATATATATATATATATATATAATATATGACAGGCAGATATAAACAAATTAGATAGATATAAACAATATATATAGATAGATATAAATAAGATAGATATATATAAAAAAGATAAATATAAACTAGATAGATATAAACAAGATAGATGTATAGATATGAACAAGATAGACTGATACAAACAATATAGATAGACAGATACATTAGGTTAGGTTAATCACATACCAATCCTTGAGTTATTTAATGTCAAAATCTGTTTTTTATTATAATTGAGTCATGAGGTAAACATTGTTCTAGTTAAGATAGTTAGATTTGAACAGACTGAGATAGATAGATAATAAATACATTTTTGAAAATCGGCAAATAGGTAAAAGCATATACATTGTCACGTACTTATCATGCTTATCACACAAGTACATTTATTGGCCTAGTTTTTTTTTTTCTTTTTTTCTCTTATCTCTATGATAACTCCCCACATCCTGTCCTTCTGTTATGTTTTAAACATGCTTATAGAGGTGTGTCAAATCAAGTTAGTTACTTCAGGACAGCGCACATGGACGTAGCCATCCCAAGATCATAAGAAAAATCACATCTATCTATCTGTATTAACCTATCATTGAAAACCAGGAAGGATTAAATCGGATTTTATCTGGAAAATTCCTAGACAGCTCTCACCTGCCTCGCATGCAAAATTGTAAGTTTAATTTTATATAAAACTAAAAAAATCAATATTTACATTATTTAGATTGAGTCTTCATCTTAGTCATTATCCCGACGTTTCAGCTATTGTGTCCTCTAGCTTTCTTCAGATATTTTTCAATCCAGGTAAACTTCAGTGAATTCTGAACCTAACACTTTATTTAATCTCCAAAGATAGATTGTTCCCATCTGTCTTATTCTTTTTAGCACTGCTCAGTTATTGCTCACCCTGTTTCCCCTCAGTCCAAGTCTTTACAATCCAGTCTAGGTGCTGAACTAAGCTAGTGGAATAAAGTATTGGTTTGGTCCAGGTAACCTTCACAATTTTGAACTGAACCCTTAATTTAATGTATAGGCATAGTTTATTTTCATCATTGTTATCATCATGTTTTGGCCATTATACACTATGGCCTTCATTATACGTTTGTTGATCTAGGTAACGTTCAAGGAATTTTGAACAGAACATTATTTAAAGTACAAGCAAAGATTGTTCTCATCATTGTTATTGTCAGGTTTCAGCCATTGTACACTATGGCCTTCATCAGATGCTTGATGATCCAGGTCGCATTCAGGAATTTTGAACTGAACTCTTTATTTAATGTACAGACACAGATTGTTTTCATCATTTTTATTATCATGTTTCAGCCATTGTACACTATGGTCTTCATCAGATACTTGTTGATCCAGATAATGTTCAGGAATTTTGAACTGAACCCTTTATTTAATGTATGGGTAGAGATTGTTCTCATCATTTTTATTATCATGTTTCAGCCATTGTACACGATGGTCTTCATCAGATGCTTGTTCATCTAGGTAATGTTCAAGGAATTTTAAACAGAACACATTATTTAATGTACAGGCAAAGATTGTTCTCATCACTGTTATTATTTGGTTTCAGCCATTATACACTATGGCCTTCATCAGATGTTTCTGGATCCAGATAACATTCACAAATTTTGAACTGAACTCTTTTATTTGATATACAGGCATAGATTGTTTTCATCATTTTTATTATCATGTTTCAGCCATTGTACACTACAGCCTTTATCAGATGCAAATTTTGGGGGCATTTCTACAGAAATGCACCTCTCCAAGACATAATATTTTCACTTTTTTTGTGCTACTAGTGGGATGGCCAAAGATGCATTCCAAAAACTAAGCAGAGTATTAAGAGACAGGAAAATTTCATTAGAAACAAAGAAAAGAGTACTGAATTGTTATGTGATATCTGTCTTCCTGTATGGCAGCGAATGCTAGACAATCTCCTCAAAGATGAAGACAAGACTTGAAGCAACAGAAATGTGGTTCTACAGAAAGATGCTGAGGATACCATGGGAGCAACAAAAAAGTTTTGGAGAGAATGGAAACAAAGAGGAAACTTATACTTTACATCAGGAAGAGGCAGTTGAAATTTATGGGACACATAATGAGGAAGGAAGGCTTGGAAAATCCGATACTCACAAGACAGATAGAGGGAAAGAGAGAGAAAGGAAATCAGTTCATAATATACTTGATGGGCTTGAGCAAATGGATAGTGGGAATTTGGAAGAAATAACAAAAAGACAAAACTTATTAAGTGCTACAAGGGACAGGAGTGTGTGGAGGGCCATGATAGCATATGTCCTGAAGGGACTCAACATATAAAATAAGTGCTATAGAGGGGACAATAAGGAATGATAAGGAATCATATGTTAGAGCAATAAGGGACAGGAAACTGTGATGAGACCGGAATATTGAAATGTCAGAATGAACATGGGAATAACAAAATATTGAAATGAGAATGTTAGAATGTCAGAATGAGCATGAGAATAGCAAAAAATTGAAATGAGAATGTTAGAATGTCAGAATGAACATGGGAATAACAAAATATTGAAATGAGAATGTTGGAATGTCAAAATGAACATTGAATTGATAATAATAAAATGCAAATGCTAGACTATTGAATTATTGAATGAGAATTGTTGGATGATAACATTAAATTGAATGATATTTTTAGAAAAACAGTAAAAGAATGGTAAAATAATGGCAGAATGATGAAATGTTGGAAGGACAACTTTATTAATAAAAGAATTGCATTATAAAGTGAACCTTTTAATAAACAACCGAGCAGTTAAAAGAACTGAAACAATTTTAATTTTTAAAGCTCTCAACATAAGAAAAAATTACTTCAACATCTAAGTCTGTTCATATCTATCTATCTATCTATCTATCTATCTATCTATCTATCTATCTATCTATCTATCTATCTCAGTTTGTTTATATCTATCTCAGTTGATTTTTATCTATCTCAGTCTGTTTATATCGATCTACCTATATCTCTATTGTAGTATGTTCATATCTATCTACCTATCTCTGTTCATATCTATCTGAGCCTGTTTATATCTATATATATCAGTCTTTTTCTATCTATCTATCTATCTATCTATCTATCTATCTATCTATCTATCTATCTCAGTCTGTTTATATATATCTAACTCTCTCAGTCTGTTCATATCTATCTATCTCTCTAACTCAGTCTGTTCTTATGTATCTCTCTATCCCAGTCTGTTCATTTCTATCTACCTACATCAGTCTGTTCATATATATCTATTTATAGCAGTCTGTTTATATCTATCTATCTATCTATCTATCTATCTATCTATCTATCTATCTATCTATCTTCGTTCATATCTATCTACCTATCTCAGTTTGTTCATATATATCTATCTACTTATAGCAGTCTGTTTATATCTATCTATCTATCTCAGGAGAAGTTAGGGAACCAGATGTAAGTGGTGATGTGGTTGCAGAAATTGTTTGACAGCCATGACTAGGTTCTCCATCTTGTGTGGCATGGTGCAGAGTCCTGTTGCCAGACATAGGGTCTTCCAACAGACACCCTCTTGACCCAGGGCACCATTACCTCCTCAAAGCACTTGATGTAGGGTGTTGAGTTTGAGGCCCTTACCAACAAATTTAGGAGTTCTTTTCTTATCAGAACGACCAGATTGAGCTTTCTGAGTTTCCATACCTTTGTAATCACCATTAGACTCATCCAACTCTTTCTGAATCCTCTGCATTGTCCTCAGATTGAAACCCAAACATTCTGAAATGTTTATATTGGAGCTTCCAAGCAAATGCCAAACAGTACAGCATGCCATTTTCAAATTTCTGGGGGAGTGAATTGCATCATGGTGCACTTTTTCTCACAGACGGTGCCCAACTGACCCTACTATACTGTGCAGTCAACAAAACCAAAAACAAACAAAATTTATGTGCAAAATTAAAATATAAAATAGTGACAATATACCTATTGCACCTTGTATAGTATTAAGGAGAGAGAACAATAAAAGAACACGAATTAAGAAGACAGAAGATAATGATTCACACTGAATTTAAAATTTTGAAGATCAAAGTTGACAGAGAAGCAAGAAGCCAAAAGAGAGTTCCACAAGTGAGAAGTGCAAGAGAAGAAACTGTTAGCATATAACTTATAGTTACATCTAGCCATTTCAACTGTAAAATGATGAGACCTAGCTGCTAATTTAGTACTGCGCTTAAATTTGTATAGTCTAGGTACCATAGATGAAAGATCATTTGAGCAATTACCATGATGAAAGTATTTATAGAAAAGACACAATGAAACTACATTAAGGCAGTGAGAAAGATGAAAGTTGACAGAGAAGCAAGAAGCCAGAAGAGAATTCTGCTAGCAAGAAGTGCAAGAGAAGAAACTGTTAGCATAGAACTTATTGTTATCAAAGTTTCATCTTATTGGATGGGAAATATTGAATTGGTAAAAAGATTGTTTTTATTTCATGGTGGCATTAGGAGTATTTAGTTTTAACTAAATTTGTAGTCTTCAATTGATGTGGTTTCTATTATTTGGTACAATTATTTGTCTGTTATTCTTGATTCTGTATTACCAGTCCACAATGTTCAAAGAAGCATTGTCGTTGCCAACACCCTCAGGTTTATTAGCTCAAAGCCATTTTTAACCCTTGATCTTAGAAAGTGGTTGTATACACGTTAGATGCTTAGATATTTTTAAATGGGTTTGGCACCATCAATATGAAAATTTCAATCAGACAAGGCTATTTAAGAGCATGAGTCGAGTTTTCAGGTGAATGTTTTGGTTTTGTAACTATTTGTGGTGTTGGGTGAAACTACCTCCAGCACAGTCTATTCTATGTACAATTTCCTTTTCTCCTATATTAAATTTGTTATAACTGATCCATAAGCTGAGGCATTTGAAATGTTTAGTATTTACTGATTCCGTACCCTGGATTTTTATGATGGATTCAGGTTAGTTGCCATCACTGCTTTCATTCCAATTCTGGATCATAGTTTCTATTTTGGAAAGGTTTATCTTGAGTCCTATTTCTTGGAACATTTGATGGAGGATGTTGATTTTCAATTCAATTCTTATCCCAACTATGAATATTTATGTCATTAGCATAGCTCCCCCTCATTATCAGTACATTGACCTTGAGAAGGAAAGCAAGATTGTCTTTTGTTGATAGATTTTTTTGGATGTGGTATGGAATACTTAAATGATCAGTGCCCATCTCTTTACATCTGTGCTTGTATATGTGCAGGGGATAGTCTAGGAAAAGATTAAATACATTGGGACTCTCATTTCCTCCTTGATATACTCTTGATTACTTTTCAATAGTTTCCACATCGAGGTCTTTGCCTGGCATGTAAGATTTTGTAGATTGATACAGTTCCTTTATTAGACAAGAAGAGGAAGTCTCTGTTGAATTGTCCATATTCTGGTGTGAGGTTGATAAAGCAGGTATACAATTTCTTGTATTGGGCTTGCTAGAAAGTTTGCTTCCTTTTTCTCCCATTTGATGATAGAACAAGCATTTAGTTTTAACGATATTCATTCAAAAAATTAATTTTTATTGTATTTTAATAGTTATCATACCATAAGAGTTATCATATCAACATACACTTACACTATGAAATTTAGCATTGGGGACAGCAGTTTAGGCAGGGTTTTTCAAACTGTGGATCCCGACCATTCAGTGGGTCATGAGATAAATAAAATGGGTTGTGACAAAAAGAAAGAGAGAAAAAATACACAAGTGAGAGCAAAGTGCAGAATATAAACAACTCTAAATGTTGCACAGCACTCATAAATTATCACTAGTTTTTCACCGAGGTAAGCTCATATTATATTTTATTTTTTAAATATATATATATATATATATATATATATATATATATATAAATAGTCTGTTCTCATTTAGTTTATGTATCTTGAACAGCAAACTTGTTGCAGAGTGAGTGATGTCAGTTCGCTCTCACAAAGAGATCTTGCACCAAAACTTATCGACAAAGATGTGCAGTGCGTTCATCTTCATGGCCAGTGAAAGATGTTAAGATTGTTGAATAATTCAGGGGTAAAAGCAGTACATTCTTTCTGTGGTAGTAAGATGATGGGTTGTGTTTCATTTGATGAAGGACAGAAACAGGCTCAACACTGTGCCTATTTTCTTTGTCCACATTTCAAACTTTCAAATAAGTAAACAAATCAACTTTGAAAAACATAAATAACATGGTCATATTGATTTGTGCAGGGTTTTTCAAACTGCGGGTCCCAACCCTTGAGTGGGTCGCAAGATACAAAAAATGTGTCATGACAAAAAAGAAAGAATGGAAAAAGTACGCAAGTGAGAGCAAAGTGCAGAATATAAACTCTAAATGTTGAGCAACACTCATAAATCATTACTAGTTTTACACTGAGGTAAGGTCATATCAAATAGAATAACAATAATTTAATATTTATGGTTCAAACCAAACAACTGAGATACATAAAAGGAAATTAAGTTGGTGCAATTTTAAAGTTGGTTAATAAACAAGTTTTGTGTAAAATCAATGTTCTTTTCAAATGTCTGAGTCCAAATAAAAGTCCGTATGTAAAGGACTTTTACATGCATAGAAAGTGTGAAAGAGAGGAGGTACTGTGAGTGGTAATGTCATTAGACTTCACTGTACGTGTTGTCGGTGGAAACTGGATAGACATTTGAAGACTCCTCTTTTGAAGTTGCTGTTAGCTGAAAATAAAATCCTGGTGAAAGCTAGTGCTTTTACCAAAATTTATGTTGCCGACCTGTGTTTAAGGAGATCCAGGCATAGGAATTTTCAACACTGAAATAGAGTGATTTGATTGGTTTATTATTTTTTCCTTTCTGTCATGTGGTTTGTTTACATTTACAAACATAGGATTCAATGAAACTAATCTAATAATTTTTAAAATTGAAAATGGGATCATTGTTTCTATTGTGGGTATGTGGGCACTGTGCAGTAGCCCACGGGACAAAGTTTTGGGCAGTCTAGTATTTTGACATTTAATTTGACAAGAACTAAATTTGCACTTAATCAACATAAACATGAAACCTGTTATCCAATCATTGTAAATTTATCAGTGACGTCATCAGATTGTAAAAATGCTTGATAACAATTTGAGATCTTGTTTTTGGCTTTGCTGGGTTTTTTGTTTATCTTTTATCAATGTTTTGTTTTATTCATTAAAAAGAAATCATTCCTTAAAGATGATTGAGGAAAGGAAGGTTACTGACTTTATTTAAATTTCCATTTAGAGGCTTCAAGGTTAGGACTTTCTCTCGGCACTCCCCCTTTTTAGAGTTACCTCAGATGCTTAGTAATGACTTTAGACTCCACCCTCTCTTTTAATATTGAAATTGCTAGTTCTATGCTAACAGTTTCTTTTATCACACTTCTCGGTTGTGGAACACTCTTCCAGTTTGCTTGCTTCCCAGTCAACTTTGATCTTCAAAAATTTAAATGCAATACCAATCGTCATTTTCTGTCGCCTTAATTTTTCTCATTCAGGAACCCCTTGCAGCCTTATTTCCTTGATTGGGAGTGAAATGAATAAAAGAAAAGTATTTCCTGGTGGGAAATAGCCCCTCTGACTGGATTTACATTGTCAGTTAAATGCTGGACATGGTACATGCTTGGGCGATTATATCTCTTTCCATTCATGACTAAGTAGACAGAAGATTTTCTTGTAGTAGGTTGTCATTTCTTTCTACAATAGACTGGGTACTAACCAAGACTATAGGACCCAGTATGTCCTGATATTCAACTCATAGGTGGGGAAAATAGAGATGGATTCATGCCTTTCCCCAGGATATTTGACTGTAAATAGTTGTAATAAACCTGACTGGAATTCAAACACTGCTTTCAGATTTCTCATTCAGAGCAGTTATCGATTACACCACCACATATCTGAGCTTACATTAATAATTGTAAAACCTGCAGAAAATGCATTTTTATCATTTATACCCAGATATTCATAAATAAAAATGGTCTGAGTATCACCTTACCATAACATATGTGCTGTGGATGGGCTGGATGTGAGGGTGGTGTGACGAATATCAACATAGAAAGTGGAATCGCTAGATGAGTTCAATTTCCGGACGAGTCGGCTGTAGACTTCATTTTACACAAATGCCCCTGTGAAAGGCATCAATGCATTTCTTTTTATCCTAGCTATGGGTTAAATAACAGGGTAGAGTAGGCTCTCTAGCCTTGGGTGGCAACCAGCCTAAGAGAAGGAAATATCTGAATTACAAACTGTGTATAAAAAATGGTTAACCAGACCACTATCTTTCATAGTAAGGATAATTTTTTTATTAGTTAGCAATGTAAAATAATTAAAAGTCATAATTAATTAAAAGGTGTAGGTAAATAAATATTAAATAGTGTGAATTTGTCTTATACATTTACTTTTGGGAGAAGTGTATTAAAGGAAAACTAGACGTTTTGGTAAATTTTTTTATTTTGTGTGTAAAAATGTTTTTATTATTTAGAATTGGCTCTCCAAAAGACCGACAGAAATAAATATGGACTGTTGGGGATTCATTTTTCAAATTTATGAAAAATATATTATTATCCTCGTATTTATTGTTTAATGAAAAGGGTGTCCGTTTGATCCACCTCCGACGGTATTTAAGACGGGTCCGTTTGATCCACCTCCGAGGGTATTTAAGACGGGTTCGTTTGATCCACCTCCGACGGTATTTAAGACGGGTTCGTTTGATCCACCTCCGAGGGTATTTAAGACGGGTCCGTTTGATCCACCTCCGAGGGTATTTAAGACGGGTTCGTTTGATCCACCTCCGAGGGTATTTAAGACGGGTTCGTTTGATCCACCTCCGACGGTATTTAAGACGGGTTCGTTTGATCCACCTCCGAGGGTATTTAAGACGGGTCCGTTTGATCCACCTCCGACGGTATTTAAGACGGGTTCGTTTGATCCACCTCCGAGGGTATTTAAGACGGGTCCGTTTGATCCACCTCCGACGGTATTTAAGACGGGTCCGTTTGATCCACCTCCGAGGGTATTTAAGACGGGTTCGTTTGATCCACCTCCGACGGTATTTAAGACGGGTTCGTTTGATCCACCTCCGAGGGTATTTAAGACGGGTCCGTTTGATCCACCTCCGAGGGTATTTAAGACGGGTTCGTTTGATCCACCTCCGAGGGTATTTAAGACGGGTTCGTTTGATCCACCTCCGACGGTATTTAAGACGGGTTCGTTTGATCCACCTCCGAGGGTATTTAAGACGGGTCCGTTTGATCCACCTCCGACGGTATTTAAGACGGGTTCGTTTGATCCACCTCCGAGGGTATTTAAGACGGGTCCGTTTGATCCACCTCCGACGGTATTTAAGACGGGTCCGTTTGATCCACCTCCGAGGGTATTTAAGATGGGTCCGTTTGATCCACCTCCGACGGTATTTAAGACGGGTTCGTTTGATCCACCTCCGAGGGTATTTAAGACGGGTTCGTTTGATCCACCTCCGAGGGTATTTAAGACGGGTTCGTTTGATCCACCTCCGACGGTATTTAAGACGGGTTCGTTTGATCCACCTCCGAGGGTATTTAAGACGGGTCCGTTTGATCCACCTCCGACGGTATTTAAGACGGGTCCGTTTGATCCACCTCCGAGGGTATTTAAGATGGGTCCGTTTGATCCACCTCCGACGGTATTTAAGACGGGTTCGTTTGATCCACCTCCGAGGGTATTTAAGACGGGTCCGTTTGATCCACCTCCGACGGTATTTAAGACGGGTCAGCATACGAATGTTAGAAGGGAGTTAAACGTATGAAGGAAGGAAAGAAACCTTTTGGCATTAGGAAGTGAAACGTCTTACAGAAGGTATTGAACGTCTCATGCGAACATAATCGGCTATGGATGGGTCGAAGGCTTCCTCGTAACAAAGTTGCCAGCAGAGGAAAGGGCAGAAATGTTTCGTTACCTTTTAAAACTACGCCGAGGAAAAAGAAGAAAAAAGAACATCGTTAGGCCGTCTACTAAAGGTAGACTTCAAAAACGAACAAATTACTAAAGATTGTTATTCCCCCGCCGGGTTTTACGTTGAAAAAAGCACAAAGTTTTTTTTTCTTTTGTTTTAACTTTTAGATGTTTGCACCATCTTCTTCTAAGAGTAATTTCTTCTTTTTCTTGTTTTCTTTCTTGATTTTCAAAATAATTGTAATGTTAACCTTTTTTAGAGCCAATTGTTTCTAAAAATTTTGTAACGTTATCTTGCCTTTTCCTTAATAAGGCGCATGAGAGGACATTTTTTGTGCAAACCTTTTTTGTAAAAATTGTACTCTGTTATAGTTTTGTATCAGTTTAATAAATGTTTGTACTTTTCAAATTTCATGAGGTAGTTTCGAGACTTTGTTACTCTTTGTACTTGTTTTAACATATAGTGTGTTATCAGTTATAGTGAAGTGCATGAGTGTTGAAACAGATTAGTTTGATTTGGTCTTGTTAGTTAGATAGCCTACCATAAGAGGGGTATAAAACAAGAAAATTAAATTGTAAAGGGAACAAATTTATATACATATAAATCAATTAAGGTCTTGTCTTTACAAATAAAATTAATGTATTTTGGTTGATACAAGATCGTCAAAATGTTCGTAGTAGTCTTTGCAAGAATGAGTTTATGTGTACGTAGGCAGGAACGTATCTGTGGATGTATGCATGTATGAGCGTTATCGAAGGGTAAGAACGTCTTTGAAGTAAGCGCTCATTCTTAAAAATGTTCCTTTTAGTTTATCAAATATAGAGGCTCGCGAAATGGTCCGTGAAAGAATTTGTTTCTGAGAATTGAAGACTATTTGAATTTTGTTTTTAAATGTTTCCTAGTTTTTTATTGTCCGAAAAACATTTTGCATAATGGCGTGAAATTTCACGAGTTTTGTTTTGGATTCACTTTTGCGTGTGTGTTAAGCAAAGTTTGTAAATTTGAGTCTTTTTAACTTTCAAACAAAATCAATGAGTCAGTGCTTAGCATTTGAATTTTATATCTAGATCTTGTTTTCTTCACTATAAACATTCCGGATAAGAGAGGTGATGTGCTTTTTCCATTCCCTCCCAGAAAGAAAAAAAAAAACCCCAAAAAACATAATTTTTTTTATGTAAGTCATGGCAATTCTTTCTTTCATTTTTTAAAAAGTTTTTTAAGTTGCAGTTAAGTTCCACAAAGTCAAAGACAAAGACGGACACACTTGAAGAAGAGAAGTAACACAACGACAGCATTAAATTCAAAGGGTTTAATGTACAGAAAAGGGCGTATGTACAATAGGTAAAAAATATAAGATGGCGTTACGGATAATGGCTCGAAGTTGTTAATTGGCGATTCGAGTTCCAATTCCAGTTGGGTTCGTTATATTTACTTACGCGCAAATACTCTTAGGAAAGGTATGAATCTACCTCTTCTCCCCCTAGCTATGGGTTAATTAGTAAGACTGGTATGATTAAATCATTATCATCTCCTACCCCTCAAGAAAATTCTTACAATCTAAAAAATATTATCTTACTTTAAATATTAATTGATTAATTGATTTGTTTGTTTAATGGCATATCAACTCCTTATGGGTCATTTAATGCTGAAATTTTCATGGTGGCTTTGAAGTAGTAATAAAAATATATTATTCTGCTTTCACAGTTGAATGCATGGTAGATGATACTGTGATTTTGCGTATATATATGTTTGTCTGGACATAATTACTCGAGGCGGTGATATGTGTGTTTTATGTTGTAGTTTTGTTGAAATTATATTTCAGAAAACAGATTGATTTAAGAAATTGTTGGATTAGTGTCAAGAAGAAGTTCTTTTATGTTGGTTGATCGATTTTGTTTAGCAACCTCAATGGGTTACTTAATGGTGAAATCTAAATATTTTAAACGCAATTTTATTCCTTTAACTATAGATAAAATGTATTTCTGGTCATTCTACTATAAATATGTATTTTTTTGTCCAATTCTATATAAAAATGTATTGCTAGTATTTTTTACTATGAAAATGTATTTTTATACTTTCATTGTGTTTTGTTTTTATTTGGTGGTTCACTATTTACCCATAGCTGGGGCCATAACATGGTCACGGTGGACCTGGGAACTACAACAATTAAGATGTGGTTGCACGCTCCTCAAAACCTTCAATCTACCGATCAGAGGGCTTGCTGCCAGATGTAGTTTATAGCCGTACCGAGGACCCTGCTTTAAATAACCTGCAAAAGGTTGATAAACCGTAGAAAACGAATTAATCATTTAAAAATAGCATCTTTAAATAAAATTCCTGGTTAGTCAACTTGAAAGTTTTTCTTATGTCCGTTGAGTAAATGGCTTTTGTCTCAAAAGGAAATTCTTTCATTCTAATTTTAGAAGAAGCGGATTTAAATTTACATTATTTTGTCTTTAACATTTAAAAATAGGTCAAATTTACCAGGGATTGACTTATTACAAATGGTCATCAACACCTCCTCTCCCGTCACTGACATGTGTCTCTAGGACATAAAGGATCATAGATCTTCACAGCAGACCTGTCAACCCTCCCGATACTGCTGGCAGTTTGTCCTGCTATTTATCCTGCAGCTGGAGGGGGTGGGGAGAAGGGATGAAGTTATACCTTTCCCAAGGGCATTAATACAAAAGGAACAGAATTTTGTTGTTTTTTCACATTGAGGCTCACTCTGTACAAGAACCGGGAGCCACCCGAGGTAGAGGGTTTGTCAGTCAGAGAATCAGCTTTTTTTTAAAAATAATATAGTTTGTTTTTAATTTTTGTATTAAAAGTAATTTTGTGTGGAAAGTAAATATGTTGTTTGATCCTGGATGCAAATTTACCAAAACTTTCGGAAATTAGCGCACTTTCAATACATTTTCACCTTAAGAAATTACTTTCTTTTTTAATCTATATTGCGGTAAGCCGAAGTTATGGTTTTTTTTTGTTGTTTTTTTACATTGATGTTCACCCTGTACAAAGCCCGAGATCAACTCGAGTTAGAGGGTTACAGATTAAGAGACACAGTTTAAGCGGGTATGTGAGGAAGATAACAGTTAACTTTAGATTTGAACAGGTTAAGATTGTAGTGATTAAGGAAGCCTCTTCTTGGGAGCCGGTTCCACAAAACAACTGTTCGTGGAGAAAAGCTACTCGAGTGAAACAAATGGAATACGAAGGGAATGAGGGTGGTTCGCTACGATGGGCGTGGCATTGGGGGTAGCCGTGAAGTCTAGAGCAGGTAGAATTAAGGAATGTAGTTCTTCTGAGCACTTTTCATGCGTATAGCGATAATGCAGTGATAGGCTTGCAACATTTCGCTTGTGTGAGAGAGGTTGTAGGGTGTAAAATAAGTTGTTACCCGCAAGGACGCAAAGACTCTTTTGTACTCTATCGAGACTGGAAATGAAGACTGGGCAGCTCCTGCCCAAATATATGCAACAGTACTTTGAACTTGGCTCACTAATACCATTTTCTGAGTTGTAAACTGTTGCGCACTATATGCGTATTATTTTGTACGGATATTAAATATTTTATGCACACATCAATATATCGTCTCCCATGAAGAAAGTTTATTTAACGTGGATTTTTTCCTTTTTTTTAAAGTTTGCATTATACCTCAGATTATCATTTCATATAAAATAATACCTTAGATCAGGGCGATATTGCTCACCTGTGGACGATTTCAACTGTTGGATGGGCGATAAGCAACTGAATAGAAAATGGTGGGAGATTGGAAATGTTGGTGGCGGATATAGGATTTTGAGTATTAAAAAGTTATTTCAACATATACTAAAAAAATTTTCAAAAAAAGAGATATGCAAAGAACTTGTATAAAAGAACAAGAGGCTAAATGGGAATAATTGTGTCACATTCCTAAATAAGAACCTCTACTAAAAAAAAACAACAAAAGGCATGAAACAGAACCCCCAAAATATTTCCACAAATTTTTCTAAGAAAATAACCAATTCAGTATACAATTCATTCATTAATAAATAAGTGTTGAAAATTCTGTTAGAATCGGATAATTCCCTGATTTTTGGCAAATATTTTAAAACAAACGGTAGCGATTTTTTATTTTTATTTTGGGAAAAAAAACGCAAATATTTTGGTATTTTTAGTGTATAGGATACAAATCCTATATCATTCCAACAAGTGACTAAAAAACACAAAGTAGATTTGCACACCCGCAAAATCGGATCAAAACGATCAAAAACAGATTTCGCAATAAGGTGTGAAATTAATTTTCTGACCAATGAAAGGGGGCGATTTGCTAAACCAAAAAAAAAAAAAAGATAACGAGCCACTGTGAAAAAAAAAATCAATAATAAATACAGAGTTTCAAGTCAGTCGCCAGTCAGAAGGGCGCAGAGATCATAGAAGACTGACAGTAAATTCCATCGTTGACTCAACCCGACACTAAGAGCCGAAAGTGGATTAGGAAAGGACAACAACAAATTTACAACTGACTCCAAAACAATTCATGAGTACATTTTCCTTTTATCTTTTATGCCTCATCCACACACAGTCTTTTTTCAACTTAAATTGATCGCCCCTTTTTCCTTTACACCTATACAAAAACAAAAGAAACAGACATTACTCTGCTACTCTGCTGAGAGACAGCGAACACAGACATTTTTGTCAAAATCACATTTTTACTTAAACGAACTAAAGCATTAATCTTTTTTACCCTATTCACAAGAAAATAAATATACAATGTTCTATTTTCTACAAACGTTCCTTATCGTGTTGTTTCTTCTTGAAATTTGCGTTGTATTTTGTGGGCAGGGTATCCCGTATTAAATTCTCCTTTAATCCGGGTACGCTGAACCCCACAAGTGGTACCAATATTTTTGGTGAGATTCGGAGTGAATTTTCCGTATGTTTAAACTTGATATTGCATAAATATTTTACTGAAATAACAGCTTCAGGGATTTTTCTATACATAATTGTAAAAAAAATTACAAACACCCACCAAATTAAAAAAGAAGAGATATCTAATGTGGAGTGGAGTGAAAATGATAACTCCCTTTACCCACTCCCTTTAATTTCAGATGGGGGATGAAAGCAGACAAAAAAAGAATTAGCGAGCCTATGTGAAATTTTCTTTTGACCAATGAAAACCTTGCCTTCATAGAGATTGACCGGTTAGCCGATAAGAAAGAAGAAATAAATTCGCGAGCCTATGTGAAATTGCTTTTGGACCAATGAAAACCCTGTTTTCACAAAAATTAGCTGTTGAACAAAGAAGATGAAAGAAAAGAAAGTACTGAGCTTATGCGAAATTCTTTTTATATAAAATAAGCCTTAAGGAGAGAATTAAATTAATAAGAGAAAAGTGCCTGAAATCATAAAAGGTTTCATTTCCGTTCATCGCGTCCAGTGTTCAAGTACTTGCCAGTATAAAATTATTCGACAATTATATTGTCGGCTTCTAACCAACTGTTCAACACATAAGCTTCACGCTACTAAAAAACAGATTTCAACAAATATTTCTACAAAGTTTTCTAATAAAATAGGATATTCCATATACAATTCATTCATTTAATGAATTTAAAAAAATGTAATGAAAATTTCGTTCGAATCTGATAGTTCACTGATTTGTTGTTTAAAAAAAATGGCTAGCGATTTTTTTTGGTATATTTAAAAAAAAAAGCCAACCTATTTTTTTAGGTACCTAATAAAAAATAGTGTAAAATTGATCCCTATAAAAAGAACCAGTTATAAGAAATTTAAGCTGCTTGCTTGACTGTGTACCGTTTGCGGTTTGCGTTTCAGAGAGAAAGCAGACGCTGCGTCGGGAATTTCAAAAATATTTTTTTTGGTACATTTTGATCTTTGGGAAAACAGCTGCGTTTGTTTGTTTCTCATCCAAAACCAAAAAAAAAAGTCTTTCTCTCCAAATTCTGAGACGTGTATTTGGTGGAGTCTTAGGTTATTTAAGGCGGCTTTGGAGTTCATTTTCGGATCTGACAATAAGGTCGCCCCGGCCCAAAAAGAACACAACACAAGTGACAAGAAGAAATAAATTTGACAACCACCAGATGAGAATTGAAAGGAAGATCAAAGTCGCTCCTATATCAAGGAAAATCTCCGGCTGGTGTGCTTGTTCTATTCTTCGCTGTTATCTATATCACGAACTTTGCTTTGAAAATTGTACCAATTTGGAAAACTATTCAGTTCAGAGAAGTATTTTCTTCTTTCTTCTTTTTATTGTAGTAGTTACCTTTTCTGGGGGCCTTCTCTAGCTATATAATTTTTATCGTAAAAAAAAAAAGGCATATTTCATTTTCATTTTCATCGATAGTTTTAAGTTTACTACACATGTTATTGACCATAATTTGGCACACGATGCACTGAATTTGTGTAATTCGTTCATTTTTAGTTGTTTTTTTTTGTGTTAGTTAAATTTATCGTTTTTTTTTGTTTTTTTTTGTTTTTTTTAATTCGGCTCTTGTCTGTCTTGAATGTTACCTCACATTTGTTTTTTAACTATTTTTTTTTCGTAGGGATTTTTTACCAAATAAAAAATCCTATAGAATAAAAATCCAAAATGTTATTTAATTTTAAAATCCGGTCGTGATTTTTTTTTTTTTTTTGGAACCTGTTGTACAATGTACATTATCTAGTTACAATGAAAGTCATTGAACATCACACCCTACCTTCACTCACTCACTCACTCTCTCTCTCTATCTATCTCTATCTGTCCTCCTCTCTCATTCTCTTTCTATTTCTATTTCTTTCTCGTTATCTCTCACTTCTCTCTTTTTCTCTCGGTGATTGACTCGCTTTACAAGGAAATAGTTTCACAATGGAGCAAAGGTCTTACTGGGAAGCAGGAGTGCCCTTTCTTATTATTTCGTTTAAAATTGTTTCACTATTTTCTCGACTCAGTTCAATTTCGATTTCAGTTCAATTGTTAAAAAAAAAAAAAAAAAAAATTCATCGGTCTTTTTTATTTCCAAAGAATCTTATGTGCATAACAACTTGAAAAGAAAATAAAGTTGGTAAGTTTATTTCAGATCTTTATTCTACATTCCTTTTTTAGTTTTAATTCTTTACTAGCAGGGATAACCGGCGTTGCTCGGAAGATCTCTGAATAATAGTTTATTGACGATTTATTCATATTTTTCAGCTATCTTATGGAAAATAATTTTTTATTCAATCTTAAAAAAAAATAAACTTCATTGTTTTTTGTTTTTTTTTTTGGTTTGTTACAAGATAACTAAATTTAGGAAAATACCACACTACCAATACCACCCTCGGCAGAAAGGAGGTCTTAGGGGGCTGAGCATTCCCATATTTTTATGGACACTTTATTTTTCGATTTAAATACTAACATAAAAATAAATACTCTGTTAATGTTGTTTTCAGACAAATCAAACATAGATAAAAGTTCATTAACCTTTTTTCAAATTATTATTAATAAAAAAGTAAATAAACTTAAATTAAGATATATTTAAAACATTAATCATTTTTTCAAGCAAAAACTATAGCGAGCCTTACTTCTTTCAAAATAAGTTCAAGAAAATAGAAATACAAATTTAGATAGCATTTAACAGAATGAAAAAGTAAATATGAATGGTAATCTGATCCAAGAATAATAATTCTTATCATTCGTTTTTGCTTTTTAATTCTGAAAATTTTGAATGTATTCTAATGCATTTTAATTTTAAAATATCTTCATAAATACAAATTATACTGTGAGAATTTTTTTACTAAAAGCTAGTTTGGATGATAACGGTAAGGTTCATCCTGTACAAGGCTTGGGGGCCACTAAAGGTTACGATAAGGAGTAGTTTATATGAGAAGGAGGGGAAGATAACTGTTGACTCTAGACTTGAACAGGTTAAGATTGTAGTGATCAGGGAAACATCCTATAGTGCCTATGGAAAAACTCCCTAGAGTCTAGGGAGTCTTTTCCATAGGGCTGTGGTTTTTGGAAAGAAGCTGTTAGAGTGGAACTTACTTCTCTCCAATGGAACATGGAGGGAATGTGGGTGATGTGCTACTATGTAAGTGGCATGGTAGGTACTAGCCCCAAAGGTCTGACCTGGTAGAACCAGAATTTATCTGAGCACTTTCCATGTTAGTAGCAATAGAGCAGTGAGAGACTTGCCACATCCCACCTGTGAGAGAGAGGTTGGAGGGTGGAAAATAATTCTTCTTCCACAAGGGTTCTTTTGAATTTTATCAAGATTGGAAAAATCAGCACTTGCCCAAAAGTTGCAACAGTACTCCATTTTTAGCCTGATCTAGCTCTTATAAAGGTAGAAGATAACATGAGGAGTCAGGTACTTACTGGAGTGGTACAGGGAGCCAATCATTTTAACTGCATCTTTAATGATGACTTGTATATAAGAATTCCACTTGAGTTCAGGTGTGAGTTTATGCCCAATATCCTCTCTATGCACGGTGACTCCTTGAGGGGACATCCATTCATCATGACTGGTGGTAGTTCAGGGTCTAATCAGTGGTGATGGAATGTAATAACTACATGTCAAGCTACAGATTTATTGATATAACCTCGGATAGTAAGTGATAATGGTAATATTAGCCATTTCCTTATAAGGAAGCTTTCAGTATTTATTGACCAAACAACCAGTGCTGCTGTTAGTTGAAATTTTAAAAGAAAGAGTTACTTATTTTACTGTACATTATACATATGTGAAAGAGTGTTTGTATGTTTGATGGGAGATGGAAAGATGAATATATACTAAATATATTATCATATACAAAAGGCCAGAAAAAATAATAGGTCTTATCTAATGTAGTACTTGTATTTAAATGACAAGTAGTAAAGTCAGTGGCCATTGATAAAAAGACTTTGTCTCTATATACAAGGTTCAAAAGCACTCAGCAGTAACTGACAATATTTTTCTCCTGCAACTGCTAAAATTTACTGTCAATAACTGGTGTGCGTGTGTGTTTGAATCTATCTCAGTCTGGTCATATCTATCTGTCTATCTATGTTGTGCCTGCTGAAATCCTTCTGACCTTCTCTGTCTTCTGATTTTTCTTTTGAACAGGAGTAGAAGTGTAGCAGAAAAACATGATTTACACATAGTAAGAAATAACAAATTAAAACCAAATTTATACATTAGAAAATATATATCTCTAATTACATGTCAGTTTTCATCTAGCTAAGTCACACATGCTGCACTCCACTCAAAACAAATTTAAAAACACACAAATATACCAGAATGCTAGTCATTATTGACACAACTATCACTTGCCACAAATGTCTACAACCATGGCTGAGTATTTCCCTTAAATAGGCAATGACATTCTCTGTCATCCTCTCTTTCCTATTTTTCTGAGACAATAAGATGTAGGTTGCACATGGTACAAATGTGTCCCTCCCCAGGGCATGCACCTTTCACTTCACTTTCCATTACTTTCCTCTTGAACTTACTTCTACACAAACTTCACACACAAAAACATTCTCTAGTTTAAATGTTTTCTTCTTTCATATTCACTGTTTATATCACATGCAACAAAGGTTTATTCCTTGTTCCCTATTTAGGGTTTGAGCTTGTGTTTATTTTGTTTTATGGCATATCAATCTCAATGGGTTATTTAATTCTGACAAGATTTTTAGAATAGATTTGTAGGAATAGAATATGTATTCTTTGTAAGAAATCAGTTTTATAGATCAGGTTTCATTGACATATTTTTGTAAAGAGAGTTTGAATAATCGTTTAGTTTTACAATTTTTACTAATTAACCCATAGCTGATGAGAGAAGAGGTGGATCCATGTCTTTCTCAAGGGTATTTGTGTGTAAGTGAATATACCAAACCCACCTGGAATTGGAACTTGGCTCACTGATTAACAATTTGAAGCCATTATCCATTATCCATTACACCACCCACATATCCAAGCTTACAGCACCTGGTATTTCCAAGTAGTCACCCATCTAGTTACTGACCAGGCTCTGGTGATTGAACAGGAACCAGTGTTTCAACATTATGTGGCTATAAGCCCTCCCTGATTAGGATTGGGTTTCCAGTTCCTTTAACTCTAAAATTCTGGCATCTCCCCCTGAACTGTGGAATTTTATTTCTTAATTATTTAATTATCTTTTTCTTTTTCAATAGGAGTAAATAGGTTCACCTATTTCCCGATTCATACTCCTCCCTGATCCCTTGAACAGGAGTAGGTGTTTATCCCTTGTTTCCTGTTTATGGTTGGGTTTCTGTTTCCTCCTAAAATCTACTTCAACTCTATAATTCTAACATCTCCCCCTGAACTCTGAAATTTTATTTACTAAGTAATTTTTTTTCTCCTCAATAGGAACAGTTAGGATTACCTGTTGTCCAGTTCACTCTCCTCCCTGGTCTTTTGAACAGGAGTAGAGGTTTATCCCTTGTTCTTTGTTTAGGGTTGGGTTTCCAATTCTTTTTAAAGTTTTTTTTATTTTCTTTCACCCCTAGTAGCCCATTGCATCTATGGTATTATTGCCTTGCTTGGGATGAATTGATTAAAAAAAATCTCTAATAGGGCCCAAACATACTCAAGTCTCAAATTTTAATTTGCATGCAAGAGAGTCACCTTCTTCTTTTTGAAATTATCAAATTTATTAGTTATTTTTTACTACCCATTTAGCTTCATTTTAAACGCTTCTCAACTCTTGTTTCCTGTTTAGGATCAGGTTTCCAGTTCCTTCTAAAATCTTTTCATTCTCTTTCACTCCCAGTAGTCCCCTGTGTCTTTGTGGCATTGTTGCTTTGCTTGGGGTGAATTGATTAAAAAAAATCCCTATAAACTGTGCCTCTTACTCTGTAATCTTGTACCTCGAGTGGCTCTTGGGCCTTGTACAGGGTGGACATCATTGTAAAAATAAGCCATTAGGGTCAACCATTATCTTTCCCACATATCCCCATAAACTGTGCCTCTTACTCTGTAATCATCTACTTCAAGTGGCTCTTAGGCCTTGTACAAGGTGAGCTCCATTGTGTTAAAAGCAAATGTAATAAACAAATTTAATCTACTACTTACAACTTTACACCCTGGTTGTGAAAACTTGTTGACTGGTTGGTTGAACTATGTCTTTGTTTACTTGGCAATTTTTATGTCTTTGTTTACTTGGCAATTTTTATGTCTTTGTTTACTTGGCAATTTTTATGTCTTTGTTTACTTGGCAATTTTTATGTCTTTGTTTACTTGGCAATTTTTATGGCTCTGTTTGCCTGGTGATTTTTTTACCTGTTTATTTTTAATGATTGTGAAATTTTGGTTTTCTTGTTATTGTTTATTTATTTATTTCTCTATCACTACAGATATTCAAGTAAATGTTGTTAAAACTGGTAACTCCTCTTTCATTAAAAATTAATTCTGCTGGTATTATTTTAAGAAATGATATACTCTTTTGTTTATACTTTCAGATTGAAACAACTTCTGAAGTTAAAGAGCCAACATCTTATTTCTATAAAGATAAGACAAAAATCAAAGAAACACAATGCCAGATGATCTCTCAAGTATTCAACAAAATCTGGACTAATATTTGGTAAGGAAAAAAGATCAGAATGTCTAGGAGTGAAATTAATAAAACAGAAATCAATGCCACACTTAATTTCTTTGGCTTAAAGGAAAAACAGGAATTGCTTTCTGTGTTTCTTGTGTTCCTGATGATAATTATCCTTTTTGGAAATGGGACAATTATTGTGGCAATCATTCGTTTCCAACGGTTACGGACACCAACCAATCAATTTGTTGCAGTCCTTGCTTTGGCTGACATCATGATGGCCCTTTCTCTTCCTTACCAAGTTGTATATTATCTGAAGCCTTCCCTCAACACAATGAAAC
The DNA here is from genome assembly GCA_963932145.1 of Acanthosepion lycidas. NCBI lineage: Eukaryota > Metazoa > Mollusca > Cephalopoda > Sepiida > Sepiidae > Acanthosepion > Acanthosepion lycidas. Next base: position 48,460,297 of record OZ010612.1, read on the forward strand.
ATGCCTGCCTCATGCGATATATCACATTTCTGCTCCCGTGTGGCGCATCCCTGACTCATGTTCTGGCTATCACTGTTGACAGGTTCCTCTCTGTCATCTACCCTCTTCGATATGTTACTATGATGACAAACCAAAGGGTGTTTCTTATCTCTGCATTGTTATGGGCATACAGCCTCATTCTAGGTTTTGTCCCCCTTTATTGGAATAACTGGAATCAGACACAAACTTGTATCTTCACGAAAGTCCTCACTCCAGGCTATATAATTACTCTCCTCATTCACTTTTTCATCATCAGTTTATTTATTATGATTCTGTACATGCGGATGTTTGCAGTGACAAGAAAACACCAGAGGGGTGCCATGACCCAGTGCTCTTACCAATTCTATTATGTTCCGGGGATTCAGTCCCAGAAGAAGACAAGGTCTCTCCTCCTGTACGGCATTATTGTCTGTTTTTTCTGCTTTCTTTGGATACCATTTTTTGTTGTTGTCTTGATCCAGATGTTATGGTTCAACAACAGAGTCATCTATATGGTCGGACGAATTGCAACCCTTCTTGGTTTAATATCATCTGTAATTAACCCAGTCATATATGTATTGCTTAACAAGTCTTTCCGCAAAACAATTCAAGAGATGTTTCGGCCTCTCACAGACAAAATCAGGCGAAACAATTTTCAGGATGAAAGCCGGAAATTATTTCACAATATTCATAAAATTCAAACTCATCCTACTTGAATGGATTTGTGTAAAAATTTGATGATTAATGCACAGTGTGTTACATTCTGAAAATGTGTGTGTGCATATATGTGTGTGTACGTGTGTATGGATCCTTTAGGAAATGGGGAAAAAATTTTGTGAACCAAGGGTTCAAGAAATCTTCCAGAAATTTCCTTGTTGACTGATTTTTGTTTGTTTTTTTTTTTTTAAATGATATATATCTCACACCAGATTATGTGCTCTTTTCCAGAAACTGCAACAAAAGTATACTTAATATGGTTGCAGTATAAAGCACAGGTAGGCTGTGTTGGTGTTGAACGAACAGAAATGTGCTTGAACAGGCGTCTGCAACTGGGATTTGCTAGTAGCCACCCTAACAAACAGGTATGCTCAGAAATGAGTATCTGGACCATATTTTGATGTAAAACACAGACTCACTCATGCACACGCACACACACACACACACACACACACTACACATATATATATATATATATATATATATATATATATATATATATATATATATATATATATATATATATATCAAAGGTCACCATATTAGACGTTTTCTTTCTAAGGTAAGCAATAGCAACACTGAACATACAGAAAAAAAATAATAACATTAACATTTTCTATAAAAATCAAATGTGTGGTAACTATAAGTAAGATGAATCTTCCCTTAGAAACATTAGAAAGAAATATACAACTCCAATCAATAAAACAAGAAAAGCTAATTATCTACTATAAAGAATTTAAGCCTGTTTGACCTCATTGTCAACAATAATAACTCAGTAAGATCCAAATTGCAGAGAACCAGTTGTAATGACAAAAGTAAGCAGGTGTAGGCTTTAAGAAAGCTTTATTCAACTGAGAATACAAGGTTCACATATAGTATCTTTTTATAGTCCCAGTAAACAGAAATCGCTCTCTCAAAGAGGAGAGTAACCAAACAAGGGGAGACCACTCTTAATTATTCATAACATCACTATCATATATGAATTCACATGTCAATTAAGAAACAGTGTTCCTGATCAATCCAAATTCATAAATAATTATATTGGATATACTACAAGATGCCTAACAAGAAGACTTATGTTACATCTCTCTGACCAAAGCTCAATTAGGTCTCATTTAAGTACACATGGAGACCTACCAAACTGCATCGACAACATACTCATTAATAATACAAATATAACAGCTTCATCCACATGGAAAGAAAGACTAAAGTTAATGGAAGCATTATTAATAAAAAAAGAAAAAGCTAACACTCAATTACATCAACTATGAGCATGGCCACAATATGCTGACCATAAAACGTTCTTATAATTCTAGATACATATATAAAACAATCCATACATTCAGTTAAATGTTAAAATAAAATTCATCCTTGATAATGACTAAAAGTATTGCCGAAAGCACTCGAACATACGGAATATTCAACATAATTTATGTCCAGAAAGGAAGAAAATTATAAGAACATGGCAAGAATGAAATAAAAAACTTAACCACAGTACCTTGTCAGTCATTTTTAATGAATCTCCTTTTATTCAAAACCCAACTACATTTATAACAAAAAACAAATTTCTTTTATTCAAAGCCCAAGTACACTTAATCTAAGGCTTAACATTTGAACCTTGAAAAAATGATATGTCAAAAATAATATCCAGAAAAATCATGTATATTTAAATTTTTTTGTTTTATAGTTAATAGACATTTTTAATAAAAAAAAATTCTTTTCATATTTCTTTATAAAATGGTAAATAATAAATATGGCGTTGTAGTTGTTTCACATATTTGTTTAAACTTGTAAATATAAAGTTAATCATGTAAAGTTTAATTTGTCCATGCATTGAATATTGCTGCCACATCTGGTGCTCTGTTATGTATTTAGAGATTTTTAATAAAATACAATGAAGATTCTGCAATATTAATGGTCCTGATCTGGCATCTTACCTTCAGTTCCTTCCCATTGCCATAACGTAGCTTCCCTGTGCCTTTCAATAAATACTTTCATGGTAATTGGTCTGATGAGTTTTCCCCTTTGGTACCTAGACTTTATGAATTTAAGTGCAGTACCAGATTGGCAGCTAGGTCTTATCAATTTACAATTGAAATGGTTAGATGTAAACATAGGTTCTATGTTAATAGTTTCTTCTCTGGCACTTCTCACTTGTGGAACTCTCTTTTTGCTTCTTGCTTTCCAGTTAATTTTGAACTTCAAAAATTTAAATGTAATATCAATCTTCTGTCTTAATTCCTGTTCTTTTATTGTTCTCACTCCTTAATAATGTTTTTTTTTCTCATATTTTCTCATAGACTGAGTAGCCTCTTGCATCTTGGTGGCTTTATTGCCTAGCTTAGGATGAAATGATAAATAAATAGACAATCTAACAACTAAATAATTTATAACATTTTTGTTGTTATGAAAATTATAAACATTTTTTAAAAATAATAAACATTGCTGAGGGAGTCAAAGTAGTATACAGTAGTAGTGGTGTACAGAGAAAAAAAACTGTTTTTTGCAATTCCGAAGGTTAAACTTTGCCCACTTTTATTAAAAGCTTTCCAAGTAATTGTCATTACAAAAGCTTTCCAAGTAATTGGGATATCCTACAGAATTCCTTCTACATTTCAACACAGTCAGAAATATCCTAATCTAGATTACATATGTGGAAACGCTGACAAACTTTGATACCAAAAATCGCTGAGAAAGATGTGAAAAATCAATGACTGTCGCAAAGTATACAAACTCATTCACTGTTGACTTAGTAATCCTATGGGAGAATGTTTGTCCATATAGTAAGGTTCTTTTTGATTAGACATCAAGTGACATTAAAGCTATAAAATTTGTTCTCAAAATATTCAAAATGGCTGGACCCATTCTACAAGGTCTTGTAAGAGACAGAAAGTGATGAAAAGAGAAATAACCAGGGTATTTGATGCATACACGCATGCACACAAACCCACACATGCATACACACAGACATACCAGCAAAAAAAAAATCAACACAAATAATAAGAGCTCCCAACTAGCACCTAAATTAATTAAATCATTTTTAATATAAAAATAACAAAAATTGAGAAAAACAGCAGTTAGTTACTGAAAACCCCCTGAGGAGTGGATTGAACAATTATGCAATGGTTCATCTATGAAACTTCAGAGTCAAGGTGCTGAATATAATATCAATCAGCTAAATGACATATATTTTATATTTGTATTAATCTTATATAACCCAACCAACTTAAGCATATGCGAATTTGAGGAAAGGATACAGAGAAGGATGGGGAACAAGTTCAGGGTGTCAGATGTCAATTGACATTACATTTGAATATTTGAAGATTATAGTCATTAGGGAAGCAAGTAAGGGGAAGGGAGTTCTACAGACGGGAAGTGCAGGAGAAGAAGACGTTTGAGAAGAGATGGTTACAATTAACAATTTTGCCAGCCTGGTAGCTCATCTAAATTCATGTAGTCCAGGAACCAGCAAAAGTAGCTTGTCAAAACAGTTGCCATGAAAATATTTGTAGAAGAGACAGAGGAAAGCCATGGCATGCCTGTGAGATAGTGATTGTAGACTAGATGCCAGATCAGGACCTATCATCTTGTATATTCATCTCTGGATTTTCTCCAAGACCTCAAGACATACAGCAGAAGCACCAGACCGTATATGACAGCAATATTCCATGCAAGGATGGATGGTTGATTTATAGATTTGAAGGATGGACTCAAACGAGAAAAACTTTCTGGCATGACACAGAGAGCCAACTTTCCTTGTGGTAGATGAAGCTATTGATTCAATGTATTTATCCCACCTCATGTCAGCAGTGGACAACGTGAGACCAAACAGGCATAACGAGGCGCTCTCAAGGAGTTGGGAATCAGTTATTCTGATGGGAGGCAGGAAGGGTTCTCTGTGGTGGGTAGAGGAGAGCAGTTTCATACGTGGGTAAAAAAAAAAAATACTACAGCATCTTCCTTAATGAATTTCATCTTAACATCAAGAAACTGATTAGACAACTGAAAAGGATCAATATAAGTAGATGCATTATGTCTATAAAGGAAAACCTGAAAATCATTCCACAAGTTGATGTAAACCTTGTGAATGAAATTGAGCAGACAAAACAGTTTGGAAACCACTGACTGTGCTAATATTTAGTCATATCTTGATTTCAATAACCCTGAAGGCAATGACAATGCAAGATTATATAACTCTTGTCATTCAAAAAGCTACATTCAGGAAAAGTATACAAATACATGTTCTATATTATCATTTTTAGTCTTCAAAGACCCCAATAGTGGAACAAGCGTATGACAATTACAATAGATCTCAATGGTTGAACCAACAGATGAAGATGTCTATGCATGACAAGCATGCTACAAAAGGTACCACTTGAAATTATAACAGAGTCAGTGGCAATCTGTTGCAGTTTCATAAATGGATTCTACATGTCCCATTCCATATGTGCTGCAGAGGAAGGTCATGTAATCAAGTGTGTGGGTCACACCATTGGCACTTTCTTCTACTCTGACTTTCTTTTACCTCCAACTCTTGCAAAGCTAAATGGCAATAGGGAATGGATGATGGAAGCAGGTTTTGGTAAAACTGAAAGCTTCTAATCCTGAACCTGCATGTCGGTGGTGTAATCATAAAAGAAGCAATCAGCAAAGAAATTAAATTCTTCAATATGAGATAAAGCTGCCAACAATTATTGAATTTGGTGCATAAAGACCTGATAGTTGTTATTACATTTAAGGTATTTAAAATGTGATGAAACATGAAACATGAGGATTAAAAAAAAAATCACTGATTGGAAACAATATTTCATCTCAGCATTTTCAATATTATCCTACCACAAAATGTTTGGACAAGTCAAATTTTCATGGCTAGTCAAGTAGCTTTCTGAATGGCTTTCTATGTCAAGTCATTACAAGGATATTTTGCTTTTGTAACCATGTGACTCTCACCTAATCTTTCTATCAACTTTCCAGTGATCATCCCATATTGAATTTCACTTTACAATCTTGGTGTTCACCAAAACCTGGGAAAGAGTATACTTATATACCCACAAGGTAACACGATGAAAGAATAATAAAATGCAATAAGAATGTGAACCATTTTCCATATTTATAGATGTTTTATTCAGGTGGGTAGTTAGGTGATACTTTTGCTATGTCAGATCTTCCACCTATCAACTCTTCGCCCATCTACTCATTCTGATATGGTGGTTGGCAATACGAAAATAGAGGCTCCAGAATGATATGGATATCTCCTGCTAAGGGCAGACCAGCACTCTCCCTGATCCCAAACATGACTGATAATATAGACCGGCACTGATATAACCTATTTCTGGTTTTGTTGCAACTTAATCTGCAAAAATCCCTCATCCACTTTTTTATATACCTATTATCTTTTGTTTATAAAGGATGCTGCTTAAAAGACCAAACTTCGAAAAAAACCATCCACTGGTCTATCAAAGAGAAACACTTGGGATCAAGGTAAAACTACCTCTTCCCCCTCTATGTAGATGTCAGTAGTATTTATTATCTGTGTGATATGAAACAAATACTCTCAACTTAGAAAGTGCTTTAACTGCTACGTGGTGGGGGGGGTGCAAATCTCCTAAAATTCAACCAGTCTCCTTTTGTGTTTCACACTTCCAATTTTGGAAGATCCACCATCCTCTGGGAGGAGACATTATATGACATCAGTCTCCTGACATAGATTGCTCATTCTGTCTGCACGATTATAATTTTATTTCTCAGAGAAATTTTGGTTAATAATTTTCCCAGTACATAGACCTTGACATCTTTCAACAGTTGACTTTAACCTCTTGCCAGCTGTGTCTCATTGAATAGTATCAATCGTATTGTGTATTTTTTTTCAACAGAATTCGTACACCTGTTCTCAACATCCTGGGAAAATTAATCCCTTTCTGATAAAAAAAAAAAAAAAAAATAATAAAATCGTTTTTTTTTAATCCTTTTCGTCCATATGCCATGTTAAATATTGTTACATAATAGTCTTTATTTTTGTTGTTAATTCTCAAGTACAGAGAAAATGTATAAATTCACTTCTACATGTTTAGGTTTTATTACAATTCTAATCATTGCTTTTTAAACAATAAACATTGAAGAGTGATGGTAGTTAAAAAAAAACTGTGTCATCAGAAGAACTGTCCTTTTGACACTCAGTCTTATTGCAGGTATATGGATCCATGTTTACCAGCCTTTTAATTCAATTGTTCAAAATAAAACCTTTTCTTTTTCATTTATTCTATAAAAACAAGTACAGCCACTTGAGAGAATATATAAAATCAGAAAGTAACAAACTAAATAATATATTTTAAATGGGATTTTGAAAACCCCATAGTATTAATACTGGAAAGGCTATATTGCTAGGTCAGCTAAGAAAGTCAGTTTACTATATCAGGTGAGACAATTTTTCTCTCCAGAATCTATCTTACACACAAGTCTACCATTCGTCCAATCTTAGAATATTGCTGCCACATATGGTCTGGTGCCCCTGCTATTTACCTTGAGCTTCTTGATAAGATCCAAAAAAAGAATCTGCAATATTATTGGTCTTGATCTGGCAGTTTGGCTTCAGACAGTTTACCATCACCATAAGGTTGCCTCTGTGCTTCTTCTATAAATACTTTCATGGTAATTGTTCAGATGAGATTTTCACTATGGTAACTAAACTGAATTTAAGCGAAGTACTGTACTTGTGTCAAGATCTCATCAATGTACAGTTGAGAGGTCTAGATGTAGCTGTTAATTGTATGCTAACAGTTTCTTTTCTGGCACTTATTACTTGTGGAACTCCCTTCTGGCTTCATGCTTTCCAGCCAACTTTAATCTGCAAAAATTTAAATGCAATGTCAATCACTATTTATGCCCATCCTAATTACTCTCTTCGCTTACTGGTCATCATTATTGTTTCTGTTTCTTATTCTTCCATACTCTGTAACCCTTTTTGTTTTAGTGGCACGACTGCCTTGATTGGGGTGATACCAATTAAAAAAAAAAAAAAAAAAAAAAAACATTCTGATGATTTCTACCAGAACCAAAGATTCTAAGAAAAGTGTTACTAAATTTTTAATCTCACTGCAACAACTGAAATAAGTTGGGTTAACTTGGTTGACTAATAAAAAGAGAGTCAATCCAAAATTTGGCACTGGTTAGTCAAATGTCATCCAATCTGATAACTCATCAGATTCTGATTTTCCCCTTTATTGAATGAGGAAAAATAAAAAGAAAGGCAAAGAAATACAAGTTGCAAACAATTTTATTTTCTACAGACAACTGATTGGTATCCAAACAATAAGTGTAAAGTCCTAAAGGAAAGCATCAGCGTAGGACTTTACCTGTTCCCTGTTCAATTTGCCTTCTTTCCCAAATCATTCGATGTTTTTGTTTCATGAAGGCATGAACCACGGTAGCAGCTGCACCAAGATCTCCATCTGAAATTTGCAATAAAGATAAATATAGTCATAAGTCGTAAAGTTTTATTTACATAGTTACAAATTTGCAACATATAGCAATATGAAACCAGGGAGAAAAAAAAAAAAAAAAAAGGAAAGACAAGTTCACTAACATAGGAACACATGACGCAGGTGCCAATGAACACCAAACACAAGATAAACGTTTGTAAATAATTTTAGATAACAAAAACAGGAAAGCGTCTGGAATAATAGATATAAAATCAATAAAAGGCACATATCACATATCTGATGGGTATTAGTTCAATTATTAGTGTTTCATGAATTTGTAAATTCAAATGTTCATAATGGCAAACAGAGAATCTCTTTAAAATGTCCAAATAAAAGTCAGTAGTTCTTTTCACAATATAAGCTGGACAATTCGTTTCCCACTCTGGTATTCAAATTACATCCATGATGAAATTGGGATATCTTTGGGTATAATGTTCTCTTATTCTCTGCACAGTGAGTAGTTGAATAAATCTATGATCTTTGAGAACAATATCTCCTTATTCATTACACAATAACAAGTAATAGAATAAGTTCATAGGTGCATTGTTAATGAGCGCACAATGAGAGCTGATTTACTCGTGACCTATCATGGTCGAAAGTTATTGGGGAACTGAAAATACAATTAAAAAATCCCACTTGGTAGCACATGTCACATGGGCTTGGGTTACTGACTTACTCCCTTAGGATGTCAATCTGTCTAGTTGTCAAGTGACACAGATTCTTGCCTGACATTTCTCAGTTGAGACAAGACTCAGTCTAAACAGGAAATAAAGGAAGAAAAGAAAGAAGGAAAAAGGAAACACAAAGAAAGCGTGTCATTTAATAAATTGACTATATGTCAGATTGAGGGCCATGTTACAACATACAAAGATAGTATGTGGGATGTTCCTAGACTGTACACAGTTTTATTTATGCTAAGTTTAACTATTTAAATGTTGTTTCTAATTAAATTTTACTAAATAAAAACAGTGTTAAATAATTAAATATTACATGTGATATAAAATATTAGCCAAGCTAATTTTCTTATGTTCATGAGTTTTGACATGTATGGAAGCCCATAAGTATGAATCATTTTAAACTTTATTTCGCTTATTTGTGACTTTGAAAATGATTAAAACTGATTTGCAATCTTTGGGGTCAGTTGAAACCTGAAAGTGGACTGATCAAATTTTTAACCTGGCTTGCTCAGAATTGTAAATCATTACACCACATGCACATTACTATTTATTTATATCAATGTAAATATTTCTGGTTCCAGTTGTACAGTTGGGTGTTTTGTTGTAATTTGCTGTCTAAAAAGGAATAAAAACCAAATGAACAAACAGGGAAAAAAAAAATCCCCAAAAACGCGGAGGCATATTTCAAAAATCCAACCAAGGAACAAAGGGAGATAATTCCTTATTCTTTTTTTGACAAAGTTCAGAAAATAAAATGTTTCTTATTCTAAAATTATTAACCTTTAGCACTCTGCATTATTAATATTATTTCACTTTCTACCGCATTCTTTATCAAGGCCTCTCACTTGTATTATCCTTATTGTTAATTTCACCCAAAGTTGTATTTTGCTGCCATAGCAGGATATGACAACCGCACTATGAAATTCAAACAAATTCAAATTCAGGGTTCAGAGTCATCTACAGTGGCAGGATAAACTTTTTGTACAGCAAATGAAGTCACATACAAAGTGATAAAGGTTAATACTCCCATCACTATCTTATCTGCCCAGGTAGTAGCAGTAAACAAACTGTTTTCTCCAGAAGTAGCCTTGTTACATTGTTTTTCTTCAAAAGTACACAAAACCATTTGTAATGAAAATTTCAAGAAAACAATAATTCAAAATGTTTTTTTCTTTTTTAAATACAAATCTTCAATACAAGTAAATTTAAAAGATTAAAATCCATAAAACAGCACTTACACTTGATAAACCAGTTGGTGGAAGCTTTTTCATAATCCTCAGTAACTTTTTGGCATTTCTGAGGTGCGTTATGTCCATTGTACATCATACATTCTGTCTTACGTCTACGAAGGATTTTTAAGATGTTGGCATCAACACTCCTGTTCGAAAAGAATAAAAAAATTAACATTTTGTCCTATGAAGAATATAATATATAAATTCTATATCAGAATAATGAATTAAAAAAAAACAAAACAAAAAAAACTATGTGACATGTTTTGTTCTTCAAAATGAATTTGGCCTTATGTCAAATAACATCAAAAGAAATTTCAAGCAATAATCAATCATTTTTGCAAGAAGAAAAACTTAGATGCAGCAGTGTTGTAGTCAATGCTGAGTAAGAAAACTAGTTAAAATCTATAAAGAGAGTTTTAATATGAACAGCTTGAGAAAATAGAGTTGAATTGACCATGATCTAAAAAGGAACACAGATACAACAAAGATGTGAAAATATTGGAATAGGGGGAGAGAGTGAGAAAGAAAGATTTATTCTTCCATATGCATTTCTCCCATTATGGGCATTATTATATCTGTGATATAATAACGCCATATTTCATGGGCAGAACGGAATGGCTGAAAGGGAAAAGGAATGACAAACATGCTTTGTTCTCAGAGAGGCTTACATCACCAAGACATACACAAAACTATACATGTATCCTATGTGGAGAATAATATATCACATATCTACACAGCAAAGCAGATTGTAAGGAGAAACAAAAAGGCATGGCTTACATATAATATGGAGATACTCCTGTGTCTGGAGAAGCCATCTCTTTAAGACTCTAAATTCAAACAGGCCAGATTCATCTATGTCCCAGTCCAGGACATATTCCATGAACAGGAAAACTGAGTCTTGGATATTCTCAAATTGAGGACAGCAAGCTGGAGTTTCATTGTATGTCTAGGAAAGATATATTCCTAAAGGGAAACGCCACCATCGACTTGTAAGCTTCTGGAGAGGCAGATTTAGTCTCTGCCTGGGCCAAGGGAGGGGATAGGCTAAAGAAAGCAACCTTATAGTTTAGCTGCTGAAAAACAAACAGAATTTGGCTGCAGCTTTTGTCACTGTATGGAGTGACATCACTAAGCAGCTGTCATATGACCCACATGACTTATCTCCACCAAAAGATAAGCAACTTCTGTATCCCTATAGTGGTATTATTCTTAAGATGGTGAATAAACAAAAATTTTTGCTATGTCAATTCTGATATGAATACAATACAAAAAAAAAAAAAAAAAAAAAAAAAAAAAGATGTCTTTCAATTTAGATACCTTCCAGTATCAGGTCATCATGTTTAACCTACCTGGTGCTATGGATAAGATCATTTATCTTAGCAAGTTGTCCGTTTAATACCATAGAAAACATTTGTCATACAAGTATTATTTTTCAATGTAGCAGCATCTTTTGCAGGCAAAAGAAATTTACATATTTATTTAGGTGAATGTTGAACTGCTATGCATTAGGTTGGTGCAAAAATAATGACGTAATAATGTCGTTTTTTGACGTTACGTCAAAAAATGACATTATTACATCATTATTTTTGCACCAACCTAATAGTATCAGTTTTCTTATATGGCAGTGAATGCTGGACAATTTTCTCACAGATGAAGAGGAGACTAAGCAACAGAGATGTGGTTCTACAGAAGGATTCTGAGAAAAACATAGCTGGGGTATATGAATAATGAGGAAGTTTTAAGGAAAATAAAAAACAAAAAGGTTGTTTATACTTAGGATCAGAAAGCATGTGTTGAAATTTTTGAGACACATAATATGCTTACTTGGCACCGGTTTCTAAAAATATTTAACCCAAGCCTAGGTTGGCCTATCCCAATATGCAGTACTTCCCCTTCAAGAAGTGGGTGTGGTTTACAGCCCAGTTCCCAAGGCATCCCCAAAAGGGAAAGTGCTGAGGTGGCTTGGGTAATTTTTCCATAGTAGTGCCATTGAACCCATTTTAAACTTTGGCCATGTCAGATTTGGTAGCAATGGGGGTGCACTGAAAAATACCTATACTGACAGGAAGAGGGGCAGGGGAAATAGTGAGTAACCTACTTAATTAGTTTGTGTAAATGAATGGCTAGACTTGGACTGGGACGAAATAGCAAGACGATAAACATTATTAAGAGTTACAAAAGATAGGAAGTTGTGGAGAGGCATGATCACCCTTGTTCTGAAGAGATATGGAATATAAAACTTGTACAAAAGAGGGATTGCTGCCCAAATACACACACACGCACATTTCATTAAAGACTGTTGGAATTTTGGGGTACCCTGTAGTACTAGTGAGCTAGCCAAAATGAGCTGACTCATTTTATAGTTCACTAATAGAAGGGTTAACCAATCAGAAGGATCAAAATATTCAATGCAACATGTATAAAGGCAGCCATGCCCCCCCCCCCAATATTCACTGCCAACCTCTGATATCAAAGACTGAAGAATTACGGAACAGCTGCTGGTGGTATTGGTGATATAGTCAGATTCAGTAGAGTGTCTGACTTGTGAGTATTAATCTTTAATGTTGTTTCATTGAACAGATTACGTACTGCGCTGTATTCTATATTCATAGACTTGGCGAACATGGTCAACAAAGATGACTGACAAGGTACTGCAATTAAGCTTTTGATTTAATTTTTCTTCTGTTCGTACAAGTGTTTTCTTTTCTGGACATAAAGTGTGTAAAAAAAAAAAAAAAACATAAAGTGTGTCCAAATGTTCTATATATCTGAGCACATTCTATTAGCCATTATCAAGGATGTTTTGTTTTCTTTTTTAACTGTATAAGTACATTTTTACATGTGTAAGTATAGTGATTAGAACTCATTTAAACACATAGGAAACCTACCAAACTCTATCTGAAACATACTCATAGAAAATGATCATAATAACCTCATCCACATGTAAAAAAAAAAAAAAAAAAAAAAAAAAAAAAAATAGCTAAAAATAATGGAAACATTAAAACAAAAAAAACCTTGATAATAGCTAATAGAATAGCTAAAAACACTTGGATATATAGAACATTTGGACAGTTTTTATACACTTTATGTCCAGAAACACTTATACAAATGCAAGAAAAATTGAATAGAAATTAAAAACAAACATTAGCCATACTGACTTGTCCCTTCCTGAAAGAACACAATATTAGCCATACTGACCTGTCTCTCTTGAACTGTTCATTTGCCTCAAATATACAAAGGGGCTCATCCACTTCACATTCATCAATTGTTGGTACCCGATTGAACCGACGGTGGTAATAATAGTGTTTGTTTCGGTTGTGGAGAGGTGTCACAATCTTCTCTGTTTAAAAAAATAAAATAAAGATTATTAATTACAAGATAGAAAAATTAAATGGTAGCATTGCATTTAGAAATACCTGGAACATTTTTTTTTTAATATCTGTAGGGACGGAGAGGACTCATTTTCAGTTTATAAATAGCAGAGTACCCATAAAAAATAATGGAATCATTTACATTTGGATCAGAATTTCAGCTTAGTATACGTGTACTCTGCCTATCTTAGTAATTACAAGTGAACTTTCACTTGTATCATTCAAACAGTAGACCATTTGTCTCTTTACCTCCATATTAAACATTTCAATTTCATATAATATTTTCCTGGGGGAAGCAGATTCCAGAGTAGAGTACTCTTCAAGAAGGACAGGCTTATTTACATATGGATTAGTATTTTAATCTTGGGTCAAAGAATCACACTGGCTCTTTGCTTGGGATTAGTATAGTGTATGCGCACTCTACCCATCTTTGTACTTGTAAGTGAATTTTCACCATGCTGTTCAAACAGTAGAACCTTGACATAATGTCACTTGTCTTGTCTTCTGATTGGACATTTCAGTCTGGGTATTAATTTTTCAAATAACTTTAGCTGAAGATAGCAAACAAGTTATATTTTTTTTAACCAATTTTTCTTGACAGATTAGTTTCTGGCTTACAGTCATATCATGTTGAAAAACCAGTTCCCATATGATCATGGAAGTTAAGCACATGAGTGAAGAAGCTGACGAGGTGGATTAGTGGATTTGTGGTTTGGTGAATTTGTGACAGCTTGCTACAATCTACTACTTGGTCTTCATGCTTAGTATAAATAGGAACCAATGTATCAATGTTGCTATAAGCTATTTCAGCTCAACTGCCTCAATCCATCTGACTACTGAGAGTCCTGTAGCTGGATCATCACAAATTCACTGAGCCATAACTCCAAATAGCTGCAAATCCACTCATCCACCTTGGTGGCTTCTTCACTATTGTTCAAACATTGAGCCTGATCAATACCTAAATGGGCGACTGCTTGGGAGAACTACATGCTATAAACTTGGATGTGCAGGTTGTGTAATGGATAATGGATTGGAATTGTTATTCGGAAAACCAAATTTTAATTGGATTCCTTGTATTCATTTACATGCAAATATCTTTGGAAAAGGCATGAATCTACCACCATCTATGTGTTAATTTGTATCATTATTATCTCAAAGGTTTTTCAAATTTTAGAAATGTTTTGTGGCTTTAAATAACCTGCAAAAGGTTAATAAGCCCTAAGAAATAAATCAATCAGATTAATTTCCATATCATGGTGTTAAAGTGGAAGAGGTAGGAATGGTCTACAGCTCAAATTAGTTCTTAAGTTTTTGAGCTTTTTTTAAGCTTTCAAATAGCCTGGCAACCATGTGACTTAGGTCAATGCCTGTGAGTGGAGATGTGGAGACCTAAATTACTAATAAACAGCAATTATCAATAACATTTTTAGCAAGGAACTTGTTATTAATGTCCAGTAATTAGTTAATTAGCCACTATACATAATATTAAGAATCAGCTTACAATTATTGACTTACTTCCATGAATGCAAATGCACAAAAATAACTTCCTCTACCATAAAATAAGTAAATGCACAAAAATCATTTTATTCACCATAAATTAGATATATTTTTAGATGATATTGCAAAAATAATGAGTTAATTTGTTTATATCAATTGATTACAGACAATATAATTGTATAATACAATCAGGAAGTAATTTCAACATTTTACAAAATCCTGTATCAACAAAGTCTGAAAATACCTTTATAAAAATGTGATTTCACAGAAACAATAATTTTGATAATCTTTATGAAATTTATTAATTTTTGTTACATGTACAATTTGTTTCTCAGGAGATGCAGAAATTTTTATTTTTATTTTGCTATGATACTACAGTAGATATTACCAGTGTACATAGTTTTAATGATTAAAATCAATTTACATCAACAAGAACACAAAATTAATTAACAGGATAATTTGGGGAGTTAACCAATTAAATATATGTAAAAAGGGGAGAGATTGAAAATAAAAAATATCTGGTAAATATTTCTCTGAATAAATAAGTATGTCTTTTAATGCAGCTTCAACAAAATATTCAACTCATTAAACAAGTGTAGTATAATTTGTGACATTTTGAATTCAAGGAGAGATGTGAAATATGATTAATCAATGAAAATCAAACAACATAAAAATAAAAATACCAGAATTTCTTTCTTTTTCTCCATATCTTATTTTCTGATGAAGGTTTAATAAAAGTCAAATACGTTAGATTGATAAACATTTCCTATTTGTCATATATGATGGACTCTGTTATTTTTGACATATGAGGGTTAAACTACCCTATTGATATTTGATGACTATTAAGGCCAGTTTGAGAACCTCACAACATTCTGCATATAGGACAGGGAACAGCACCTTTTGTGAAGGCTGCAGGAATGTTAAAGAGGTGCCCACTGTTCTTCCTTGTAATATATAGATGTTCAATGTGTAATAATAATCCTAACAATAAAATATCTTGTGAAGACCAGAAGTATTAAAAAATGGTGTAATCCCAAAAATTGCACCCAAAGAGTTGTGCAATCAATGTAAGGTGTGTGTGTATGTGTATATATATATATATATATATATATATATACACATACACACACACTTCTCCACTTTTAAAATTTCATACACAGGAAGTGTAAGATTTTTTTTTCATGCTGAATGGCTAGCTGTAGACAAAAAAGGCAATCATAAGCTTAGCAGAATTTTAAAAATGTCCAGCTTAAACAGCTATATCTGTTTAAAGTACAATTAAGTCTTACAAAAATATCTTGTGATGCTCATACTTGATAATGAGGCTGCAGCCATCATATATATCACTCACATATATGATCGATCATATCTCTTTTTAGATCATAGTGTATTTGAGCACAGCAATCCCTCTTTTATACAAGTTTTGTTGAAGACAACTCTCAAACTACTGCGATTAAGTTTTTTATTTAATTTTTGCTGTGTTTGTATCAGTGTTTTCTTTTCTGGATATAAAGTGTATATAAAAATTGTCCAAATGTTCTGCATATCTGAGTGCTTTACCACATCATGATCAAGGTTGAAATCTGCTCAGCAATTCAATCAAGAATTGATTGTATCAAATACAACATATTAAAGGGGTAAGATCAAGCTGTCTTTGCACAAATCCTCCACTGAAAATTTAATTAAGGTAGGTACCTCCACTTTTTCGCGGGAAAACAGCATAGCGTAATAAACAAATGCCACAAACTTACGGAAAATAAATTTTTATCGTCAAAACGCTTATGTTATTAAGATGAAAGACCAAAGTGTATTTTAATTATTTTTTGATATTTTTTAATATTTTTTAACACGTTCGAAATTTTGGTTATAGTTTTCTTTTTTTTACGTCATCGCGGTGCTGTAAAAATAACATTGTTTTTTTTTGCGCTTTTTTCCCGTTGAAAACCCATTGATTTGGAAATTCTTGTAAAATTAAAGTAATTGTCCGATTTGAATGAAATTTTCAGGACTTATTCACCAATGAATGAAATTATTTTTGAAATATTTCTTTTTAGTAAATTTTAGTAAAAAATATTTTTTTTTTTAATATGTTACACCCCACTTATTTTCCCGAAATTTCGTTCAATTCTTTTTATTTCCTTACAATTTTTTTTTGTTTAAAGTAAGAGTCATTGGAGATGGTAAATCACCTACTTTTTTTTTTCTAATTTGTTCCAACTTTTGTAAAATGAGCTTTGAATAGAAAAATAATGAATCCAATAAAACTATGATATTACTTAATTAGAAAAGCTTTTAATTGCTTTTGTAAATAAGTAATATTAAGGTCATTATTGCCTGAAGAAATAAATTTTTTCTGATGAATAATTAAATTTTACAAGAATTTTTTATTTGTTTTACATTTTGATTATAATAATTTATAATAGTTTAAAAATCGTGCAAAACTCTGTATTAGCTTATTTCCTTTTGATAATTAGTAATTAAGTAGAAACAAAATTTACGAGTTCAAAATTGCCAAGTTTAATAAATTTAGTGATTCCACTTTTTTTTCAAATAATTTTTTATGTTGTATTTTTCTACTTAATACATTCCTTATTTCCATGTACAGTAGACTGAAATTGCCATTATTATAAAAAGAGTTTTGTCCCTTTATTCTAATAAATAGACATAACAGTAAAACTAAAAATAAAAGGGTTCACTCAGATTTCTAGTAATTTTCATTTATGGTCATCCGTAGTAGCTGTCATCACTTGTCAATCAACACATGGATCAAGTATCGGATCAAAATTACGGTACCAACCGTTAATAATTCGTTGTATATTTCTTTTTTATGCTATAATTAAGTAATATTTTTTTTAAATCAGATTAATTTAACATTAAATTTTCTAATTTTACTAAAATGACGTGTCAGAAAATTTTTTAAATATTTTTAAAATCGATAAATTTGTGTTTGTTTACAAATTTCTTAAAATTAAGAAAATGGCGGGTTTTTTGAAAATTTAAAAATTTAAAATTAAATTTGACATTCCAATGTATATAGTTTCTATCTGAAATATACCAGAATTGTTTACTTAATGGAAATAAATTTAATGATTCAACTTTCAAGTAAAACTAAAATGAAATATTCAAGCATATTTTTTCATTTTAAAAAATGCATTTTAAACTTAGGTATCGATAATTTATGCCGAAAAAGTGGAGTCATTCCCTTAATTATTAATATAGGAGAAAGCCAGAAGATGAAGGTCACATCGGCAAGATCATTGAGTAATAATGAAATTGAAATAAATGTATCATTTTTCTCCACAAATTTAATAACAATGACTTAATCATCATTTTCTTAAAAAACAAAACAAAAAAACAAAACAAAAAAACGTGACAGACAGCAAGGCGCTAATATTGACTATCACTTGCCGAGCATGAGATCCTGAAGGTAGTCAACGCCTTGTCACTTGAATAAAAAAAAACCAAACTCTTTTATCAAGTCGTTGTCTGGCTCCATCAGATAATTTAAAAAATTTTTTTTCAGTTTGACTACTGTACTTGAATGAAACAGTTGATTAAGGCCTAATTGACTGAAATAGTGATGTAATCTCATTCATCACGATATATTTTTTGACAAGTACACCAAGCCACAAAACAAGCAATCAACTCAAGATTACTATTATTAAAAACTGAACTTTTACTAATTATAATTAGGTCGTATACAATTGTTTTTTTTATTATAATACGCAAGGTTATCTTGTTTAAAAATTATATTAATTTTTTTTTCATTCCTAGGTTTTCCTTGAATTGAATTCATTTTTCGCCAGTACGTCATATCGTGTGCGTTCATCAATTCCATTTTTATTTTTAGTCAACTGTTTTACTTTTTAAGTTGTTTGTCTTTCTTCAGGACTGGTAGTCAAATGACCCCCCCCCCAAAAAAAAACAAACAACTATATTGTTAGTTAACTTCATTTCTTATTCTATTTTTAAAATACTTAAAATTTCATTCTATTAAGAAATTTTATGACAAAATTTATTTTAAAAATTAAAATTCGAATAGTGAATCAAAAAAATTCCATGCCTTTCTTTAATCGAGAGCTTCACTGTAAAACACCAAGACTGTCTAGAGTAGGGGGTTCTCTATACATGTTTTTTAGTAAAATAAAGACATTTATTGGTCAGTAGCAAAGAGTGGCATTAACCCAGGGTTAATAAATTCTCTCATTTATCCTTCGTAAATGCAAAACCAAAAACTACAGTACACTCAATGTCACAGGGTCAGCAGAAAGACAAACTAAATTGTAATTTAATAAATAAAAATAAGTGGAAAATTTTACCGAGTGTAAAGGTTCATGGAAATTATACAATAATCGTATAGAATTTTTTCAACTCATTGCTAAAAAAAAAAGAAATAGCGATTTTTATTAAATATTTCCACAGTTTTTTCCAAGGGCAAAAAATAAAATAAAAACATTTCGAACTCACTTAAATAGGTCTAAATGGTATATAAAGAAACTCAGAAGCAGCAAATCATTTTCTAAAATAAGAAACAAATTCTTTTATGTTACCTTTGAAATATGTCACAGGTGCATCGAGGACTTTGAAAACGCTAAAAACGAACTTATTGTATGAAAGGTTGGGATCCACTTTATCGTCTGCCATGTTGTTTGAAAGCTTCCGTTAGTGAAGCTAACGCGCAGTTAATAATTCTTTAATTTCGGAATTAAAAAAATATATATATATACAAAACAGTATTTAAAATGATAATAGTGCAGTTTAAATATAATTTTAAACAAGACCTACTTTTGTAAATCTTTATGCTTTTTTTTCAATTTTTTGTATTTCCGTTTAAGATTTACCTTATTCACAAAGACTCCATTAGAAATTTTCAGTACTACCTATATTCTTAAATAAAAATATTTATTGAAAAATATATAAATATATCAGGTAATAACCTATTGAGAAATAAAGATCTTGAAATATATTTTATGTTTTGTTAACAATTAATCAGAACAGATTTAGTACTTTTCGCTGCCTTTTGGGATTGAGGTAAGTGACACCATCGTATAAATAACTGGAACTTGTGACGAACTATTCTCTTTCCGCGTGGTCGTTATCGACGATGGTAGGTTTATAATCTGCTGCGACGATTTTCCATCTTTGTCCATCTTTGATGATAGGAAAAAAATTTTGATTTATATATAACTAATAGTAAAGCGGGGATCTCGATTTAACTTTTAATGTAATTTTTGTTATTGGATGGATTTTTACAAGCTCTTCTCTTTCTTCTTTTTTAGTCTCATCGTAAATTTTCTGCCCCCCGACATGGCTCGAAAGGGTTCTTGCCCAAGAAGAGAAGTCGTCGCCATCGGGGTAAGATAAAGGCTTTCCCTAAAGATGATCCCAAAAAACCCGTGCATCTTACTGCATTTTTGGGATACAAGGCTGGTATGACTCATATCCTTCGTGAGGTAGATAGACCCGGTTCAAGTAAGTATAAATCATCCATTGTATTTGTATGTTTTTGAAATTTTTTTTTTTTTTTTTTAACTACTCGATGTTTCTTCTTCAGGCAAACGTTTTGTTGCCTTTTCTTTTATAAATGAAATTTATCATCAAAAATATGAAATAAAATTAGTCAAACTATTGTTCGCTTACCTATTATTTAATTGGAAAAGTAGGGGGGGTGAAAAATAGAATGTAAAAAAAAAAAAAAAAAATCGAATGAGATTTAAATTTGATTTTAATTAAATTTTATATAAGCACTTGTCTTCGTAACAGGAAGATGAAAAATGTTCTTTAATCTATTTTTTTTTTTTTTTTTTTTTTTTTTTTATTAAAATGGTCATAAAAATCCATTGTAGATTTTCTCTTTCAAACTGAAAAGAAAAAAAAAGCATGAACGAATCTTTATGCCACGTGGGACATCATTTTTTTTTTTTTTTTTTTTCTTCTGGTGACCCAAATTGTCAATTTTAAGCATTCAAATCTGAAATTAGCTGAAGCATTAAAAATATTTAGCAAAATTCTTAGATTTAGCGGTACAGTAATCATTTTTACTTATTGTATTTTACAAACGAGTCCTGTTAATTTAAAGCTTTACCACCAATTAAAGATTAATTGGTAAGTCTACCGGGCCATAATTCTCATGCGTAGAATAATGGCGAGTTAAAAAATTAAATTATAATATATTATCGTTAATATTCTCGTGTACCATTTGATTTTTTTCTCGAAATATATTCAAATATAGTATTCCTATTCGTGCGGATGCTTTTTATTTTTTTCTAAAAACCTGTAGATATATTTTTCCTTCAGTTTTATCTCAATGCTCCATCAGAATAACTGGAGGATATGGATGAAAAATTTTCAAGTTATTTGTTCTGTAATTACTTTTTTTTTTTTTTTTTTTTTTTTTTTTTTAAACAAATTATATTTGTGCATGTGAGATTTTAGAGAATCTAAACATATTTTAACCTAATAGCCATATTTACGCACTATATTTGATTAACTCTTACTAATTATTTATCCGAAATAAAAGCCAATTTAGTTAAATTTTAATTACCCCCCCCTTGTTAAAATTAATAATTGTAGCAACACTTTACGTATTTGCTCTAGAAATAAAATAACGCCCGAAATGCAATCTGAGATTTTAATTTAGTATCTCTTCAAAAAAAAAAATTGAATCTTTAGCCGTTTACTCTGTCTTTACAGGTGATTAATGTCAAGTAATTTAAAAATTGTGCAGTAATTTCTGAGTGCAGCTTTTAAAATTGGTATTTAGTAGTTTATTTTATTTATTTTTTTTTCATGAAAAAAGTTAGACGATTGGAGAATTAATTGCTATTATAAGTCTATTAAAGTATCCGTATTTTTTTTTAATGAAATTAGATTAGAACCTTTCTTGATTCATTCAGCATATACTTGGTAAAAGTCGAGTCAGGGCCATAACTACAGTGAAAGTTTTATATCGTTTTAAATAGATTTTTGTTTTAAATGGTAAAATTGCAGATTAGGACCCAGGAGCCAATTTAAAAAAAAACAAGCATTTTTTTTTTCCTGTTTTTAACCCTGAATATTCCTATAACAGCTTAAAAAATTTGCAAGCACATACCGTAGGAGATATAAGCAATCTTATTCGGCCCGGCTAACAGTCTTTCCTATTAGTATTAATAATAAAATTTTAGAAATATTTTATGTACTTCCCACTCTTTTACTTAAGTTTTTATTAAGAGGATAAAACCCGAATAAGATTGCCGATATCCCCACAACGGTACGTTTATGCGAACGCTTAAATGCTGTTCTTGGATTATTCGGACTCTTTTTGCACCAGAAGTCTTTCTTTTCTTAGTATGAACTAAAATGTAATCAATTTATAATTGATTATAGCCCAGACCATTTAGCCATTTTTAAATGGACCAAACATGTAGACGTAGAACCTTGTTCAATGTCTTTGGATGATTGCTTCTAAACGGAGTCAGTGCCTCTCCAACTTATAAGGGACAACTAAGTCGGCAGTAATTATTAACTTCCTCAGAAGAGCCTTTTACCATTTATTTCTAGTTAGAACTACTCAATAGAGAATAAGTGAATACTTTCACTCAAAAAACCAAAAAAACAATGAATTGAATCTCTTCAATGAAATAGCCATGCTCCCCCCCCCACACACACACAAAAAAATGAAGCTTCGGCGCACTACGTTGGGCTTTTGCAATTTTTCTGGCAATCAGCACTGGATTCTGAAAGACTCTTAAAAGAAGTCTTTATTTTTAAAAATTAATTAAAAGTTGCGAATGAGATTCCTTTTCCTGCGCATTAGGACTTCTATCCCGAAAAGCTTTCTACAATACTTTCGGTCACTAATGTGTAGTGAATTTTTTTTTTTTTTTTTTTTTTTTTTTACTGAGTGAATAAAATCTGGACATAAATCTAAGGCAATTATTTGCTTTAAAGAAAATAAACGCTTTATTATATTATGTGTATTTGTCCAATTTGATTCTTCCTTATGGGGAAGAAATCATTTGCTTTCACTTTTAAGCTAACATAGGTACC
This sequence comes from Acanthosepion lycidas, assembly GCA_963932145.1. Taxonomy (NCBI): domain Eukaryota; kingdom Metazoa; phylum Mollusca; class Cephalopoda; order Sepiida; family Sepiidae; genus Acanthosepion; species Acanthosepion lycidas. The sequence continues at coordinate 48,483,318 of OZ010612.1, forward strand.
TCCACGAATTCGCTAAAAAAAAAGCATAGCATGATGAAAAAGACGCCAAACTTTATGAAAACAAAATTTTATCGTCTAAATGCTCATGTTATGAAGAGGAAAGGCCAAAGTTTTTTTAATTATTTTCAAAATTTTCCTTTTTAGAACATTCTAAATTTTGATAAAACTTTATCTTTGTACCAACGGGAACTAGTAAAATAACAGACGTTTTTTGCTATTTTTGTATTTACGCACATTAATTTGGAAAATCTAGCAAAAATAAAAATTGTCGAATGTTAATGAAACTTTCAGAAAGTATTCAGATGATCGAAATTTTTTTTTTTTTTTTTTATATAAGCATTGTTCTCCGCTGTTAAGGCCTTTATTTTTGCGAAACGCGTGTAGAGAAGTTTGATTTTTCAATTTCAACTGAGAAGGGTACCAGTATTCTGGTTGGCCTTCTGTACGTTATAATTACAGCCTGATTATAGACAAAATTACATTTCTTAATTACTGCGGTTCTTCTGATTAGTGACTAGTCAAAATGATACAATTTACAACGCACTAAAAAGCGATCCATCTCATGGAGATTTAGGAAACCTGATGCAGCTTTTAGTTTTAACTAATTTTATAATATTTTAAAAAATTAAATGTAAAAATCTATAATTAAAAAAAAATGACAATTGTATTAAATCTTTGCTTTCAAAAAATTGTCCATATTCATAAAGATTAAGGTTGGTGCAAAAATGTCGTTTTGTATGTTACAATTAAGCTGATTTTCAGGTAGGAGGGGTCCAATTAAAAAGATTTGCATTCCTCAAAGCCTCGTGCTTTTAAATTGTAATCATTCAACTAGACTCGATAAAATTCCTAGCGTTTTCATAAAATTAGTTATTGGGGGTGGGGGTAATAAATCTAAAAAAAAAATTTCTGCCATGACTAAACTTTTCTATCATCTGAATGTTTCATTAACATCCAACAATTTTTATTTTTGCGAGATTTTTCAAATTAATGTGTCGTATAAAAAAAAACGTGCTAAAAATTGTCTGTTATTTACTAGTTCCGGTGATAAGAGATTTAGAATCTTTTAAAGGAAAAATTTTAAAATAATTACAAAAATAAAAAAAAAACTTTGGTCTTTCCTCTTCATAATTATAGCATAAGCATTTAGACGATAAAATTTTTTCATAAAGTTTGGCGTCCTTTTCATCAAGCTTCGTGGAGGTACCTTAGATATATATTTGTGGCATGTTATTTGTGTAAAATTATACTTAAAGCTAAATTAATCTGATTTGAAACAAGCATTACTTATAGCATAAAAAGTGATATACAAGCATTTCTTGATGACGGGTGTTATTTTAATGTCAATATTGACATTCATGTATTGATAAATTCCGGGGTGTTCACGGCTAGTATGGGTAACCAGAATTGACAAATTTCCAACAAAACTGAACAGTTTACTAAGTGACAATTTATCTGAACGTTAACAACTTATTTACCTCGTTAGTAAAGGCCGATAACACTGCCGTACAAATCAAGTCACGTGATGTTTTTATTGTATCATGTTTCTTCCGGGCCCCCGTACATTTGATTTAACCTTTTTTTTTTTTTCCCTCACATAGGGTAAAGAACAGTAGGATTACTCTCACTGGTGTTTCGTCGACTGTAAAACCCCTGTGCTATTTATAATCTGGACAGATACAGGCCCCTAAAAAAAGCATTATATACAGACTTCAGCAGTACAATTAATTGTAGAATATTCAACAACTTTTAGTAACTTTATGTAAAAATAAAATAATTTATTAAATAACAATTAATTCATTTAAAAATTCATTTTTCATCGAAAGTTTTTTGCCTTCAGACAATATTATGCATATTGATAAAAACAAATAAAAGCAACTAAAAGCATTTAAAATTAAATAGTATCTTTGTTTTATTGGGTTTTGTATGTTACAATTCAGAGCTGAATTTAGGTTTACGAGGTTGGATTTAAAAAAAAAACATGATTTACTTTCCTCAAAGCCATGTTTGTAACTATAATGACCTGCGTGCTTCGTCCATAAACTTTTATAGTTTTTTATTAATTTATTTATGGGGGTGTAATATATTTATTTATTTATTTATTTATTTTTATAATGACTTTTAAAAAAAAATAACAATTTCCATCATTCCTGATTAGTTTCTGGAAGTTTCATTAAAATCTGACAATTATTTCTATTTTTGCAAGATTTTCAAAATTAATGTGTGCCATAAGAAAAAAAATGGACAAATTCGCAATGTTATTTTTACGGGATTTCCGGTGTTGACGAGAAACAAGTTTTTCAATCGAAAGTTAGAATGTTGTAATAAAGACAGAAAATTTTTAAAAAATAATTAAAAATTACTTTGTTCTTTACTCTTAATAGTAACATAAACATTTTGGCGATAAAATTTTGTTTTCGTCAAGTTTGACGTCTTTTTCATCTGACTATGCGCTTTTTTCGATTTCGGGGAGGTGCTTAGTTTACTGGAGCTCGGTCCATTAAGCAGCATTTGATTTTCAAGTGGTTTTTACAAAAATATCTTTAAATTTTTAACCAATTTTTTTATATAATTTTCAATGAAACCTATTCACAAATTAGAATGTAATTTATTTCAAATGTGAATGAAATAAAATATAAAAGATGTAATTTAAAATAAACTATTTTTTCCTAAGAAACCAGGTTTCATAAACAAAAAATTGAAGTATGACCCAAAAAATATTTAGTGAAATAGTAATAAAAAAAGTAAAACATTAAAAATTTGAAAGGATGCTGAGATGGTAACAGTGAAACAACTTAATGAAAGTGAAAGAATAGCAGAGCACTAGACAGCTCTTGAATCATGTGACCTTTTAAGTATGTCATATGGATGGCTTATAGAAATTGGATGTTTATACACCAATCTTTTTAATATTGTGTACAAATGAGCTTTTCACTTTTTGATTTGTAAATGTAGTTTTCAGTTGCTCTGAAGTAATGTGGAATTTTTAACTTTTTATTATAAATTATTCATTTGAATTTTAAAAATGCAAACGATACTTGTAAAAATATTCATTGTAAAAAAAAAAAAATTAAGACAATGTCCTTAAACTATAAAAGCAATTACAAGCTTTAGTGAAGATAACCTGTTATTCTAAGTTGATATTTTTTCACTTACGTTTTTCAGAGGTGAACAAGAAGGAAGTTGTTGAATGTGTCACAATATTGGAATGCCCACCTGTTATGTGTGTTGGTATTGTTGGTTACATTGATACCCCACGTGGTCCCCGCGCTTTCAAGACCATCTGGGCTGAGCATCTTGGGGAAGAGTGTAGACGTCGCTTCTACAAGAATTGGTAAGTAATTTTTCTAGTTAGCTTAATAAATTAATGGTAGCTTAATTACAAATTTTATAATGAACCTGCCACAGTTGAGGTTAATTTAATCATTACCATGATATATATATATATATATATATATATATATATATATATATATATAACACAAATATTACTCATCCAGTTTTAATATACAAAAAATAAAATCTGTATAGATTTTACTTTCTGTATATTAATACTGGATGAATAATATTTTGGTGTTATGCATTACATCTTGCATGTTTTGATGTGGAAAACTAGCATGCACGAAATAAAAAAGAATAAACCATTCAACATCAACCTTATTACTTGTAATTCTGGGGTGCAATAAGAATGATCACTAAGGATCTTTTTTTTTTTTTTTTTTTTTTTTTTTTTTTTTTTCCTTAACATAAAGTGACGTGATCCTGATTTTTACATATAAGACACTTTCACTTGACTGTCTTTCTACAAATAGTTATTTCATATTTATAAATAGACAAAAAAAATTCACCTTCAGAAAGGCCTTGGGTATATTGATGATCGCCAGTAGATGCCAGTCATAAAATTAGTCAGCTATATAATAGTAGCTGGTCATCATCGCCTTTCTGTGTCACTAGCTTATCTTCGGTCACTTCATTGTCAAGACATTTGTGTAAAGTCTTCAAAATGCTTAATCTGAGTATGAATTGTTGAATGCAGCCATTTTGTTTACAAAAAATTAACGTGGATCTAATCTGTTACACCTTATGTATTCTAGAACTTAGTTCCAAATCAGTAGTAGGTGATTTCCAGTTTAAAATACCAGAAATAAGTTGCCAAGTGTTTATTTATAGCAACTATCTTGAGGCAGCAAAGGGTGGGGGATTCTCTGGTGTGGTAAAGATTTAAAAAAAAAAAAAAAAATTAAATTGATTTTATATATATATATATATTTTTTTTGCTTCTTCTCTTCTCGAGCCTAGAGTCACCTGTAGAGTTTTCGTTATTATACCTTACTGGTGCTAAAGGAACTCGGACATTAAATTTCAGTCTCTATGCTTTGAACATTTCAATAAAATGTTTGGACACAAAGACTGACACATTTACACAAATAATACCTAAGGTTTTTGAATTAAGGGCTTCCATTTTAGCTTTAATTGGAAGCTAAAGGATTAAATTTACTATTCCAGTAAGCAAAATTCTTGGCATGTGGTGTTTTTTATATTAAGCTTTTCCATTTATTAATATAGTTTACACTTAATGATTTAAAGGCTGAAATTAATACAGGATTTGAAACTATAATTATAAAATGGAAACAATTCTTGTAAAAACTATTTTCTTAAGGCAATAGTGTAATCAATCTTGTAAAAGGAATTAAAAGCTTTCTAATTGTTTATTGCATTCAGACTTTTGGTAAATTAGTTTGAAAAAAAAAAAAAAAAATGACATTCTCCAAGGAATCTTGCTTTTAAAAATATTAATATTTGGATCAAAATTTAATTTCTGAAATTTCATAATTCAGTCAAGTGGGTAACAGTTGTATATATTAAAATAATTTTACCAAGACTTTTTTTAATCCTTTTGTGGATAAGTCCTGTCAAGCTAATTAAGATCTGACAATTATTTGATTTTTTACAAGAATTAAGTTTTGTTTTAAAAAAACCACAAAAGGGGCTAAATTTACTGCTGACAAAAAAAATTAACCAATTGAAAAATGCAATAAATATTAAAAAATACCTTGTCTTTTAAATAAAACTTGAATTGTTCAAGTTTGGGGTCTTTCATCATGGCATGCTCTTTTTTTTGTTTTTGTTGAAAAAGTAGAGGTGCCTAATATAAGATGAAATAAACCCTAAATAATTAGCCTTGGCTATGGCAGATTAATTATAAAATGAATTTTTTTTTTTTCTCTCTTCTCCTTGACTCTCTCTGAGCCTAGAGTCACTGGTTTGGTTTTTATGTACCTCATTGGTGCTAATGGAACTCGGACATTAACTTTCAGTCTGTATGCTTTGAGCATTTCAATAAAATGTTCAAACACCAAGACTGACACATTTACATTAGTTTTAATTGATTGAACATGTCTTTGAAGGATTTTTGTCTCTAGAAAATTATGAACATGACGAGTCATTTTCTCTTTTTCATCAATGCTAACTTATTTTCATGACCTTTGACCATGATTTGATCCTTTTTCTAGGACTATACCAGTTGCAGGATGAGTCTGCAGGAAGCAATGGTATAGTTCCGCTCAACTAATATCTCTAAGAATGGATATGGATCTTGCAGGCTTTTTTTTTTTTTTTTTTTTTTTTTACACTCTCTTTCCAATAGTCTAAATCTGGGATGGTAGCGTTTGAGTTGCATGTCACCAATTGGTAGGGACAACCATTATGCATTTTGGGAGGGATGTTCATAAAAATGACTTGTAATATTTCCTTGAGAATTGAAATTCATTCTCATGCTTATTAAAAAAAATAAAACATTAAAATTTGATTTTTGTAAATTATAAACAATACTTACAGAAATATTTTATTAAGTGAAGCTCTTTTAAAAATATTTCTACAGATAATGAATTCAATATCTCTTATATCCTGTATGGCACAATTTTCAATACTCAAACCTTCATTTTTTTTTTATTTTTTTTTTTTTTGTGAATGCTGGACTCCACAGAGTGAAATTGTGATTGAACATTAACTTTTCTTTTTTCTATAAAATTTAAATTAAACTTGAAAGTTCAAGGTCTGAAGAAAAAAAAAAGAAAAACCAAATGGCAAATGCAGTGATCCTTGTTGATTGGTTCCAAGGCTGTTTCTGCAAAGTAGGGACACCATATTTACAGTATTTAACATGTATTTGAACTTTTATATCTCTTGTACTTCTGAAGGTGCAACTGTAGCAGGAGCAGCAGGAACTGGCTCTTTGTTGCGTGGCTGCAAAAACATTGATAGGGAGCTGCTGCTGCTTTTTCTTCCATTCAAAGAATATTGCAACCTGGAGATGCCTTCATTTGTTGAAGTCCTGAGACAAATTGCTTACACTGTTTGAAAATAGGAAAGTACATTGCACCTGGGTGGAAAAATTATATGCAGATTCCCATGAATCTAGTGATTAGGGACAATGGAAGCCCTTGTTTAATGAAGGTCTTCATGTCATTTATAGTCCCTAATTTATCACCGAATAAGAATTTAATCCCACAATAATTCACCATGCTAGGCCAATAGAGGATGTTATACAGGTCTCACAATCTTTCAGGACCTTCTTTGTTTTTCGTGTCTTGGTGCAAATTACAATAGTAGTGGAACTGGAATGACAGACAGGAGTCCAGTCTGTTAAGCAGCATTTTTTTTTTTTTCTTCTTTTGCCAGTAGATAGTGTGCCTACTTTGGCTAATTTGTTGATGCAGTCAGTGATATGCTGCTTGTGTGTGTGTGTTTTTTTTCTAGCAGAAAATTTTTTAAGAGACATATCTCCAACTGTGGTGACCAGTTTTGACAAGTGAATATCAATGGATCGACAACTTAATGTCAGATGAATTTATTGTATGCTAGAACGGAAGTAACAAAATTTGCACCCATTTTTAGTGCGCAGGGATAGTAGTGTTAATAAAATTACACTTTAAAAATTAAAAATTTAATTTAAAAATTTTTTTAACCTTGTTTGGTAAGTTATGTAACAAAAGTTTTGAACTTCTGGTCCTCTGTAAAATTAAAAATACTGTTACATTTCAAAATGAAACCGGTAACTTGTTTATGAAGATTTTTCTTTTTTCTGGTTACTAAAAAAAAACACTTTAAACCTTGCATTTGAAAATAAAATAATCTTGAAATAAAATCACTTGCAATATAAAAATTTTATTTTTAATACAAATGATAAATGAATTACTATCGTATTAAAATTTGGTAGCCCTTAAAAGGCTTTTTTTTTTAAATTGCTATTTTCTTCCTTTTCAACTATTTGCCCATAGTTGGGACCCTAACAGGTGTTAACACTCTGGGCCAGAGTGGACCTGAGAAGAACAGCAACTAAGAGGTGGTTCCATGCTCTTCAAGACCTCCAACTTAACACTTGGAGTCATTGCTGTCGTAGTTTGTCATACCCAGGAATGGTTACCATTGTCTTTTGTTTTTTTTATTTAAAAATTCAAGTCCTGCATAATAGTCAGCTCAAAATTCATATTTAGCTAACAAATACTCTTCCTCTTCATAGGTCTCATTCGTATAGTAAATCGTGTAATTAGGGTCTGGAAAACTCATTAAAAAACCTTCAAATGTTTTATCAACCAAACCAACTAAGTATGCTGTATCAGTTTGCTGACTACATCACCACTTAATATTTTTTGAATATTTTCAGCAAAATCAGTTGAAAGTTGTGGAAATTTTCCCATGATGGCTGAAATGCTATAGCTCTCTATATTCAATTTTCTCTGGTTGCTGTTTCTTTCTGACGTTGCTTTTTATTCTCCCTGTCAGCAATTTCTGTCTCTAAGATGTCTTGATTTTGTTTGCGTTGGTCAACCAGTTTCCTACTGAATATCATTGCTTTCTATCAAATGTCTCGGTGTCCATCTCATCTATGAATTCCATTGTGTTGTTTCTCTTTGCTTTTATGTTGCTGATGCTGGAGACATAAACATGTGGAGATACTTTTTTTTTTTTTTTTTCACACACAAAACTCCCTAATAACACTTTCAGCTAGCATGGTATGTTGATGCACTAATGTCAGAACTGATTCACTGGTATTATCTATGGTCAGGAAGGATTTTGCATAGTGCCTGTTCAAAACTTCAACAGTGCCTTTCAAACAGGCATTTAACATTTCTCTAAACAATTGATTCTGTGGGGGAACCATAATTTCTTCAATCTATCCAATGTGACTGGTACACACCTGGCCCAGGGTCGAATCCTTTGGTTACGGCGCCAACTGTGACGTCGCTCCTCCTGGTTCCAAGCGTGCCGCTCCAACCTCTTGGTTAGATGATCACCAGCCTCGCCTTTCCCAACCCGCTTCCAATACCTGGTTGCTAAAGCAACTGTACTGATCTCCGGTCTGTCTACCCACGCTGTGTTTAGATCTTAGACAGACGGGACCAGCAGGGATTGGGCCGTATGCAAGTTGAGTCCGACGGGGGTGGCAAAACACAAGTAAAAGAAAAAAAAAACTCACGAGACAAAAAATTACTGATAAAAAAAAAGGGTGACAACCTTTTATATCTAATGTCCGTTACATAAAGAAAAATTGTTCTCATTCCCGACCCGCTCTGTGGACTATGGCACCAAGCTTCTATCATACAACTTAACGATTTCGAATTGTCTACTCTCTAGAATTGTGTATGTCGGAGTGTGGTTTAGTTCGACACTGGGGCTAATTTCTATCAATCATTCGCAGTCGATTCTTCTCTTCGACTTGAGTTGTATTTCTTCACTTCGATCTGGTTGGGTCGAATTCTGTTCTCGGCTGGGCTTGATTTTAACTTCTTCTTCCGTCCAGTAACTCTTTGGCCTTGTCTTCGACTTGGCTGCAACTTCTCCGCGGCTTTCGAGTAATCTTCTTCTTCGTCGACTTAGATAGAACTTCTCTTGTCTTTGACTTGGGCCGGAAGGATTTCTTGTTTTCGACTTGGGCTGGAAGGATTTCTTGCCGCAACTCTCTGTCGTCCGAGGTGATCTCTTCTCGCTGCCGTCCGGGGCTGAACTCCTTTTTTTGTCGATTGGGGTCCTGCTTTTATTGACGCCGCAGCAAACCGGGGTGGGTCTGTCGGCGTCAGGGCTCTCTCGATAATCCCAAAAGTCGCATTAGTTCTGATTTCCCATTATCGCTATTATTTTCACCCCTACTTCCTCACAGTGCCTCTGGGGGGAAGACGCATACCCATCTCTCCCGGTCTCTCGTATGTCAGGTGACCGTTTTCGACCAATGGTTCTTGATCGAGCATTCTCCCTCTTTCCGCATATCACGTGACCGCTTTCGGCTAATGAGACTGTGGTGGGACGCCTCCCGTCTCCAATCGGGCGTGGCTTACATCGTTCTTGTTCTAAAAAAAAACAATCTAATTTGGCCTTTTTTCACACGTACGAAAAATGATAATCTTGGCTTTTTCTCACCTGGGTTCTGTCAAAACAGCCTGCCGCTAATTAGATGTGACTTCAGGAAGGAATATTGGTGCTATCTGTGAGCCGAGACAATCGTTTTCTTTCCTTTGTTTTTGGTCAGACCTGATAGTCAAAAATCTTAATTATCTGAATTGAAAATGTCTCCACTTCATCGTGGGGTTCCAATTTTTTAACAGGTCAGAATCTGTATACAGTTCCACCGGTCACCCCCTCAACACAAAAGACACCTTTCCTCCGATTAAAATTTCGTTTCCATTGTTCAAAAAAATCTTTGTTTCAGCCAACCTTAACAAACTTCCATCCTACGCGGACACGGAATTCGTTCAAGTGCTTGACCTGATAATTTTGACACTTGTTAGGTGCTGGTCGCACGTGTGTGTTTTCGCTTACGACCTGGTTTCGTATTATGTTTCTGTCTTTCCTCTTTTTGTTTTATTTTATCTCCAAACTCTATTTCTTCAACCAAATATAACAATTTCTATTTCCCTGGATTTCGGTCAGGTAATTTGACCTGATATATTTTGACACCTGTCTTGTCTTAGTTTTACTTATGACCGGGTTTTGTATTATCTATTCCTCTTTCTCTTTCTTTTTATTATTTTTTTTTTCTTCTTCTCTTTGGATCGCCTAAATACAGTTAGAGAATTATTCTCAAAACTCAATTATTCTTCGTTTCTAAATAACTAACAACTGGTTAATAAACCGAATAAAAATTAAATCATATTTCTATGAATATCTCTTTTTAGTCTTTCTAAAAATGCAGGGTGCCACACCAATCTTGTACCAAAAGGTCCTTTTCAGCTGATAAAATCTGCATGGGGTCCTGAACTTGTTGCAAATTGGTAATGACGTTCTTGAGTTTTCATAGTATCAATTGGATTTGTTTCATTTGAAAGATTTGTATAGAAGTTGATTATCCATGGCCCAGACAGCATTTTCCCCATTATTGCCAATACATGAAATTCCACTTTAACAGCTTCCCCGAATAAAATTTTTAGTTCTGTTTCATTTTGTTCAGGAGGTCCAATGTTTTCCAAGCAAGGAAAAATATATGTAGCCTAAATGGAACAGGATGAGTAATTGGTTCCCTCTGATTGATTTTAAGATCTTCTTTCAAGAATCTTTGTATTGCTTGATCCATTACTATATCTAAGGGTGTTCATTCCAACAATGATTTTGCCATGCTAGGCATTCTGTAGCCTCTTTGCCAGTGTAATTGACTAAACATATTTGCAACTCCTTCCTTACTTTATGCGAAATAGCTTCCAAAGGGTGCAAGTTTTTTCTCTAATGAAAATACTGTTAAGTGGTTGACGGGTGCTCAGTCAGTCAAGCAACATCTGATCGTTGAAATAATTTTTCTTAATCTCAGCAGCACTTATATCAGTTGATACAGCATGTCTCGCACTTAACTCATAGACTCGCATATATGCTCTGTGTAGCCTTTGGCAGTACCTCTGGGAAGGTGTTCAATTGAAATTAGATGTGCAGAAGATTGTGTTGTGAGTATTACACACTTGACATGTATCCCCTCTTGTGTAGTTGCATCAAACATTATAGTGCAAGTCTTTGCGTTCAGTACAGCAGTAGCAGTTTTCAAATGAGAAAAAAATCCCAGTTCTCCTAACATTCAGCCAATTGTGGTTCTGGAGCTGAATTCAAAGCCTGTTATGCTGTCTTGGAATCTTTGTACAATTGACTGAAGCAGTTTGCCAACATGTTTTACAGGGACTCTCATTTCTTTTCTTCTGGGCCCTCTTTATTCTTCTGGCCTGTACAAATATCTTATGTTGCTGTTCCAGCAATAGTTGATGATCTTCTCCCATATACCTTCTTCGGGGCTTCAGTAGGTTATCCACAGGCAGGACCACGTCTCTGCCAAACAACAAAAAGTAAGGAGAAAATCTGGAGGTTTCGTTTATCGTAAACCTCACAGCCGCCAGAGCCTGCGTCAAATACAAGTCCCAATTTCCAGTGTTTTCTCTGACCAGCTTGGCCAATACATCTCCCAAGGTTTTATGAAACCTTTCCACTTTAGCATTTCCCTGGGGGTGATATGGGGATGTTTTTATGTGCTCTACATTCTAACCTGTCAAAACTTCTCTCATGATGCTGTTCACATTCTCCGTGCCATTGTCTGTTACCAATTGCACAGGGGCACCATACCTAGGGAAGATTTCACTTATCAACCCGGCCACAGTTCTGGCCTTCTTGTCTGGTACTGCAAATGCTTCAGGCCAATTTGTTAGCCAATCGACAAAATTCACTATATAGTTGTTTCCTTGTGCAGTTTCTCCATATGGTCCTGATACATCCATACTCACCTTCTCGAAGGGAAAGTTTGGTACGTCTGTTTCCTCCAAGGGTGCCATTTCCTGCCTTTCTGCTCTGCGACTGGCACACTACACAACTCCGAACATAGTTAGTGACCTCTCCGTACAGTTTGGGCCAATAGTACTTTCTTCCTATGAGATCACATGTCCTATCAATTCCCATGTGACCCAACCTCTCGTGGCACTGCTCCAATATCTCTGGTCTTAAACTTTTGGGCACATACAACTTGGGCTTGACTTCTTCATCCCTGCCTGAGAGATAATACAGCCTTTCCTCTATTATGGCATACTTGGTGGTCTCTCCTGCCTTCACCTTCTCTCTCAGAGCAGCTATTTCACTGTCTGCTTGCTCCTTCTCAATTCCTTCTGTCCAGTAGGGATCGGTTATTATCTGGGCGTCCCCTTCTTCGTCCGATTCTAACATGGGGCGATCTTTTAGCTTATTAGAGTTAATTACTCCTATTCTATAGGCTTTATCATCTACTCCCTGTTCTACCTTTACAGATCTTTCTTCCAGTTGTTTCGGTATTCTTGAGAGTAAATCTGCGCACGTGTTTTCCTTTCCTGCCAAATACTCTATCTTACAGTAGTAGCCACTTAAGTGCCCACTGTTGAATTTTCTTATTATTTGTCCACTCTGCCTGCAATAGGTACTGCAAAGGTTTGTGGTCTGTTTTTATAGTAAAGACCGCACCATTTAAATAGTAGTCCAGTTTTTGGAGAGCATACATGATGGCATATGCTTCTCTTTCTATTACTGGCCACCTCTGTTGTGTCTCTGAGAGCTTATGGGAGAGGAAGTATATCGGTACTTCCTCTGGTATGCCAGGCACTGGTCCTTCCTTATCAGGACACGGCTGGGTAAGTACTGCCCCTACACACTGCTCACTGGCATCCGTGTATAATATCATGGGCTTGCTGAGGTCTGGGTACGTCAGCAGTGGGACGGTTGTCAACTGTCCCTTTAGCGAATCAAATGCTCGTTGACAATCCTCTGTCCACTTGAACCTAGCGTATTTCTTCGTCAGGGCTACTAGTGGTATGGCAATTCTTGAAAATGCCGGGACGAAGCGTCGGTAGTAGCCTATAGCTCCTATAAAACCTCTTACCTGTCTCACTGTCTTAGGCTCTGGCATTTCCCTTATGACCTTTACCTTATCCATGTTGGGTTTAATACTGTCTCCGTTTATGACGAAGCCTAAATACCTAGTTTCTTCCTTCAGAAACTGACACTTTGACAATTTTAATTTTAATCCGTGTTTCCTCAACCTTCCCAACACCTGTCCTAAATGAAAAAAGTGTTGTTCCACTGTCTCCGAAAATATCAAGATATCGTCCAAATACGCCATGGCAAAGCTCTCGTATCCTCCTAACACTATTGACATTAGCTGTTGGAAGACTCCCGGGGCATTAGCTAGACCGAATGGCATCACCCTGAACTGAAACAGTCCCAGGTGACACGCAAATGCGGCCTTCTCCTTGTCAGCCTCATCCAGGGCTACTTGCCAATACCCGGACCTCAAGTCCAACGTAGAGAAGTACTTTGCCTTCCCTAATAATGCCAAAATGTCGTCTATCAATGGCAATGGCACCGCCAACGGCTTCGATATAGAATTTAGCTTCCTAAAATCTACACAGAAACGATGCCCGCCATCTTTCTTACCTACTATTACTATTGGGAAGCTCCAAGGGGAGATCGATCTTTCGATCATCCCAGCTTCCAACATTTCCTCTACTGCCTCTTCTACAAGTGGTCTTTTATGTATAGGTGTCCGGTAGTGTTTCAATTTCACAGGGGGGTGGTCTCCGGTGTCGATTTTCATTTCGACTGTGTGGGTCTGACCTAGCTCCTTGTCTGACTGGGCCACCACATCTCGATTGTTCCTTAACAGACCCCCCACTCTGGTTCTAAATTGATCCGGTGCTAATATATCCTCATCTAAGATTCCCTCTGTTTGCTCTACTAGCTTCCTTCGTTCCTCCTCGAATCTCACTCGACTCAGAGTTCGTAGGGGAAGTGCTCTCCCTATCTTCTCCCCTCTCCTAACCTTTATAGTCTTTTGGGCCTGGTTCACCATCATTATAAAAGCCACGCCTGGTCGACCATGCTTTTCTATTGGGGTCCTCCTCCCATAATTCTGCCCGATCCACCTCATCCTTAACCCTCTGATTCCACGCGGGGGGTCTTCCGCCTACCCCCCTCTTTCCAGCCTCCTGACTTGGCATCTGCTTCTTCCCACACCTCTTCACTTTATCCCACACGCCCTGGCTCTCTCTGGTCAGCTCCACCGCTGCCGACAGTCTGAGCGGTCCTTCCTTCAGTACGTCGTGACGAACACGCTCAGCGCCTCTATATACAGGTCCGCCAGTTGGGCCTGCATAACTGCATTATCCCTGACCACTTCGGGGAATGCCAACGATGATAGCTTCCCCGCTCGGGTCCCTAATTCTCCCGGGGTTTCATCCCGTAGCTGTGTCAGTTTTAAAAGGGCCCTCATGGCCTCTATGGCCGTACCTTCGTCGGCGAACTCTTTGGTTAGCAGTCTTTTTATCTCTTCCCAAGACAAGCAGGGTTGATTTTCCAAGAGCCCCCTCACGAACTCAGACGCTTTTCCCTTTGTGGCATCGTATGCCAAATACAGGGTTTCTTGGTCCGAAAGCTCGTAGATGATTCGGCTCTTCTCAAGGATTGCCAGCCAGTTTTTAAACTCCTTCCCGCTGCCATCAAATACTCGGACCCTCGGTCCACCTAACAGTTTCCTTAAATCCACTGACAACCCCCGCCTTACTTCCTCTTCATCCCCCACTGCTCTATCCGAATCATAGTCCGACATGTCTACAGAGAAAGACAATCTATGCAGCAACAATCGAGGTTGGGAAATAAAATAAGGTGTCCTACCTTGCAGACGATTCTGTTCTTGTTCCTTTCGGTCCCGGTCGTTTTGAGTTCTATTTGAATTTTCAGCAACGGCGGTCGATCGATGTGACGTGACGCGGCTGTCTCAGGGTTGATCCTGGTCACGGCAGATTTTTTTCTTTCTTTTTTTACCGAGTCTGAACCAATTGATATATGGTTTAAGGGGGATGGCAACCCCACAGATCCATGCATTGAGGAAGCATGGACACCCCACAATTGTCTGAGGACGACGTCTGAACTCTTAGCTAGCCCGGAGGCTGTTACCAGCAGGACCCTATGGGAGTGGACCCATCACTATCCCCCCCCCTCAAGGACCAGAGGACCTTAAGAGTCAGTTACTCCACCTGCAAAGTGGTTGGTTCCACCAATTTCATCACCTCTCCACAGGTCTGTTCAAATGTTCTGGATCGACAAGGAAGTTTGAGTTTTGGTTACCCATGTCTCGTGGACAGAGGTCGAAGCTGTTTTTTACAGAGTCTGAACCAATTGATATACGGTTTAAGGGGGATGGCAACCCCACAGATCCATGCATTGAGGAAGCATGGGCACCCCACAATTATTGTCTGAGGACGACGTCTGAACTCTTAGCCAGCCCGGAGGCTGTTACCAGCAGGACACTATAGGAGTGGGCCCATCACCATCCCTCCCTCAAGGACCAGAGGACCTTAAGAGTCAGTTACTCCACCTGCAAAGTGGTTGGTTCCACCAATTTCATCACCTCTCCACAGGTCTGTTCAAATGTTCTGGATCGACAAGGAAGTTTGAGTTTTGGTTACCCATGTCTCGTGGACAGAGGTCGAAGCTGTTTTTTACAGAGTCTGAACCAATTGATATACGGTTTAAGGGGGATGGCAACCCCACAGATCCATGCATTGAGGAAGCATGGGCACCCCACAATTATTGTCTGAGGACGACGTCTGAACTCTTAGCCAGCTCGGAGGCTGTTACCAGCAGGACACTATAGGAGTGGGCCCATCACCATCCCTCCCTCAAGGACCAGAGGACCTTAAGAGTCAGTTACTCCACCTGCAAAGTGGTTGGTTCCACCAATTTCATCACCTCTCCACAGGTCTGTTCAAATGTTCCTGTATTCCTGGAGTTGTGTATATATATATATATATATATATATATATATATATATATTTTTTTTTTCCTAACTAAATAATTGTAGTCAATATTAGGGAAATTGTTTTTGGCATTATGGGAGCAGGCCCAGACATATACATCCTTGATAGTAAATCCACGTTTTAAGTGAGCAAAGATATGGCCACACAGAATGGGTTTGCTGTTTTCAGGTACACTATACTTTCTAAACACCGATTAACACTAGATATCAAAATAAAAATAAGTAAAAGTAAATTAGCAAACGGATTTGAGAGGGCAAAATATTATAAACTGAAAGTTTAGTAATAAATTGGAGAAAAAATAAAATAGACTTTGTCATGTAAAATTAAAGGGTACTTTTAAAGTTCTTTTCATTTAAATTAAAAAAAAAAAAAAAAAAACAAATGGCAGCCTGAGAAAAACTATATAATAGAATTTCAAATTATTAAAATGGTACTTTTTAAGCTCTACCATAGCAGCTCTCCAAATTCAAAGACTAGTCAACTACCTTTGTTATATCTTCATATAAAGTTTTTAAAAAATTATCAAATCTGACTTACAAAAGATACTAAATAACATAAAATTAAATTATCTATAAAAACTTGATGGAAAAAAATAAAATGGTACTTTTTTTTTATTTATTTAAATTTATTAAAATTTATTATTTTCAAAATTAGTTTAAATGTCTTGTCTTTTTACTCATTAAAAATAAAACAAAGTAAAAAGACAAAAAAAAAATATTACTAACAAATACTTAAAAGTTTTAGAAAAATTATAAAATTGACTGATATTAATGTAAAAAAAAAAAAAAAAATGGCCCTCATGATTGATGCAGAATTTTTGTATCAATTGGTTCCTGCATGGGGTCAAGGTAAATGTTTAGACTGGGATCAAAAAGAAAATACAGTCAACCCCACATTGATCAGCACATTTTGGAAGCACAGGCATCCCCAGATTTGTTTTACGGGTGACAGCTGATCTCTTAGCCCGCCCCAAATTAAGTCAGTTATTGGTTTTAAAATTTATATTTTCTATTACCGGGTTGAGAAGCAAAAGATGCGCTTGTTTTGACTTTTGAGAACATTTTCCTTTCGTGAATTCTCTCTTCAGGTTTAGCATCTCTCCTATCCTAAATACATTCTAATTGTACCTCATTCTTTCAACCTATCCTCTCCCAATATTAATATTCTGTCTCTTCAACTTCAATATCAACAATGATGCTCCAGTATCTACATGTTTGTATCTCTTTATTAGCCATGTTGGCCTTACATATTGGCTCATCTCCCTGAACAAATAACTCTTGCACCCTTGCTTCCCTTCTAAGTTTACACCCAGACCATTCCACATTTCCCTTGGATCTATCCATTGTTTCTTCTAGTGTTATACTTCTGTTAATCTTTTCCTTCCACATGGGTTGCTGCTACTTTGCCTTTTCTCATGCTTCCAGAAAACCTTGGAGTCATTCCCACTTGAAATCACTGTAATGAGTGAGGGAAGGATTTATTCTCCCATTTACATTACTCTGGTTATGGGCATTGTTATATCTGAATGTTTCTCAGGACAATGAAATTGCTAAAAGGGAAAACGATGGCAAACCGGTTTTCTTCTCGTACTTTTATAACGTGCAAAACCATGCATATAGCATATGTGTAAAATTCTTGCACTCTATTTTGATTTCACTTGAGTGAAATTAGTTTTCTTTAAAATTTGTAAGACAGAAAAAAAAGCAGGTCTATTCCTTGATGAATTGTATGAAAACAATCTGCATACACGTCCCATGTGGAGAACTATATCAAATGTCTATATAGCAAAGTATAAGTGTGACGTCCGCCTAGCCGCGTCTGTCGTGCTATCCTGTCCTGTGACGACCAACTGGCTTGGTATTGGTCGCGGCACCAAATGTGACGTTCTAACCTTTTGGTGATTCGGATGGGAATCTGGTTAGATTTACTATCAGCTTTGTCGTTCCCAGCTTGCTTCCAACGTCTGGTTACTGAAGTAACTGTTTTGATTTCCAGTCCAACCTACCCACGTTGTGAATTGATCTTAGGCAGACAAAATCAATCGGTTGCCGGGCTGTAATGCAAGCTGAGTTCGAATAAGGGTAATATTGCACAAGTAGATGTAAAAGAAAATAAAATAACTAAAAGTTCAAATGTGTTAAAAAATAAAAAGATAATAATATTTTATATATGGTTGCTGGATACAGGACTGCGTCTACTTCCTAACCCACTATATGGATTCGTGAAACTTTGTTCTTGTTAGGTGAGTCTTAACATCTTAAGTTGTTTGCTCTTTTAAGAAACTGGTTCTTGGTGTGTCTTCTGGCGATATCCGTAAAACTTGTGTTGGTGGTGTGAGTCTAAGTCGTTCTTCAAAAATAAATTGTTGATTAGAAGATGAGTTCGGAATTGCGTGAATCTTAGTCAGCTTCTGTTAGGTGGGTGCAACTTCAACTGCGAGCTTAGAGCTTAACTCAACTGCCTCCCAACTGGAACTTGAACTGAACCGATTTTCGCTCGCTGCGACTTTGCTTATATGGACGCCGACCAAAACCGGGGTGGGCTTGTCGGGGTTTGAAGTTCCTTGATGATTCTCAACCCACAATCCACTTATTTGGTTTTGGTCAGGAAAATTTTATTTTCCATTTTTGGAAGTCTTCTTGTCCTCCCACCTGTTCTCGTATTGGTATCTCACCATACCCTCAGTGTGTCAACAGGTTTCCCCTCTCTCACAGTGGCATCTCACACCTATCCCCTCAATGGGTGCCAACAGGCCTCCCCTCCTGCTTCACATGATTACCTCCGCCTGGCTCTCGTTATCATTCATCCAATGGGCACTCAGAGCAGCCTGGGTGTGGCCAGACTAGCCTCTATTTAAAAATCTTGTTCCAAGAAAGAAAAAAAAAAAAATTTTATCTTTCACTTTTTCTTTTCCTTCTTCTCTTCAAGGAGACCTCACACCCTAGACTCCTTATCTTTAACCGTATTACCTGGAATTCGTCAATTAGCTTTTTGCCAGCATCAAGTGGGTGGCCATTTAGACGTTTTCGCATTCTGGCGCTATCTATTCCCGGTAAAATAAGTTCGCCACAAAACAGATGTCTTTTCTGTCAATGATTTCTACATATAGCCAAAGGCTTAACCTTTCCTTCATGGTGGTCAGTGGACACTTGTTTTTGTAATTTTGTGACACTGAATTTTTATCTATTTAGAATTCACTCTGAGGTTATTTGGCCAACCTGGAATTTCCACCCGCCCCGTAACCTAAATCAGATTAAATCCAGTATCTTCCATTCTCGACAATGGAAATAAAAAATCTTACCACTTTTCCTTGTCAGAAAAATGACACTGCTTAGTGTCCTTTCGTGATGGCTTCTTATCACCTAAATTTATTTCTCGCCTTTCCTTATTTTTTTATTTTTTTATTTCTCCCTTTTAGCAAGCCAAATAGTATCACAAAAGGAAAGGTCTTTTATATAATCTGAAGTTATTTCTAACCTGGAGAGTTCGTTTTTAGTACTTAAGTTTTAAACAGGCTGGATTTGTCTATGGCTAATGTCACCATGCCCTTGTAAGCTGCTGGTGAGTCATTTAGCATTAATCTAGACCAAAGGCCCGGGTTAGAAGAAAGCAACCTTGTTGCATTGCTTTTCACAAACTGGTAATGACTCCTCAGGGTGAGGATATTCAATCGCTTTTGAACACTCCAAGAACTTTTTTTTTTTTTTTTTTTTTTTTTTTTTTTTTTTTCTGAATTTGTTCCCATGCTGGTGTTACCTTCATTTCCACGTGCACATCCGTAACAGCGTTCCTGAATATGTTGTCCCACATGTCTTTGTATATTTCTGTTGGCTGTATTTTTACAATATGTCATGACTTCAGCAATGTCTGTTGAATTGCACTTTTTCATGATTTGCTTAATGAAGTCTTATTTCTTCCCTCTTAATGTTTTAGCGTTGTTTGCTAATTCCATGTCTTCTGGTTTCTTGCTTGTCTTCTAGTTGTTTTGGGGTTCCGGCTGCGACGACATGTCAAGTCTCTTAGTCCTGGCTTAATTTGCTAGACTGTATGGGTTGTACACTTTCTGACAGTTTGACTTATCCCTTTTCATCTGTCCGCCATTTTTTTTTTTTTTTTTTTTTTTTCCCCCCCCCCAAAGTATGTTGAAGCTGTTTTTGCTTGTTGGGTGCCAGGTGAACATATGAAAATGATTTAATTTCGATAGTCTTGCTCTGTGGTATCCAACTATGTTTTCTTCGCATTATGTCTGAGGTTTGGCATCTGAATAAAATCACCAGTTGACCAGTACAGTTCAAATGATGACCGTTTAGTTAGTCCAATCAGGAGCAAAATGCCTATAAAGTCCTTCAATTTGTCAAAAGGGACCTCTTTCCACGGTGTATGGGTAACACAACAGAATTTGCTCCTTGCTTTTTTGTGGGCACAAATAAGTCTGAAAATCTGCCTCATTTGTGATGGATTTCTCATTTAAATGGCTGTCAAGACCCTTCCTTTTACTACCATATTCATGGGAAAAGGAGTCTAGGGAATTGTGTAGCTGACAGTGTCACTCAGCCTATTTGCTGTATAGTATCTTTGGCCACCCATGCCACATGAAACCTGGTGTTGTCTTGAAAGAACAGTACACCTTTGCACTTAACCAGTGATGGCTTCTGTGCCTGTTTCATGGTTTCCAACTGGTACTGTGAGTACTGGTATGCAATGATCTTTAGCCCATTGGTAGCATCTCATAGTATACCAATTGTCTATTCATCAATCAGATACATAATCTAATGGTGGTTGTAGAGGTGGTGTGAAGCAGTGTCACATAGTGGCAAACATGTCTGGCACACTTGTAAGTGCCATACAGGATCTAGATTTCAGCTTGGTGAGCACTTTAGCAAATATGGGAATGTTGCAGTGACAGGAAACTGAATGATGCTTGCCATTGCTTGTTTTTTGATGGTGTGGGATACACACTTGCTCAACTTGTACGCTTTCCTTGTGTGGTGCAGGTGAAGTCTCTTTATGTACAATTACCCATTTTGCTATCTGCCTCCTGAATAAATTTTGAAGTAGTAATCCAATTATTTCAAATATTTTTAAAAAGGTGGACATAATCAAAATCTAAGTCATTTTTAGTTATCCAAGGCTTATTAAACAACATTGGATTCTGTGGGTGGCGGACCATAATTTTTAATTCTTTCCAATCTTTTATTACGGAACTCCTTTTCAGCTGACAAAATCTGCATGGGGTCCTGGAATTGCAAATTGGAAACTACATCCCTGGAATAGTTGTCAATTAAACTTGCTTCATTTGACAGTTTTGTATAAAAGTGGTTAACAGGAGCCCAGTCAAGCATCATTTGATCTTTTCAAATAATTTTGTTTAGCATCAGCAACACTTGTACTAGTTGATAGAGCATATATTTCAATTAAGTTGCTGATACATTCACAGATATGCTACTAGTCACACGAATAACAATGAGCACCACCAAGGTAAAGGTATACTGTCTTCATGTTCACATGTGATTCTGTGCTCACTTTGAGATTTCTCTCTCGGATTTCAAGCAACTGCAAAACCTCAGACGAATCCTGCTTTTGGAGGCCTCCACTCCAGCATTCAGGATCTGCAACACACGTCAAACAGTATTGTGGCGCTTAATTCATCAGTGAACATTCTGTGGGATTAGATGTAATGGGGGGGGGGCATCCTCTTTTGAGAATTGGCTTATGCAGCTGTCCTTCAGAATGGCATTGAGCATTTTGAGTGAAGTGACCCCCATAACTGCCAAATCTTGCCAGTGTGTGTATGGCGGAATTGGGACAGTGTGCTGGTAGCCAAAGGCACTTGCAAACGACCTGATGAATCACTTTGTCCCCTTTTAACGAGTTTGCCCTTTTGGTGTCAACCAAAAGTAAGGTGGTGTTGACGGTGCAGTAGCAAGAATTTTTTGGGGGGATATTCAGCTTCTGCTGTGGTTCAAGCACAGCACAATTGAGTCTA
Source organism: Acanthosepion lycidas (assembly GCA_963932145.1). Lineage (NCBI taxonomy): Eukaryota > Metazoa > Mollusca > Cephalopoda > Sepiida > Sepiidae > Acanthosepion > Acanthosepion lycidas. The sequence goes on from OZ010612.1 coordinate 48,505,107, forward strand.
GTCGGTAGCTGATCCAAGCCCAAGTCCCCATATGCTTACTAATGGGGTGGGGTCCCTGGGCCAAAAATTTCAGGTTTATTTGTTGGTTGATGGTCATCATTCATTCCTCGGTGCTCATAGTTGAAGGGTCTGAAAAAGGTGTTTTGAGGGGGTTGTTTGCTGAAATATAACTTAGTACAGTGAGGTGAAACAAGTATTTGGACAGTAAAAAAAAAAAAATTTGGAATCATATATTGAAAGAAAAGCATTGTCTAAAGCTCACACGAAATTCATAAAACAATTATAAATGCAAATAAACAGCAAAAATAAATTGACAGAAAAAGTCTTAAAGGGTATTGGGAACGCCTCTCTTCCCCTGATGCTCTTTAAGACTTTTCTGTAAGTTGTAGAATAAAATAGAATACCAGTATCATCGCTCTGTTATCTGGTGTTTTTTGATTTTCTGCTTTAATGGTTGGTTTGTAATCCATGGGTTGATAAACCCAACAGTCGGCTGCTGAACATTGATGTGTTGTACAGAATTGAGCGTCCATATTTGGGTCCATAACACAACATGTAGTAGCTTTTCTAAATTTTTTCTAGCTTTACAATTTTTTTTTCTGGAGAATTGTTAGTCTCTAAGTAAAGGTATTTGCTGGCCTGTTTAGTTGATTATTTTCGGTAATGTATTCGGTGTTTATTTTGTTATCTACAAAGTTTTCGATATGTTCTCGCCATATCATCAGCCACATAGTCTGATTAAGCTTGATCATGCCCCACTCCAGCAACTGCCTCATAGGTTTCTTAGTGTAATACAGGTACATTCTGTTCATTAACGCTTGTGATTCTGCCATGACGTGTATCCATGGGTCACTGTTCGAAGTTGAAAGTGACAGTTCTTGTTAGCAAACGTTTATTTTGATGTTTAATGTTTATGAACGTCTCGGTACCCTCAAGAATGCACTTGCCTTCCTCGACATTTTGTGGTGCGGACCACATTTTGTCCGTGTAAGTCTTATCTATGCACGAACCGAAAGTAAAGTTGTCGCTAGCTTGGCATCACATCCTACCCGCAGGTCATGAGTCCATTTCTAATTGAGCGCAGAATGGACAACTTCTGGAGTTCGACACACCGGTTATATGTAGCCCGTTCACTTTTGGCCTGATTTTGTGGCATATTTCGAAAGTGTTTACCAAATTCTTCTGGATCAATGTTGTTTTAGTTACACCACTCTTCGTATATATTTAGGGACGTCTGAACGTCCCACTATCTATTTCACTCGATGCTGAAGTGCTCACTTTTTTGCCTGATCTGTTACCATATCAGCGTAACCTTAGTTTTGATGTGGGTCATTCAATAAATAAGGTGAATTTTTTGGTATAAGGACATCTAATACAGATAGAAGCTTGCTTTTTCTTGCATAGTCTCCCAACACTGTCACACTCTTTTCTCATCTGTGCTCAAGCTTCCGTATTTCCTCAGCGTAAAAATTTTTGGACTGATGTCTCGGCCAGTCGCTCGCAACACTTTTGACTTCATAGTCTCTTTCAAACTTCATGCCTCTCGTGAAGGCTTTCAAGGGACCAAACGGGTGAAAGTCTGAAGAGGCAAGGTCTGTGCTGTAAGGGGGATGAGGGAGCAGTTCCCAGCCCAGCTTGTTGATGGGCTGGGGTGTGAGGCCTTGCATTGCCATGATGGAAGATGACTCCTTGTGACCAATGACCCCTGCGTTTGTTCTTTGTCTTTCTTGAGCTGCCTCAGTAGTTGGCACTGTTCACAGTGCTTCCTTTCTCAAGGAATGAAATGGTGATTGGACCTTGCATATCCCAAAGAACAGTGAGCATCACCTTCCTTGTGGACTGCTGGAACTTGAACTTTGCTAGGGAGCCTAAATGCTTCCACTCCATGGACTGTCGTTTGGACTCTGGCTCATAGTGCCAAATCCATGTCTCGTCACATGTGACCTCCTTCAGAAACTCATCATTCTTCTCATTGTGGGAGACACACCCCTCTGTATCTTAGTGCCAGGTGGAAGTTTAGTATGATGTTAATGTTCCATTCCAGCGTCGGACACTGTTTTCATCACAGTATGCCAGACTGTACTTATTTAGTTTTCCATCTATTTCCCGGTTAGAAAGGATAAAAGGTACGTTGTTTATCAGCGTTTGTTTTTTTTTTGGGGGGGGGAGAGTAGCTGGATTAGTTGTTCCGCATAGCCTCAGGTATGACGATGGGGTTCACTTCGTATTGGTGAGGCTAGTGACGGAGGAGGCGACGTACTACGCAGCTTTTTCACCTCATAGTTGTCTGGCCACAGCCAGTAACAGTTTTCTATTTTACAGCTGTGTCTCTTACATAACTGATTTGGATAGTCCGGGCCCAGCCTACACCCGGGCGATTCAGAGGTATGTACATAGCCAACATTTACTTGCCCAACCACTTAACAGGCGCTGATGTTTTCATGTTTCTTTTGCGGGGAATGCTGATCACTTCTTTGCCGGAGCAGGTTCACGGTTCGGCTTTCGCCAACAACTCCATGTTCTTTTTTTGAAATGTAAGCATTTATGTGACTCTTCCAAATAGTAAGCCACATTAGGGGATTTAGCACTATTTTTTCCCCCACTCTTTCAACGTGGGAATCTGCTCATAGTGCCAAACCCATGTCTCGTAGCATGTGACCTCCTTCAGAAACTCATCATCCTTCTCATTGTGGGAGACACATGGCTGGGACAACTCGACCCTCTGTATCATAGCGCCGACTGGAAGTTTAGTATGATGTTAATGTTCCATTCCAGCGTCGGACAGTCGATGTTTTCGTCACAGTATGCCAGACTGTACTTATTTAGTTTTCCATCTATTTCCCGGTTAGAAAGGATAAAAGGTACGTTGTTTATCAGCGTTTGTTTTTATTGGGGAGGGGGGGGAGAGTAGATGGGTTAGTTGTTCCGCATAGCCTCTGGTATGACGATGGGGTTCACTTCGTATTGGTGAGGCTAGTGACGGAGGAGGCGACGTACTACGCAGCTTTTTCACCTCATAGTTGTCTGGCCACAGCCAGTAACAGTTTTCTATTTTACAGCTGTGTGTCTTACATAACTGATTTGGATAGTCCGGGCCCAGCCTACACCCGGGCGATTCAGAGGTATGTACATAGCCAACATTTACTTGCTCAACCACTTAACAGGCGCTGATGTTTTCATGTTTCTTTTGCGGGGAATGCTGATCACTTCTTTGCTGGAGCAGGTTCACGGTTCGGCTTTCGCCAACAACTACACGTTTTTTTGGAAATGTAGGCATTTATGTGACTCTTCCAAATAGTAAGCCACATTAGGGGATTTAGCACTATTTTTTCCCCGACTCTTTCAACGTGGGCATCGGCTCATAGTGCCAAACCCATGTCTCGTAGCATGTGACCTCCTTCAGAAACTCCATCATCCTTCTCATTGTGGGAGACACATGGCTGGGACAACTCGACCCTCTGTATCATAGCGCCGACTGGAAGTTTAGTATGATGTTAATGTTCCATTCCAGCGTCGGACAGTCGATGTTTTCGTCACAGTATGCCAGACTGTACTTATTTAGTTTTCCATCTATTTCCCGGTTAGAAAGGATAAAAGGTACGTTGTTTATCAGCGTTTGTTTTTATTGGGGAGGGGGGGAGAGTAGATGGGTTAGTTGTTCCGCATAGCCTCAGGTATGACGATGGGGTTCACTTCGTATTGGTGAGGCTAGTGACGGAGGAGGCGACGTACTACGCAGCTTTTTCACCTCATAGTTGTCTGGCCACAGCCAGTAACAGTTTTCTATTTTACAGCTGTGTCTCTTACATAACTGATTTGGATAGTCCGGGCCCAGCCTACACCCGGGCGATTCAGAGGTATGTACATAGCCAACATTTACTTGCTCAACCACTTAACAGGCGCTGATGTCTTCATGTTTCTTTTGCGGGGAATGCTGATCACTTCTTTGCCGGAGCAGGTTCACGGTTCGGCTTTCGCCAACAACTACATGTTTTTTTGGAAATGTAGGCATTTATGTGACTCTTCCAAATAGTAAGCCACATTAGGGGATTTAGCACTATTTTTTCCCCGACTCTTTCAACGTGGGCATCGGCTCATAGTGCCAAACCCATGTCTCGTAGCATGTGACCTCCTTCAGAAACTCATCATCCTTCTCATTGTGGGAGACACATGGCTGGGACAACTCGACCCTCTGTATCATAGCGCCGACTGGAAGTTTAGTATGATGTTAATGTTCCATTCCAGCGTCGGACACTGTTTTCATCACAGTATGCCAGACTGTACTTATTTAGTTTTCCATCTATTTCCCGGTTAGAAAGGATAAAAGGTACGTTGTTTATCAGCGTTTGTTTTTGGGGGGGGGGAGTAGCTGGATTAGTTGTTCCGCATAGCCTCAGGTATGACGATGGGGTTCACTTCGTATTGGTGAGGCTAGTGACGGAGGAGGCGACGTACTACGCAGCTTTTTCACCTCATAGTTGTCTGGCCACAGCCAGTAACAGTTTTCTATTTTACAGCTGTGTCTCTTACATAACTGATTTGGATAGTCCGGGCCCAGCCTACACCCGGGCGATTCAGAGGTATGTACATAGCCAACATTTACTTGCTCAACCACTTAACAGGCGCTGATGTCTTCATGTTTCTTTTGCGGGGAATGCTGATCACTTCTTTGCCGGAGCAGGTTCACGGTTCGGCTTTCGCCAACAACTCCATGTTCTTTTTTTGAAATGTAAGCATTTATGTGACTCTTCCAAATAGTAAGCCACATTAGGGGATTTAGCACTATTTTTTCCCCCACTCTTTCAACGTGGGAATCTGCTCATAGTGCCAAACCCATGTCTCGTAGCATGTGACCTCCTTCAGAAACTCATCATCCTTCTCATTGTGGGAGACACATGGCTGGGACAACTCTACCCTCTGTATCATAGCGCCGACTGGAAGTTTAGTATGATGTTAATGTTCCATTCCAGCGTCGGACAGTCGATGTTTTCGTCACAGTATGCCAGACTGTACTTATTTAGTTTTCCATCTATTTCCCGGTTAGAAAGGATAAAAGGTACGTTGTTTATCAGCGTTTGTTTTTATTGGGGAGGGGGGGGAGAGTAGATGGGTTAGTTGTTCCGCATAGCCTCTGGTATGACGATGGGGTTCACTTCGTATTGGTGAGGCTAGTGACGGAGGAGGCGACGTACTACGCAGCTTTTTCACCTCATAGTTGTCTGGCCACAGCCAGTAACAGTTTTCTATTTTACAGCTGTGTGTCTTACATAACTGATTTGGATAGTCCGGGCCCAGCCTACACCCGGGCGATTCAGAGGTATGTACATAGCCAACATTTACTTGCTCAACCACTTAACAGGCGCTGATGTTTTCATGTTTCTTTTGCGGGGAATGCTGATCACTTCTTTGCTGGAGCAGGTTCACGGTTCGGCTTTCGCCAACAACTACACGTTTTTTTGGAAATGTAGGCATTTATGTGACTCTTCCAAATAGTAAGCCACATTAGGGGATTTAGCACTATTTTTTCCCCGACTCTTTCAACGTGGGCATCGGCTCATAGTGCCAAACCCATGTCTCGTAGCATGTGACCTCCTTCAGAAACTCCATCATCCTTCTCATTGTGGGAGACACATGGCTGGGACAACTCGACCCTCTGTATCATAGCGCCGACTGGAAGTTTAGTATGATGTTAATGTTCCATTCCAGCGTCGGACAGTCGATGTTTTCGTCACAGTATGCCAGACTGTACTTATTTAGTTTTCCATCTATTTCCCGGTTAGAAAGGATAAAAGGTACGTTGTTTATCAGCGTTTGTTTTTTGGGGGGGGGGAGTAGCTGGATTAGTTGTTCCGCATAGCCTCAGGTATGACGATGGGGTTCACTTCGTATTGGTGAGGCTAGTGACGGAGGAGGCGACGTACTACGCAGCTTTTTCACCTCATAGTTGTCTGGCCACAGCCAGTAACAGTTTTCTATTTTACAGCTGTGTCTCTTACATAACTGATTTGGATAGTCCGGGCCCAGCCTACACCCGGGCGATTCAGAGGTATGTACATAGCCAACATTTACTTGCTCAACCACTTAACAGGCGCTGATGTTTTCATGTTTCTTTTGCGGGGAATGCTGATCACTTCTTTGCTGGAGCAGGTTCACGGTTCGGCTTTCGCCAACAACTACACGTTTTTTTGGAAATGTAGGCATTTATGTGACTCTTCCAAATAGTAAGCCACATTAGGGGATTTAGCACTATTTTTTCCCCGACTCTTTCAACGTGGGCATCGGCTCATAGTGCCAAACCCATGTCTCGTAGCATGTGACCTCCTTCAGAAACTCCATCATCCTTCTCATTGTGGGAGACACATGGCTGGGACAACTCGACCCTCTGTATCATAGCGCCGACTGGAAGTTTAGTATGATGTTAATGTTCCATTCCAGCGTCGGACACTGTTTTCATCACAGTATGCCAGACTGTACTTATTTAGTTTTCCATCTATTTCCCGGTTAGAAAGGATAAAAGGTACGTTGTTTATCAGCGTTTGTTTTTATTGGGGAGGGGGGGAGAGTAGATGGGTTAGTTGTTCCGCATAGCCTCAGGTATGACGATGGGGTTCACTTCGTATTGGTGAGGCTAGTGACGGAGGAGGCGACGTACTACGCAGCTTTTTCACCTCATAGTTGTCTGGCCACAGCCAGTAACAGTTTTCTATTTTACAGCTGTGTCTCTTACATAACTGATTTGGATAGTCCGGGCCCAGCCTACACCCGGGCGATTCAGAGGTATGTACATAGCCAACATTTACTTGCTCAACCACTTAACAGGCGCTGATGTCTTCATGTTTCTTTTGCGGGGAATGCTGATCACTTCTTTGCCGGAGCAGGTTCACGGTTCGGCTTTCGCCAACAACTACATGTTTTTTTGGAAATGTAGGCATTTATGTGACTCTTCCAAATAGTAAGCCACATTAGGGGATTTAGCACTATTTTTTCCCCGACTCTTTCAACGTGGGCATCGGCTCATAGTGCCAAACCCATGTCTCGTAGCATGTGACCTCCTTCAGAAACTCATCATCTTTCTCATTGTGGGAGACACATGGCTGGGACAACTCGACCCTCTGTATCATAGCGCCGACTGGAAGTTTAGTATGATGTTAATGTTCCATTCCAACGTCGGACACTCAATGTTTTCGTCACAGTATTCCAGTCTGTGGAACAACTATTCCATCTACTCCCCAGAAAAAACAAACGTTGATAAACAACGTACTTTTTCTTTATAACCGGGAGTTAGACAAAAAACTAAATAAGTACATAGTCTCAGGTATGACAATCGGGCCTCGCCTCGAATTGGTGAGGCTAGTGTTGGAAGAGGCAGCGTACTACGCAGCTTTTTCACCTCCTAGTTATCTGGCCACAGCCAGCCAGTCTTCTCTTCCCCACTCTTTCTCCATCTACTCCCCAGGAAAAAAAAAAACGTTGATAATCAACGTACTTCTCATCCTTTATAACCGGGAGTTAGACGAGAAACTAAATAAGTACATAGTCTCGGGTATGATGATGGTGCTCGCTTCGTATTGGTGAGGCTAGCGACGAAGGAGGTGACGTACTACGCTGCTTTTTCACCTCATAGTTGTCTGACTTGGATAGTCCGGGCCCAGCCTACACCTGGGCGATCCGGAGGTATGTACATAGCCAACATTTACTTGCTCAACCACTTAAAGGCGCTGATGTTTTCATGTTTCTTTTGCGGGGAATGCAGATCACTACTTTCGAAGAGACACTTCTTTGCCGGAGCAGGTTCAGAGTGTTGGCTTTCGCCAACAACTCCTCCATGCTTGTTTGAATTGTAAGCATTTATGTGACTCTTCCAAATAGTAAGCCACATTAGGGGATTTAGCTATATCTTTCCCCACTCTTTCGGCGTCGGGGCAGACGGGTCTCGTAATAATGCATGCGGTTCATCAGTGTGTTCTTATCTCTGAGCACGTCTCCATGGCTCTTCGTTAGAAGTGCTGATCCAAGGCGTTCTTTGCAATATCTCTCATTCTGATGTTAACGTACGTCTCTGTTCCCTCTAATATACCTTTGGCCTTCTTGATGTTTGGAATGAACCACATCTCGTCAGTGTATATTAGTTTCATTGGCGCAGCTACTTAATGTGAAATTATCACTAACCTGATACCGTATGCGACCAGAATTCATCAACCAGTTTTTGATAGAGCAAATAATGTATGACTTACTGCTATTGGTCGCTTCCGTAATATGAAGACTTGATTTTCAGCATTCGGAACGACGACGACATACAAATGACTGGAACATTGCAGCCATAACATTCACGCACTGCATCAAGGAAGTAAAGCTGGTTATATTTTCTGATCTTTTTTTGTTGCAAGTATCCAGACTGCAAACAGCAGAATCAGGACGCACATGCATGTCCAGGAAAATCAACCCCCTCTCGGTGCAGATCATGATGTCATGCTTTCGTAGACCTCACTCAGTTTCAAAACGCGGCTCCATAATGACATCAACAAGATTCAGCTTCTTCATGCTTGCCCACGAAAAGCACAACATTGTCATGCTGTTTTCTTCGGAGACCACAGGCTTGGGCAACATGGAGCAGGCTCATAGGAGCATTGCGCCCACATTTACATACTGTATCGACTTGTCGATCACCCCGGGGTAACCGGGCTGGCGTGTCTATACAGCCTAAACACTCGTATGGCATCCTGAAATTCAAAGCCAGCCAAGTTGGCGGGGGCATAATCAAGCCAACTGTTAACAGCTGGAAGATGATTGTACCCCTGTAGGCCCCTAATATCATACCTACTAACCAGGCCCTCATGGGTGCAGTTGTTAGTTACTGAATCTGTACGTCATTAAATAGCGAACTGGGATTGGATACAATCCTGTGTACCCATCTGTAAATAGGCTTAGGCGTTTGTCCTTCAGTGTGGGAATGAGCATCTCGAGCGAAGAAACCCCTAAACCGCCGAATCTCACTGGAGAGTGGATGGTGGAATTTGGACAGGCAGCTGAAGCCACCTACAAACTGCCTGACAAATCATCTTATCCCCGTCTACCAACTCGGCCCTATGATGACTGCCGAAAACAATATGGTGATGTAAGCGTGGAAGCAAGAATTTTTTTTTTTTTTTTTTTTTTTTTTTTTTTTTTCAGGAAGTTAAGCTTTTGCAGCGGTTTTAGTGCAGTCATCAAGTCTAGTCAAAAGCTGGTCAAGACTAAGTGGGATCTGACTGACACCCTTCCAGTTAAACTGTACGCCATGTTAAATTTCAACTCTGCAGTCACAACCGGGAGAGCAACGCCATCAGCAGTGTCCACATAGCAGAACTTCCTCTTGTTCCCGCAAATACATAACACACAGCATTTAAGGGCATTGATCTCAAGCCCGAGTCTACCAGGGCCAACAAGGAGCCGGTCAATCTACCTCTGCATCTCGTCAGGGCATAAGCCATCTGGTTCAACTCTTAACATGCCGATGGAAAGGGCGTTCTCCTCCTGCCCCTCTAGAATCTGGTCCATAGCGATGTTAAACAGCCATGGGGATAGGTTCCCCTTGCTTAACCCCACAATGGGCAGGGTGGATCAGATCCCTCATCTGCAATCTACTGGAGCTGAAGTAATTCATAAGGAGGTTGAGGACACCCTTTCGCCATAGTATACCAAGGAGAGCTTTGTGTGAGATTAAGTCGAATACTACCTTATGAATATCTACAAAGGCGACCACTAAATTTTCGTTCTTAGAGCGGGCCTCTGATATGGCCACATGTAATTTAAGGACATTGTGAGCAATCCCACCAAGCTGTTGGAACCCATGGTTCGGTAGGGATACTTCAAGGCAACTAGCCAGGACTCGGAACACCTGCACAAAGTAGTTCCTACTGGCAATGGGTTGAAATTCCAGGGGATCACCAGGTACTTCAACTTTCTTGATGAAGGTCACCCGAGAGGTGAAAATATTGCCAGCTTTACCCCTGAAAGGTGGACCTTTCAACAGCAAATTGCATAACAGGGTGATGACCTCTACGGGGATATCCCACAAGATGTTGAGGCGGATGCCATTGAGTCCGGGGGAAGATTCTTTCATAGATGCGAGGACGGAGACGAGGATGGGGGTAATCAGATCGTTCATCGGTAGGCTAGGATGGTCTCCAGCCAGGTCCGCAAAACAGCTGCATTCGAATACTGGTTTCCATTTCCGTAAAAAATCCTGGTCAGAAGGATCATTTGGCAACGAGACCCTCCTAAGAGATCGCTGTCGAGGACCCTCGCAGCAATCGATTTTGGGCTAATCACATGGAGTCTTTGCAGAAAATTATAGATGGCCAAACGCTGATGGCAACCTCGGTGGATTCCTGCCTTCACGGGTGGTATCGAGTGTCTGTTTCTGTGGAAAACTTTGTAATACAGCGATGAGAAGCCATCGTGATCACTAAGGTCCCGTTCAGCCTTGTTCCAAAGTGCCATATCGGAAATGAAAGACAAGAGGTCGTTGATATACTCTACAATGCCGATTGCTGCGGCCAGTAAGGAGAGGGGCCAAGTCAGCATCAGTTGTACCAGGTGGCGCAGATGTTAAAACTTTAGTTTTGGGGCCAGACCAGATGCGGCTAGTCCCCTCTCTATGGGGGTCACTGGACAAGCCAGTGGGATCCCTGTAGGTGACAGGTCACAGCCAGAGTCGCTGAGGACCACTTGGGACTGAACACTAGGGCAGGTTGATTTTTTTTCACTTTTTTTAGAAAATCAAAAAGAATAATGTAGCGAAAGTTGCATATAGTCCTATTAAGTACCGATACAAAAAATTAGATCTGACAATTCAACGGCTTTTGAGCATTTGACATCAAAGATCGTATAGAAAAATGCACTGAAAAATCCTCAATTTTGCAAGTTTTGGCCTAAATATTGATGAGAAAACCAAAAAATTCCAGTATTTAAATCAGGGAATGTTATTTTATTTCATCAAAATGAAATAAAACGAATTAATTATAAGTAAACTTCAAATTGAAAATCTGTTTCCCCCCCCCCCAATTATCAGTGACGACTTTGAAATGATGTATTTTTACCTCATGAATTATTCAGTAATAGTTGAATACATTAAAAAATTTTTTTTTTTTTTTTTTTTTTTGTTTTTTCTCTAGTATGAACAAAAATACAACAAACAAACAAATATGAAAAAATAAATAATAATTTAATAGGGCTTAATATATAGTCAAATATCTCCATATAAGAACCCTTAGATGAAAATGATTCTCAATTTCTGACACAAAGCTTTTGCTATTATGTGCTGGTGCCTTGCTTCAAAGCCATACACAAATTCGGAAGCTTCTGTTAACTTGACTGCCCGTTCCACGCCTTGAGAATGTGAGGGCAAATCTGGCAAGTCAAGCTTAGTACAATTTAATAATGATTCCCGAAGTTCATATTCAGAAAATTCTTCTGTGAGTGGTGGTTCAGAAACTCCACTTAATGACAGATCTATTAACTGTGTCCAGTGCATGGCTTTAAAATTTATAATTGTGATTCTTTTCAATCTTTTCTTGGCTGGCTGGCTGCCCACTCCTGAAAGAATATAAAAATTATTAAAATTATTTAAAAAAAAAAAAAAAAAAAAAAAAAAAAATGTACTCTGTACTGCTTTAATATTTATGGTGAAATTAGATAAAATCCTTGCTGATTCTATAAATCAGCATAACTGATTTAGTCAGTTTTATATGAATAAATATTTACTTACCTAATGGCCATAATTCCACTTAGTAGAAAGTCCTCGTTGGAAAAGGCCTGTTCGGCTACAGACTTCGGACTGCGCTTATGGAGGTTCTGGAGAAAGTTATAGATTATGGGGCGTTGGGCACACCTCCTCTTCGCTCCCACCGTCACCGCTGGAATTGCCCGCCTGCTAACAGTCCTGTTCTTTAGAAAAAAAACTCGTTATATAAGATGGAGAAATCATCAGGGTCACCGATGGCCTATTTGGCCTTTTCCCGAACCATGAGGTCAGGGATATCAGGAAGTGAGCCGTTTATATAGTTTGGTTTCTGATTGTACGTGTTCGTATGGCTGGGACTCCGCCGTAACATCATCGCCAAACACCTGAAAATTGTGGACCGACAAACTCCTGAAGCAAGTTGAGATAACTCTCCCCAGTGACAGTTCCATTTAAAAAAAAAAATGGTCCTATGATGCCCAATGCGGATATCCCACACTCCTGGTAAGTTTACATGGTGTTCAAGTATTACATGAGGACTTATAGGACACCAGTATGTGCAATTATGGCGATTAATGGAGCCATTTAATATAAAGGTTGCCTCATCGCTCCACACAATTTTGTGTGGAAACACTGCACATTTTGCCAGGTATCCATCAAAAAATTGAAGTCTCCGGTCAGGATCGTCTTCATTAAGAGCATGGATTAGTGTTGGAATATAGCATTTCCAGTGCAGACACTTCATGATGCGATAGACACTATCTTTTGAGATGTGGGTTTCCTGACCAGTTTGTTGAAGTGACTTCTGTGGTGATTGAAGGAGTGTTTCCTGCACCTGCTCTTCTTTTCCAGGGCTCGTGGATGTCTGTGGTCACCAGAACATTTCTTGTTGATGTTCTGGAAGGTTCCATCTGCTTCAAATTTGTCTCTGATGCGAGCAATGGTCCGGCACATTGGTGGCAGTTTTGTGAATTCCCTTCTGAATTGTCTTTGCACTTCAGTGGCGTTTTCAGTCTTCCAGTAACATTTTAGGACAAACTTCCTCTCTTCCAAACTAAGTTGTTTTCCTGCCATGTTGTGTGTGACCCCCCCCCCCCCGCTCACCTCCGGTATTTCTGCACCAAATGTGACGTCTGGCTGCGTCCGTCGTGCTATCCTGTCCTGTGGCGACCAACTGGCTTGGTATTCGTTGCAGCACCAAATGTGACGTTCTAACCTTTTGGTGATTCGGATGGGAATCTGGTTAGATTTGGTATCCGCCTGGTCGTTCCCAGCTTGCATCCAACGTCTGGTTATCGAAGTAACTGCGTTGACTTCCAGTCTAACCTACCCACGTTGTGAATTGATCTTAGGCAGGCGAAATCAGTCGCTGAGCCGTAATGCAAGCTGAGTTCGAACAAGGGTGATATCGCACAAGTAGATGTAAAAGAAAATAAAATAACTCCAAGTTCAAATGTGTTAAAGAAAAGAAAGGATAACAATATTTTATATCTGGCTGCTGAATACCGGACTGCGGCTACTTCCCAACCCGCTATATGGATTCGTGACACTTTGTTCTTTTAAGAAACTGGTTCTTGGTGTGTCTTCTGGCGATATTCGTAAAACTTGTATTGGTGGTGTGAGTATAAGTCGTTCTTCAAAAATAAATTGTTCTTGATTAGAAGATGAGTTCGGAATTGCGTGAATCTTAGTCAGCTTCTGTTAGGCGGGTGCAACTTCAACTTGGAACTTCACTCAACTGCCTCCCAACTGGAACTCTAACTGAACTGATTTTCACTCGCTGCAATTTTGCTTATATGGACGCTGACCAAAACCGGGGTGGGCTTGTCGGGGTTTGAAGTTCCTTGATAATTCACAATCCACTTATTTGGTTTTGGTCTGAAAAATTTTATTATTTTCCGTTTTTGGGAGTCTTCTCGTCCTCCCACCTTCTTCTGTTTTCGTATTGGTATCTCACCATACCCTCAGAGTGTCAACGGGTTTCCCCTCTCACAGTGGCATCTCACATCTATCCCCTCAATGGGTGCCAACAGGCCTCCCCTCCTGCTTCACATGATTACCTCTGCCTGGCTCTCGTTATCATTCAGCCAATGGGCACTCAGCAGCATGGGTGTGGCCAGGCTAGGCTTGATTTAAAAATCTTGCTCCAAGAAAAAAAAAAAAAATTCCTTTTCCTTCTTCTCATTGAGGAGACCTCACACCCTAGACACCTTATCTTTAACCGTATTACCTGGAATTCGTCAACTAGCTCTTCGCCAGCATCAAGTTGGTGGCCATTTAGACGTATTTGCATTATTGGTGCCAATTTCTGATCCGATAAAATTTCGTCACCACAGCCAGTTTTCGACACTAAACGGATGCCTTTTTCCGAACGATATCTGCCCATAGACAAAGGCTTAACCTTTCCTTCATGGTGGTCAGCGGACACTTGTTTTTGTAATTTTGCGACACAGTTAATTTTTATCTGTTTAGAATTCTGTCTCTGAGGTTATTTGGCCAACCTGGAATTTCCACCCGCCCCGTAACCTAAATCAGATTAAATCCAGTATCTTCCATTCTCGACAATGGAAATAAAAAAATCTTACCACTTTTCCTTGTCAGAAAAATGACACTGCTTAGTGTCCTTTTCGTGATTGCTTATCACCTAAATTTAATTCTCGCCTTTTTTTTTTTTTTTTTTTTTTTCTTCTTTCTCCCTTTTAGCAAGCCAAATAGTGTTACATGTGGTTAATTAATTACACCTGCATAAAAAGCATGTTAGACCGTCTGAGTACATTGGTCGTGAAATTGTTTGGCTCCGTTTCGCAACTCTATTCCTTAAATATGTATACATGTCATAAGTGGTTGGTTCCTCCTGCAAAGTGGCAGGTTCTGGATCGACAAGGAAGTTTGTTGAGTTTTGGTTACCCATGTCTCGTGGACGGAGGTCGAAGCTGTTTTTTTACAGAGTCTGAACCAATTGATATACGGTTTAAGGGGGATGGCAACCCCACAGATCCATGCATTGAGGAAGCATGGGCACCCCACAATTATTGTCTGAGGACGACGTCTGAACTCTTAGCCAGCCCGGAGGCTGTTACCAGCAGGACACTATAGGAGTGGGCCCATCACCATCCCCCCCTCAAGGACCAGAGGACCATAAGAGTCAGTTACTCCACCTGCAAAGTGGTTGGTTCCACCAATTTCATCACCTCTCCACAGGTCTGTTCAAATGTTCCTGTATTCCTGGAGTTGTATATATATATATATATATTTTTTCCTAACTAAATAATTGTAGTCAATATTAGGGAAATTGTTTTTGGCATTATGGGAGCAGGCCCAGGCATATACATCCTTGATAGTAAATCCACGTTTTAAGTGAGCAAAGATATGGCCACACAGAATGGGTTTGCTGTTTTCAGGTACACTATACTTTCTAAACACCGATTAACACTAGATATCAAAATAAAAATAAGTAAAAGTAAATTAGCAAACGGATTTGAGAGGGCAAAATATTATAAACTGAAAGTTTAGTAATAAATTGGAGAAAAAATAAAATAGACTTTGTCATGTAAAATTAAAGGGTACTTTTAAAGTTCTTTTCATTTAAATTAAAAAAAAAAAAAATAAATAAATAAATGGCAGCCTGAGAAAGATATAATAGAATTTCAAATTATTAAAATGGTACTTTT
Organism: Acanthosepion lycidas; assembly: GCA_963932145.1. Lineage (NCBI taxonomy): Eukaryota > Metazoa > Mollusca > Cephalopoda > Sepiida > Sepiidae > Acanthosepion > Acanthosepion lycidas. The sequence continues at coordinate 48,520,500 of OZ010612.1, forward strand.
TAAGCTCTACCATAGCAACTCTCCAAATTCAAAGACCAGTCAACTACCTTCTTTATATCTTCATATAAAGTTTAAAAAAAAAAAAAAAAATTAACAAATCTAAATACCATAAAATCAAATTATCTATATAAACTTAAGGGAAAAAAATTAAAATGCAATTTTTTTTTTATTGCCTCCAAATTCAATCTTGAGTTCCTTTCTGTGCTGAATATTTAATTCTTCAAAATAAATAAAATAATTAACTGAACAATGACTCTCAAAAGACAATAAATGATACAAATTCAAAAAATGGTGAAAGGTATATAAATGAAATGGTACTTGCCTTTCAAGATTACAAATGGTGGGCAGTTTCTCAGTGTAGCAGTCTTCTGACTCTCCTCTCACTCAGTGTTGTAAATATTCTTACTTCTGCCGTATTGTTCTTAGAATAATTTTTTTTTTGTGTGTTATCTTAAATGGACATTCATAGTTGGAGATGATTTTAATACATTTTTGAAATCATGAAAAATTACTTTAAAATATGGCACATATCACAGATTGTAATAAGCTTTCTAATTTATGATCTATAAAAATAGATCTTTTTAATGAGCAGAAAAAACTAGTAGTTCTTATTTATGAAATATTACATAGCTCCACACATTATTTCTTTTGGCCTTGATAATGTGGCTTATGTTGGAGAACATAAGCATTTGGAGATACTTTTTTCTTCTCACAATACTCCTATTACACATTCAACCTCCATTGTATGTTGCCTTACAGACGATAGTATCGATTCTGTGGTGGTCTGTACTGTCACAAATGACTGCCTGTACTGCCGTTCCAAAACTGAAACGGTTCCTTTCAGACAGGCAGTCATATCTTGAAACAATTGTTCGTTTCTGGGGGCAACCATTAACTTCTTTACTACTGCTGGCGAAACATCCTAATTCTTCTATCACATTTTTCACTATTTTTATAGTGTTGATTGGATTTTGTGAAGGCTTTAAGTCTGTGTAAAATTTGTTCATCCAGGGCCCAGACAACATCTTCCCTAGGATGCAGAGTATTTGAAGTTCGATCTCTGCTGCTTCCTCCACTATGAGATCTTTTAACTTGATGATTAATTTATTTTTTGGTAACAGACCGAGCACATTTTTTTTTGTATTTTCAAAAATGGAGAAATACACACTACCTAAATGAAAAATTATGTGCAACTGATTTCCAAGGAATCTTGTCACTTTGTAACCTTCTTTCTTGATGAAGTCCGCCATCTGCATCACATGGTTGTACTTGTCACTGAATCGTAATGAATTCAGTGCCATAATAATCTTCCATGTGATGCGCTCTCCAGAATGCTTGAATATCCTCTCTTCACAGGCTTGGAATTCTTTCCTGACTGTTGGAAATGGCTTCTATCAGATGCACATTGCAATTCAATTAAGTGGGTGCCCCACTTTCTCCAATAAAAAACAAAAAAAAAACAGTTGGGTGGTTGACTGGAGCCCGGTCTGTCAAGCAGCATTTAATTTTATTGATTACTGCTGTATGGCAGCTAGCAACACTCATTGAAGATATCTCTGAATATATAGCAGCAAGCTTTTGATGGCACTACTAATATGGTTCTTGTAGCAGCACTTCCACCAGGAAGTTGTTCAATTGATGAGATGATGATGGGGTTGTGACCATCATGCAGTTTACAGGTACCCCATCTTGTGTCATTGCACCAAAAATGAGGCTACAACTTTCCGATGCTAAAATTGAATTAAGTTTTTAAATCCGAAAAGAAACCCAGTTCACCCACTATTCGGCCAACCGTGGTTACAGATTTTATATCAAATTTGGGTTCATGTACAATGGAGGTGAAATGTTCCAAAAGTTCAGGAACATTTCTACCAGCCACGCCATTTAGTAAGCAGGCATAGTGAATTTTCCTTGGTTGTATTTTTGTGGACTTTTTTTTTTTTTTTTTTTTTTTTTTTTTTTTTTTACTTAGCAACAATGCTGACAACTTTTTAAAGTTTTTAGTTGAATTATTTTGTCTGTAGACCCTCATTAAGTTTTTTCTTCCATGATACTTGTAGAAATCGGGGCTTCAGGTGTCACAGAATGGGCCACTTCCTCACATTTTTTAAAATTTTATCGTATCAATTTTATACGAAATTTGATTTCTATTCCTCAAAGTCTTTATTTAATTAAATAAAAATAGGCGTCGCTATTCTAGTTTTAAAGTTTTCATAAAATTAAGTAAGGTGGGGATTAGACGTACAAAGAAAATATTTTTACTGGCAAACACCTGTCTGTTAACTAGTTTATCTGTTACATATAAATACTTGAATATATATTAATCATTTACAAGTCTGGTTGACTATTCCCTTTCAAAATTTCATTGTGGTGCTTCTCTGAAGGTGATTATGCTTGTGCAACACTATTGTTCTGATAATTGCCTTTGTTTACTCTTCCCTCTACCCTAAAACCTACAGAAATAGAAACTTGTGTCCCCCAAAAAACACTTGTGGATGTTTGGCTAAGTGTATCACTTTCAGATTAAGGAAAGGTCACATGAAAATGACCTGTTTGGGGTAGAAGAGTTGATTGTTTTGTTTTTTTGAAGGCCTGTTCCATATCACTTCTTGAAGAGTCTGGTTGATGAGCTGAATTGCTTCACCTGTACATTGCCTCCGCTCACTGATGGTGTGCATTGCACTGTCATGTGATGAGGCTTGATACATGACTTTGGTTTCCTACTTTCAAAGGTCCTCGTCCAAGAGGAAGGCATTCACCAAACACAAGAAGAAGTGTCAGGATGAAGCTGGCAAGAAGGCCATTGAGAATGACTACAAGAAGATGGTGCGTTACTGTAGCAGTATCAGAATTATTGTGCACACTCAGGTAAGCTGCTAAAATTAATGGTTAAATTTAAAATTGTCTTCAGTTTCTGTTTTTTGTATAGTTATAGCTCACCTTTTGAGCTTTAGACTGATATTAAGGACCTAATCTATAAGGACTGAGAAGCTTATCTTATTAAGCATTATAGGGGTTGGTGGACTATGAAGTCTGTAATTTTTAATATAAATGTAGAATCTACTTTGTTTATTTAATGAATGACAATGTGACCCGTGCCGTCTACTTTCCCAACTCTTTCAATCCCTTAATAGTTTGTCTAATTCTGCATTTAGTAATTTTTCATCACTTTGTTAGCTTAGAAAAATTAATGTAGAGAAATAATTGAATAATGAGGGATTTATATAATGATCACGATAATATTTAATACATTTATACAAAATTCTTTTAATGTCGACTTTTACAGATTCGTCTCCTGAAGAAGCGCCAGAAGAAAGCTCATATTGCCGAAATCCAGCTGAATGGAGGAACCATTGCAGATAAAGTGAAGTGGGCTAGAGAAAATCTTGAAAAGCCAATTTCTCTGAGCGATGTTTTCCAACAGGATGAACTCATTGATGTTATTGGTGTGACTCAAGGCAAAGGAATGAAGGGTGAGTTGATACCCCTCTCAATCTTTATAGATTTATGAAGAATCTATTAAGGTTAATGACCAAAATCACTTGAGGGCAAAAAGGATTAGCCACTGCTTAAAAAATTTAACATTGACTTATGGCAAACATTTAATCTAGCCATGGAAGCAATGTACTTGGTGTCTCTTCATTTTTTAAAATAGATTTTTTAATATAGAAATAATCCATAAATTACTTTTAACTTTGAGAAATGTTGATTTAGATTTTTTTTTTTTTTTTTTTTTTTAATCTTTATAACTATAAAGAAAACTGGGTTCCAGGTGGTTTATAGGCACTTCATGCATTTTTGGAATGTAAAAAATATTTACTATAGCAATGTTACAGTGCAACAGGGATAATCTAATGGTGGCTAAACAGTGGATGTGTGTGTATGATGAAACAGATGGAACTTTTTGTCTGACAATTTGTGCTGTAAATCTCCATCTTGCTGCCTTCCTTCTGATTCACTGCCACTGTTTAATCACTTTCCTTATATTAAATGTTGGATTTTGGTCTGATGGGACTAACTTTATTTACCAGCCAATACTATTGGAAATGTATCATTAGCAGCAGTTTTATGCCAACAAAGATTATGTAAACTTAGTACACAAAGATTACAACTACTGTAGTTGGTACAGATTATCCCCGAAATCACGTACAGATTAAAAAATTCTAGTCATTTCAACATTTTTGTAATTAGTGTAACCAGAAAATTGGCCTAGTATTCCAAAGAAATTGACTTAACAAGCTCCACTTGAGATATATATATATATATATATATATATATATATATATATATATATATATATATATATTCCCATAATGTGAACGCCAACCTCTCACAATCTCTACTCTTTACTATGAGTAGGTGCTTGTACCATATATTGATTAAGCCAACACCATATAAGTATACAAGAAAAATTTTAAGGTGTTGCTGTAAACAATTAATGCCAGATTTGGATATTTGCAGTCTTATGAGATGAGGTACTTTGTTGTATGTTTAACAGAAACATTGATCAACAGTTACATCCAATATTTCTTAAACTTTTTAGGTGTGACATCTCGTTGGCATACCAAGAAATTGCCCAGGAAAACGCATAAAGGTTTGCGAAAAGTTGCCTGTATTGGTGCTTGGCATCCAAGCAGAGTTCAGTACTCTGTGGCCAGAGCTGGTCAGAAGGGTTACCATCACCGTACTGAAATCAACAAGAAAATCTACCGTATTGGACGTGGTCTCCACACTCAGGATGGCAAGGTCATTAAGAATAATGCCTCTACTGACCATGATCCTGCAGAAAAATCCATTACTCCTGTTGGTGGTTTCCCTCACTATGGTGAACTGAATCAAGATTTCCTCATGTTGAAGGGGTGTGTGATGGGAACCAGAAAGAGAATTATCACTCTTCGTAAGGTGAGTATTAATCAACATAAGATTTGTCAACAACAGCAGCTCAATTTTAGTTTGGGTTGGTGATTTGCAAGTGCATTAATGCCTTTTTATAGTTTTGCTCATAATTGCCTTTGATTTCTTTTATATGATTGCAGTGTTTCTCACTTGTTTTATTTACTTCAGGGCACACTTCAGTCGCTAATCCTTTGGGGATCGACTTCCCAAAGGATAGTTTTCATTTGAAGGGATATTTTTTTTTTTTTTTTTTTTTTTTTTCCTGCTAATTTGTCAATTAATATAAAGTTACAAATATTAATTCACCCACAAGAAATTTTTACCTTGCCTCACAACTTCAACTCTCTGGATGAAAAATTACCAAAAATCAGTTCTTCACATTCTGTAAGTGTGGATGATATGAGGTACTTCAGAATTTCTTTTTACAATTATAATGATAATAATAAAAAAAAATACTCAAGGTGAATGAATGAGGACACCACTATTTAGAAATAGCACACTGTTGCTCACAGTGTAATGGAAGGCTCTTGCTTTCAATTTTTAGTAAATAAAATTTTTTATTTTGTGGTGAATTAACAGAAAAGATCCAAATCTTAATTAAATCCCTTGAAGGCAAAAAGGAAAAGATTATCCACTGTTCAGATTGAGGAATTAGCATCCAGACTTGACTTGGATATGGAAACCATGTTCTCTGTGTCTCTAGCTTCTTAAAAATAGATTTAGTTTAAATATAAAAAATTAGGCAGCAGCTGTACCTTTCAGGATATTTTATGTGCTCACGCTATGATGTTGTCAACAAGTCTCCTTTGTTTGTGGTCCTTATGGCAATGAGGTTTTTCAGCTGTTGTAAAATTAACAATTTAAAAATTAATCTGATTTTATCACTCAAAAAGATGCAAATTGAAGTGCCAAATTTTCTCAAATAACTTTATTCTGTTGGGAAAATTGCAGATGGGATTTGGCTTTGTTTCTGTTAAGGGATCCATCCCACATTTTTGTCATTTCATCTGGATGACCGTTTAATTTTTCTGCAATATCAAATTAGTAATGTGTATTTTTTAACCTGACCTTTTTTTTTTTTTTTTTTTTTTTTTTTTTTTTAATAGTCGCTCCTAACTCACTTTAGACGTAAGGCCATGGAGAAGATTACTCTGAAGTTTATCGATACTGCCAGCAAATATGGAAATGGTCGCTTCCAGACTCTGCAAGAAAAGAAGAACTTCATGGTAATAACTGCATTCTTAATTTTGTATCAATTTTCAAACCAAGTTTGTGCGTTTTCTTTTTCCTTCTCTTTAAGCTTTGGTTCAAATTTCCAATTGACTATGAATAGGATTACATTTTCTTTTTCTTTTTTTCTTTACAGGGTCCTCTCAAGAAGGACAAGCTCAGGGAGGAAACTGCCTAAGTTGTAACATGAATTTGTAGAGATGGATAAATCTTAATAAACATTAAATTGAATGCAATATTGTAATCTTCTTTCTTGAAAGATTTTTGAAGATATTCAAAATTATATTTTTGTAATGATTGTGTAAATTCTCTTGGTCAATCCTTTTTCCCATTCTATGTAAATGGTTATTTATGGCCATTAGTTTAATTTTGTACTTCATAAATGTTCAGATGTTTAGTAATGAAGGAAAGATGTTGGTAAATGTGGGCTCGGCCATACGTCAGTGTTGACATCAGTAACTGAAATCTGTTCATTGTTCATCTTGACTGATCCTTATGCATATGAGGTATTTTTTTTTTTTTTTTTTTTTTTTTTAAGCTGTTCAAGAAAAAATTACCTTCATTTCTATAAAAATGGTTACTGCATTAAAATATTAGGTTGGTGCAAAAATGTTGTTTTCTCACATAGTAACATGTGAGAAAACATTTTTGCGCCAACCTAATATTTACAAGGTCTTGAATAACCAGAAAACTAATGTATACTCTGTATCTAACATGCCTTGTAAATGATGATCTCTTAAAGTTTCTTTTTGCATTTTGGCTATTTTCACTTGCAGGATTTGCTGCATTATAAGCAGAAAGTTGTAATTTTTATACTATGAAGTGTCTATAGCTTAACTGTAAAAAAGCACCATAAAGCTGCATAAAATTTTTTTTACAAAGCTGAAATTAAGTACTGTTACTACTGGGTGACCATACCCAAAGAAGCATTATTGAAAGATTGAACAAAAATGTTAAAAACATTTAATTGATTAGTTTTAGGAAATGGTGAAATCTATTTGTTTTAGTTTTCAAAAAAAAACAAACTTTTTTGTGGTAAAAATTTAACATCAAAATAGTAAGTATTAAAAAAAAAAAGTTGCCAGTTTCGTGTCAATGATTTTATGAAGACTGTTTCCTTGTAAGCCAGTATTACACCAATCACAAAAGTTCTTGTAAACAAAAAATAATTATATCTAGGGAATGCATCTAAATTATATATTTAAGAATTTTAATTTCACTTTTAAAATTTGTATATTTCCAGAAATGCTAGTCTATAATGTAAAATTAAAAATAAAATTGTTTTCTACAAATAAAGTGATGTTTTTATCTAGCAAATACACTTAAAATTAAATATTAAAAAAAATAAAGCAAGTTTTAATCTCGTTTAAATGTGTACATTTTCAAAACTGCAAACCTTAAACCCAAAGTAACAAATTATTCTTTTTTTTTAGTCACTATAGTTTCGGTGTTCTGCCTATAAAATTCTAAGTGAAGAAAATTCATCTTATTTTGATTTTTATGGTTTTATTTAGTGAATACACTTAAGATTAGATTAAAATGAAACTTAATTTCAGATTTAAAATGTGTATCGAAAAAAGAACGGATGATGTATGCAGATTTGGAAATCTACACAATTCTAAAAAGGAAATGCTTTAATATTTTATTTTAGGTGTAATTGCTAGATAAACTTAAATTTGTTTGTGAAAAAATAAGTTTCCTCTAAACAAGGATGAGTTATTTGCAAAACCCTAATAACAGTGGACTGGCATACCAGAAGAGATTTTTAAGATTGAACCAGAAATACATGATAAATTGCGAGTTGAATGGCAAATTCAGATATCAACTGGACAGGCTCATTACACAAGAAAATGAATGGTTTACTTAAGCAAAAATACTAAATTGAAAAACCAAATCGAAAATGCTGGTGTCAAAGAAAAAAATCCGGAAACTGATACCCCCCCCCCCCAAAAAAAACCCTGTCATTCACTTGCTTAAAGCTGCTAGGTATGGCATGCTTATTTTCTCTTGTCTCTCTTTTTCGTAAGTATCTGATTCTCCAGGCCCTCCCTCAGTGTCCCAGGAACTTCAGCAGCCTCTTCCTGACGTTAAGTATAACCCTCCTTTGTTTGCATCCCCTCTAATGCTGAGTCCATGATAGCCTTAGCATCCTTCTGTAGAATCAAATCTCTGACTCTAGTCTTCATCTTTGAGGAAATTGCTCAACATTTGCTGCCATGAAGGAATGATGTAACACAACAGCTCGGTATTCTTTGTTACCAAAGCAATCCTGTCTCCTATTACTTGGCCCAGCTTTTGGAATGCTTCCTTGGCAATCCCAATGTCTACAGATCTAATGATTAAATCAACAATGATGCTCCAGTATCCAAGTGTTTGTATCTCTTTATTAGCCACATAGGCCTTGCATATTGGCTCATCTCCCTGAACAAATAACTCTTGAACTGTTGCTCCCCTTCTAAGTTTACACCCAGACCATTCCATATTTCCCTTGGATCTATCCATTGTTTCTTCTAGTGTTATACTTCTGTTAATCTTTTCCTTCCACATGGGTTGCTGCTACTTTGCCTTTTCTCATTATGCTTCCAGAAAACCTTGGAGTCATTCCCACTTGAAATCACTCTGTAATGAGTGAGGGAATGATTTATTCTCCCATTTACATTACTCTGGTTACGAGCATTGTTGTATGTGATATCTCTCATGGACAGAATGGAATTGCTAAAAGGGAAAACAATGGCAAACCTGTTTTTATATAAACTGGCATACACCAAACTGTCACAGCTGTTAAAAAAAAAAAAAAATGCTTGTTTGTCACAGGAAAATCCAACTTTGCGCTTGAACGAAATATGCAGTAAAAATTCCCATTCGTCAGTAACCTGTCGTAGAATGCTAAGTTCTCGAAGCAAACCTGTTCTAAACTGTTTTCCTGAATCCTCGATGACTTGGCTTTCCAGAAGTGACAAAGATAATACAATGGGAACTGACTGGAAAACACATGCAACAAGTTACCATCTAGCCGTTTTCAGGTCATGTTATTGGATACGGATACCTATTGCTTGTACATGGAATTATTCGCTGGTAATTTAGTCTTCAATTTGGCTATGAAAAATGTCACTTGCTAGCATTAAGAAATTATGGCAAATTTTCTGAGAAAAATCACTTATGAAGAAATATTTTTTCACTTAAATTTTTTTTTTTTTTTTTTTTTTTTTTTAACAACTTCAGTCCTTTCTTTTAAAGTTGGTGTGAACATCATTGAATAATAGGAACTGTTATATGACCCACTGATGGGAACTACGAAAGACATGCAGAAGAAAAATAAAAAATGTCTAAGTGCTTTTTGTCATCACACAAGGTGTTAAAACATCAAGCCATGGTCAATTCCTCCTCCCCCCCCCCACAGCATTAACTGCCACCATCTTCACGTAGGTTTGAGCCCTTTTTAACAATGTTCGCTCCCCCCCCCCCCCACTCTTTGTACTTACAAGGTAAGTGGTGGGGTTTATGACCAGCTGATGACAGCTCGTTTTAACAGCTTTATCTTTTGTTCAGATAAGACCTTTTTTAACGTTTACTCCTATAAAAGTATAAAAATACATTTTTTTCAGAAAAAATAGGATGGCTTGCTATTTTTGTGATTTTTACTTGGGATAGAACATTTTTACAATAGCAGACCTGAATTGAGTTTTCTGGAAGTTTTCTTTATTTTTTTTTTTTCTCCTTCCCTCCCCTGAAACAGCTGTGCGAGATATATATATATATATATATATATATATTTCCTAAAATTCCTATACTTAATATTTCAATTTTAGGTGAAATTATTTTTTCTCAAAATATGGAAGACAGAAAAAAAGCAGATGAATTGTCTGAATCAATCTGCATTCACATGTGGAGAACTACAGAGTAAGTAAAGTATTAGGAAAGACCTCCGATTTGGGCTGGTGGTATTTTATTATGCTAGTCGGTGCTGGTTGTATTTGTGTAGTAAAGATTGAATTTCTGCCTGCACTTAAGTGTTGAATCAAGTTGGCGGAATCATGCTACAAAGAATAAGATGGCCGCTTTCAATGGTTTTATATTGGTACCTCCAATAGTTTGGTATACCTAATGTTTTAATGTATTTTTCATAAATGAAAATCCCTTTTTGAAACTTTCCCCAGCTTGAAATACATGGCCTTTTTAACAGTAGCATTTAGGAAACTATACTTAAAGAAAAAAAACATTTAGACAAATTATTTTAAACTTTTGGTAGGTTGTTTCGTATTAAGCTTTTTAATTTTCACTTAGTAAATATTCAATTTATAACCTACCTCTAATGATGGTTGGAAGAACATTTTTGAAACTTTATAATTAAAACAAGAAAAATGCAAACAATTCTTGTAAAAATTCATCTAAAATTTTTCTTCAGACAATGATATCTTTAATATATATATTATAAAAGCTTATCTAATTAGTTTTCTGGAAGTTATTTTACAATTTGTAGCTTTTTTTTTTTTTTTTTTTTTTTTTTTTTTAAATATACTGATTTACGTTCTCCAATGAGTCCTGCATTTAACTAATATATCGATTTGAAAATCTAGAAAAGTTTATAGGGTGGATGTTAAAATGTGGTACTACTACTTTAATCTCGGCCACAGTCCAGTGGCCGTGCCGGAATAGCTTCCTCAGTAGGACCGTCAACCTCAGAGCCACTGGAAACCAGTGATTTTTATGGTTCCAGGTTGGCCGGAAGGGTGGGGGATAATAAACAAATGCACCAGGTCAGAAGACTGCAGAATCTAATGACCTCATAGAAATATCAAAGTGATCATCGAAATTCTTTACCCACTGTTCATTACTGTGAATGAGAACAGATCTTCTGCCGACCATTATTATATCCAGTTGGATTCCAATTATATTCATTGGAAATATTGGAGTATTCTTTAGCAAACTCCAAAGCTAGAGTAAAAAAAGTCCTTGGAAATCGATGGGTAAAAGTCCACAATATCAAATTGGATAAAAGAACAGTTCATCTTATTGTTAATCCCTTTTGACGATATAAGCTTTTTTTTTTTTTTTTTTTTTTTTTTTTTTATAAATTTGGGGCTTGTAAAAACATTAAAATAATGGCAATGAAAATTGCGGAAAGGCTACATTTTTACGAGGTTTATTGACAATCTTAGCTGGGTATAGTCTGGTTTCCTCGGTCAGGAACCTGTGAAGGCGTTGAGTATGGCGAGAGATTGATTTCAGAAAAAGTTTAAAAAAATAAACTAGCAACACACTGCTTCAAGTAAAGCAGTTTTTAGCTCATAGCGGATGACAACCTCCTTTAAAGTCCTTCACAGCCTTTCCACTGTTTCTGTATGAATATTCTGTTTTGGTATTCGCATGTACGCGACCAGTTCTTAAATAATAGATTCTGGTCGGATGTGGCGAATTATTAGGGGAAATCTTCCTCGCAATCTGCTGTTAATGGCACCAAAAACATCGTCTTTGAAATCCTTTCAATGCCGATTAAAGCCAAACCGTTTTCAATCTGCGTCCCCCGTTATACTTACAGTGGGAGATAACGGTTTCATCAAACTCGATTTCAACACCTGGTCCGCCCAACTTTTCATGCACACATTCTAGCCAAAATTGGCAAACTTCACTGCAGTAGGAGCGCTAATGGACTGAAGTATGTTTAGCAATTTTCAGGTTTTCAAACATAATCCTGTGACTACAGCTTCGATCAATGAAATGGTTCACAAAAAAAAATAGCACTTTCCATGCAGGCCAGAAGGCATTTTTCAAAAATGCGTTCGTTCTGTTACCAACGGTAAAGCTACATTATGTCTTCTGGCGTTTCTGACGGCCAATAGTATTTCTGCAACGCCACACTTTTCGTTCGGCATGCAACTAGCAAAGTGAATGGCATTCAACGGAAGATGGTCATACTCCATGGTGTCGGAAAAATTCTAATGTCGCCTGAATGAAGATTCAATCGAAAACATTGATTCACCTCATACAGATTGAGCGAACCGTTTGTACAAATACTGACATTTGTGCGTCTCATTGGGGCCGAATTCGCGATTTTGATACACTTTTTCGTATGAATGGTATGTCTTGTACTACGTTCGCACGATATTTTAATGGACACAACATATTCATTTTTTATGTGTAGGGGGAAATCACTTAATTTCATGAATTTTCGCAAAATTACATTTTAGGGGAAAAATGTTTCAAGCAGATTTATTAAGGACACTATTGCCTTAAGAATAATATTTTTTCACTGTTTTTCTAAATAATTTAAATGTTTTAAGAAAGTTAATCAAAATTTAAGCCAAAAGAATTTTTAAGACACTATCATTATTTCTTTTTTGTTTTTGAAAAAAAGTTCACCCATGACATTTAATTAGAAAAGCTTTTAATTGTTTTTCTAAATAATTTAAATCAATTTAAAAAAAGAATTCATTTAAAGCTTTACTTAAAAAAAATAAATAAATTAAAAAAAAAAAGCGTAAAAGTGAATTCTTTCTTAAATTGGTTTCTTAAAAAAATAGTGTCTAAAGAATTTGGCTTAAATCCTGATTAAGCAGGTCAATCAAAATGCTATTTTGACAAAAGTGAGAATTTTTTTACATGAGTAATATTTTCCCGTTGGGCTATTTTTAAATACGTGCCTGTGCATTTTAAATTAAATTTTGTGAAAATTGCATAGTAATCAAGACGAGTAAGAAGATCAGTAAAAAGGCCGTCAACTAAATAAGCTTCCGCACATTACTTATCGAGGCAAACAATGCCAGTAATGGCGGCCAGGAAAAAGGCTGAACTAAGGTTGTCGATATCTAATAAACGGTATTCGACCGCATATTTTTATTATCATTTTGGAATTAATCACGTAATTTCATACCAGATTGGAAATTTTCATTACAATTTGTTTCCGGGGCTTAATATGCAAATTTAACCCAAAAAAATTATAACATATGTATGTTATAGCATCACTACAATAATAGCTATTTTGTTTCAACACTTCGAGTGTTTTGTCAATGATGGTATTGAAAGTAAAATAAAGAGTTCAAAAACTAACCATTAATCCAACTAGGGGAAAATTATTACGTAAAATGTAATAGCCAATCAAATTACAAACATATGATAATTCAAATAACTCAACAACGGACCTTAGATATAATTTATTAATGCTTTAAAATAAGGATTAGATTTTATAGGAAATCAGGATAAATAATTAATCGCCAATCTTTTGTAATTAAAAATTAAAGTTGCGCAAATTAAGCTCTAAATGAAACCATGCATCATATTTAGAAATTAATTATTTGAATTATCATATGCAGTAAATATAACAAAATAGGTGTTGTACATGAAAAAAACTTTGCACACTGGAGAGACGGATTCAGGAGATTCTCAATGATATCCCAGACAGCGAAGGTTGTTGGCCATTTAATTTTTCCCCTGGTGGGGGTAATGGTTAGTTTTTGAACTATTTGTTTTATTTGCAACAGCACCATCACTTGACAAGACACCCGAAGTGTTGAAACAAAATGGCTATTTTTGTAGTGATGTTATAACATACATACGTTATATTTTTTACATAAATATTATTCGCTCTACTCTATATTGAGCACTTTTTTTTAAAAATAGTGTTTTTGGTTACTGAACGTTTATTCCCTCTACACCAACCTTGTATTCGGACACACACACACACACACACACACACACACAAACATAGCCTATTCACTGAAAATAAAAAAAAGAGTGCTGTTTCACAAAACTCTTTTCAGTGATAGGGGCCATGCTGCCCTGGATGGACTTTGTAAAGGTGGAATATGCAAAAACACTGAGGTAACACTCGTCTTTTCTTGACTTAACTAGTTTATCTGTTACATATAAATAATATTTGAATATTATATTATACTAGCAGTAGAGCCCGGGGATGTAACAGTATCGACCATCATAAAGACTGAAAAGATTATTGTTTAAGGTTGAGGGACACACATGTCTTAATTAGTTTTTTTTTTTATGAATTGGCCAAACTCAAACAAAAACATTGTTTTCAATCGTTATGAGACTACCGATTGAATAGAATTTTATTATAAACAATTGTCTTGTAAATGGAATTTTTAAAGCGTTCTGAATGTAAAAATAAAGAAAAAAGTGTGCAAGACAATAAGAAACACTACCTGCCCCCCCCCCCCCCCAGTGAAGTTTTGTTGAAATTGGTTGAAAAATGTAGGAAATCCGATCCCATATATAAGCGAACACACACACACACACACACACACACACAACCTGGGTTTTATAATAAGTATAGCTCGATATGAGTTGTCCTCTTTTCACTCTCGCGACAGCGATGCCTCTTAATCGCGTTTTCAAATTGATTTCGTGCAAAAACAATTGTGTTTTTCAAATTTTTGGCGCTGTCAGAACCACCGCAAAATAATTCACGCAGTTCAACCCTGGCAGAGACAAGAAAGACATACAATGAAGAAGGCTTACCTTAAAAATTACAACAATTTTTATTGAATCCTTGCAAAAAAGGATTTGTCCTTTCTTGCCCCTGGGAACAGGGTGGGGTAGTTCTCTGTGAGTAGGTAGTCTTTTTACTTCAGTGGGACTCTATAGGTCTCTGTGAAGTAGAAGTTCGACTGTCGTCGAGATCACTGGTAAAGTCCTTCGTTGAAATTAAGCAGAGACAAGACAACGTCTGTAAAGTATTACCACATTGGGTTGCTGAAAGAGTCATAGCCTAATTTTTAGGGCGCCAAAGGCCCTGCAAAAATATTTAAAAATGCGTCCGGACATTTCTATGAAAATTGCTGCAACTAAAAATCTTTTTTGCAATTAAAACTATGTGAGAATTTCTTCGCACACAGTTCAACCCTGGCAGAGACAAGAAAGACATACAATGAAGAATGCTTAATTTACGTAGTCCTGTGAAGTTTTGTTGAAATCGGTTGAAAAACGTAGGAAATCCGATCCAATATATAAACGAACACACACACACACAGTTTGGGTTTTATAAGTATGATTAATCATTTACAAGTCTGGTTGATACTCTCTTTCAAAATTTCATTGTGGTACTTATCTGAAGGTGATTTTGCTTGTGCAACATTACTGTTCTGGTAGTTACTTGTATTTGTTTACACTTCTCACTACCCTAAAACCTAGAAAAATAGAAGTTTATGTCCCCCAAAAAACACTTGTGGATATTTGGCTCAGTGTATCACATTCAGATTAAGGAAAAGTCACATGAAAATGACCTGTTTGGGGTAGAAGAGTTGGGTTTTTTTTTTTTTTTTTTTTTTAAGGCCTGTTCCATATCACTTCTTGAAGAGTCTGGTTGATGAGCTGAATTGCTTCACCTGCACATTGTCTCCGCTCACTGATGGTGTGCATTGCACTGTCATGTGATGAGGCTTGATACATGACTTTGGTTTCCTACTTTCAAAGGTCCTCATCCAAGAAGTGTCAGGATGAAGCTGGCAAGAAGGATGGTGCGTTACTGTAGCAGTATCAGAATTATTGTGCACACTCAGGTAAGCTGCTAAAATTAATGGTTAAATTTAAAATTGTCTTCAGTTTCTGGTTTTTGTATAGTTATAGCTCACCTTTTGAGCTTTAGACTGATATTAAGGACCTAATCTATAAGGACTGAGAAGTTTATCTTAAGCATTATAGGGGTTGGTGGACTATGAAGTCTGTAATTTTTAATATAAATGTAGAATCTACTTTGTTGTCAATTTAATGAATGACAATATGTGACCCGTGCCGTCTACTTTCCCAACTCTTTCAATCCCTTAATAGTTTCTGTTTGTCTAATTCTGCATTTAGTAATTTTTCATCACTTTGTTAGCTTGGAAAAATTAATGTAGAGAAATAATTGAATAATGAGGGATTTATATAATGATCACGATAATATTTAATACATTTATACAAAATTCCGACTTTCACAGATTCGTCTTCTGAAGAAACGCCAATCTTTAAAAAATAAACTTCATTGTTTTTTGGTTTGTAACTAACATAAAAAAGTAAATAATTTTCAATTAAGTTTTATTAAAGCAAAAGACTATAGCGACCTTATTTTTTTCGAAAATTAATTTAAATAAAATATACTTAAATTCATAAAACAAATTTTCAACAGGACTAATGTTGGCCGTAAGTCATGTCTGGCTCTCCTAATTTTTATTTAACTAAAGTTTTTGTTTTTTAAAATACAAATATAACTTGAAAATTAAACAATTGCTTTTCAAAAGTAAATTCTCGATGTATCTTGCTTTTTTCTACTCTCTTTCAAAACAGTAACTAAATCCATTTGCAGAGAAATGTTTGATAATGTAATGTTTAAAAGTAAAACTTTAAAATAAATCTAAATTCTCTTCCAAAATAAATAGTAAATAATTATTTTTCTAAGAAGTAAGGCTCGCTATAGTTTTTGCTTGAAAAAATGATTAAATTATATATTTAAACATATCTTAGTTTATTTACATTTTTATTATTAATAATTTGAAAAAAGGTTAATGAACTTTTATCTAAGTTTGATTTGTTTCGAAACAACATTAACAGAGTATTTATGTTAGTATTTATCTAAAAATAAAGTGTCTTTTTGAATAAAAATATGGGGATGCTCAGCTCCCTACCCCCATTCACACCGAGCGTGGTATTGGTAGTGTGGTATTTTCCTAAATTTAGTTTTGTAACAAACCAAAATACAATGAAGTTTATTTAAAAAAAAAACCCAGATAAGATGGCTGAAAAATATTAAAAAAAACTGTCAGTTATAAACTATAATTCAGAGAACTTCCGAGCAACGCTATATATATATATATATATATATATATATATATTCTTCATTATCTACTGATGCATATATGAAATCAAAATATATGTAATTTTGAATATTTCAAAATTCATGTATACACAAAAAGTATAAAAGGAAAAACATAATTAAGAAGCAAAGATTGAGTGGCATAAAAACAATGTTATTCTCTGGACAGCAAAAAAAATCATTAAGACCACAGTATATAAGTTTATTAGGGTTAACCTTTTGAACTCTAGGTCGACTATTTGAGAATTTCTGAATGACAACAGCAAAAGTCACATTGATTTGCAGTAAATATTCATTGAGTTTTTGTTTTGTGTGAAAGTCATGATTTGTTGGTTTTCTACTTTGAACAAAACGATTTTGTGTGCAACTGGATGCATGGTTCATTTGTGCACTAATAACATATATATACCTATATTTTGAAGAAATTATATTTTATTTTTCCAATTACGAAGGGTTTGGTGAACGCATGAATGAAACTTGCAGGGTTCAGTACCTCGAACAAGTTTAAGAACCACTGCTCTAGTTTGACAGAGAATCACTATAATGGAGTCCCCAATGAGGATAAAACTTGTGTATTACAGGCTAGTGAACCCAGCCTGTTAACTATTGTTCTGTGGTAGGTGGTCTAACCAGCCCACAACTGTTGCACTTCATACAGAAGTTCTTATCAGCAGGATTCAGTTTTGATGTCACCAAATCGTAGCATACGCCCTAATTGCCAAGAAAGCCCTTGAGATACTCATACTGTTTGTTACAACGTATCTTTGCGAGCAGTCCTTTTTCGGGGATGGTAGACATGAAAACGAAGAAAAGGAACAGACTTTGTTGTGAAAATGATATGAGTGGAACTTGCCAAAATGAAACTGCGCATTTCTGAACATTTTACTGAAAGACAATGTAGAATTAGATTTCTGCATTCTCTGTTTTAAACCTGTTAAAAGAGGATCACGGCTAAGTATTCTCAGTTTGTGCTGAACCCATTATTGTCCAGTACGAAACAATGCTTTCTGCCTACATCCGCATGGTTGACCTGTTCACAGTACAACACGCCAAAAAAAATGTAAACATGTTCTCGAGCCCCGACGTGATCAAAAAAACTCATAGATATGAAACTTCGACGCGACTTAATTAGTGAGTCCTTAAAATGATCGTCACACGAATCCATGAAACCCAACTCCTCGCTAAAAGTTAATTTTTATTAACATCAACCCGGCTTGTGTAATTCAATTTCTTTTCAACTAGTGACCAATTCAACCAAGACGAGATTCATTAACCAACTTACTCAATATCTTAACAACATAAAGGAAATCGTGACTATATCAGTAAGTCAAGCAATCTATTTCATTCAATTTCACCAGCAACATAAACTGTTTAATTCCTTACCAGATCTCTAGCATAATCCCTTTAATTTAACCTTTGATCGCACAACCAAGAACTGTTTTAAACAACTTTATTATATGGTGTGTATTTGTTATATAAAAATATTTTCTGTTAAAACTAATATTTGCCTATTTGAATATTTCTCTTGTTGTTGTTGCTGTTGTTGTCTTTGTTGCATTTGATTTAGTAAAAATATTAGAGAGTCAGTTTAATTTGTATTTGTCACCGATTGAGATTGGCTAACCCGTTGCAACAGCAAAAATCATATTGATTTGCAGTAAATATTCATTGAGTTATGTTTTTGTTTTGTGTGAAAGTCATGATTTGTTGGTTTTCTACTTTGAACAAAACTATTTTGTGTGCAACTGGATGCATGGTTCCTTTGTGCACTAATAACATATACCTATATTTTGAAGAAATCATATTTTATTTTTCCAATTACGAAGGGTTCGGTGAATGCACGGATTAAAACTTGCGAGGTTCAGTATCCGCGCGTTCAGAATGTGCGGGGATAATGTAAGTTATCTTTTAAATCTGCTGACCAATTTGACCATGTCGAACTGATAAGACTTCACAATTATTTACACTATCTTAATCGTATCAATATAGATATCGAGTCGAGCTAGCAACGTGTTACTCCATGGAGATTAGAAACCTAACAGCACATACAATACATTCCAGTTTTTATTATATTAAGTACTCAGTAACCTAATTTAAATTTACTATAGTCATAGCTCTTATTTTCTGATTATATCGTGTATGGTCAACCATACTTTCAAACGGGGCACGTTACATATACATAAAAAAAATAAAAATTATTTTTAAAATATTGGGTTAAAATGACTTTTGATGAGCTTTTCAATTTTCGATTCGTAAATGTAGTTTTCACATAATAGCAATATCACCTAACCGCCTTGAAGTAATGCAGAATTTTAAACGATTTAAATTATTTAATTAAAATTTCAAAAAAATGAAAACAATTCTTGTAAAAATTAATTATTTATCGAAAAAATTTTCTTCTTAAGACAATAGTGTCCTTAATAAATCTTATTTATAAAAGCAATTAAAAGCTTTTCTAATTAAATAAAATCATAGTTTTATTGTATTTTTTATTTTACAATTCAGAGCAGATTTTCGATGAAAGAGTTTTACAAAAAAAAAAAAAAAAAATTGATTTACATTCTCCAAGGAGTCCTACTTTTAATTAATAAAAAAAATCCTCGCCCTAAAAATTGAATTTCTCGAAATTTTATAAAAGTATGTAAGTGGGAGGTAAAAAAAATGAAAAAAAATTCAAGATTTATCAAGATTTTCTTAAAAAAAAAAATAAATAAATAATACTATTCATTTCTGAATAAGTTCTGAAAGTTTCGTTAAAATCCGACAATTATTTGATTTTTGCAAGAATTTCTAAATCAATGTTTTTTTCACCGGAAAAAAAAACGCAAAAAATTAATTGTAATTATTAGATCAATTACTGACGTAAAGAAAACAAGATTTTCAACCAAAATTTCGAATTTGCTAGAAAGGGTTAAAAAATTTCAAAAATAATAAAAAAATAGTTTGGTCTTTCCTCTTAATAATAACATAAGCATGTTGATTATAAAACTTTGTTTTTATTGAGTTTGGGTCCTTTTTCATCATGCTATGCTGTTTTTCCGCGAAAAACTGGAAGTACCTAGCCAAATGAATGAAATTATTTTTAAAATGCTTCTTTTTTAGAAAATCTTAGTAAAGAGACCATTTCTTTTTGTTTTCTGTGATATCAATATCATGAAATTTAGAGAATTCTTTTTTGTTTATATTAATTATAAAAACAAGTCCTTGTCAAATAGGACGCCCAGTTACCGAAAATCTGATGAATCATAAAATAAAAAATTAATTTTTTTTTACAAGAATTGTTTTCATTTTTTAAAAAATCAATTATATAAATTTATCTGTTTTGTAGCAGATATGTGATATTATTAAGTAAAACTAAATTTACTAATCATACATGGAAAAGCTTCCTTACAACAATTCTCCAACTCCTGTATTTGAAAAAGAATTAAAAATAAAATGGTATGTATCAGGTCATCCCATAAGTTCTGTCCGAATTTTAACTTTTTGTTAAAATGAACGAAATTTAAAGAGTATTTTATAATGTCTAATGGAGCTGAACATTATTTTTATGTTTAGATGCATTTAAACTGATCAAATTTTATTTCAGAGAACAATAAAATAAAATTTTGTTTGATTAAAACCCTGCTAACATGGAAGTGCCCAAGAATCATTTGAGGCACATAATGCTTTATGAGTTCAAGAAAGGAAACTCAGCAGCCGAAGCGGCTAGAAACATTCACTCAGTTTATGGAGAGGAATGTGTGAATGTGTGGGGTTCAGCGTACCCGGATTAAAGGAGAATTTAATACGGGATACCCTGCCCACAAAATACAACGCAAATTTCAAGAAGAAACAACACGATAAGGAACGTTTGTAGAAAATAGAACATTGTGTATTTATTTTCTTGTGAATAGGCTAAAAAAGATTAATGCTTTAGTTAGTTTAAGGCTTAAGCAAAATGTAATTTTGACAAAAAAATGTCTGTGTTCGCTGTCTTTTAACCGAGTAGCAGAGTAATGTCTGTTTCTTTTGTTTTTGTATATGTGTAAAGAAAAAAGGGGTGATCAATAAGTTGAAAAAGAGAGTGTGAATGAGGAATAAAAAAAATAAAAGGAAAATGTACTTATGAATTGTTTTGGAGTCAGTTGTAAATTTGTTGTTGTTGTTGTTGTCCTTTCCTAATCCACTTTCGGCTCTTAGTGTCGGGTTGAATCAGCGATGAAAATTACTGTCAGTCTTCTATGATCTCTGCGCTCTTCTCACTGGCGACTGACTTGAAACTCTGTATTTATTGTTGACTTTTTTTTCACACTGGCTCGTTATCTTTTTTTTTTGGTTTAGCAAATCGCCTCCTTTCATTGGTCAGAAAATTAATTTCACACCTTATTGCGGGTGTGCAAATCTACTTTGTGTTTTTTAGTCATTTGTTGGAATGATATAGGATTTGTATCCTATAAATGAAAGAACTTGCAGAAGATGATTTGCAAAATTCAGAGGTGGAGATTTCACCCTTGAAGATGAAGATCGAACCGGACATCCAGTTGAGTTTGATGAAAAGCTTCTTGAAGCAGTCCTTGAAGAAAATCCTGCTTTATCAGTTGAGGAATTGGCAGTGGTTCTCAGTACAAACCATACAACTGTTCATCGTCATTTTCAACAACTTGGAAAAGTTCCTAAACTTGGAAAATGGGTGCCTCATGAATTGTTTGAAAACAACCTCAAATCCCGAGTTGACATCTGCTCTTCTCTCCATTCTCGCCAACTTGTTTCACCTTTTTTGGATAGACTTGTGACTGGCGACGAAAAATGGAACTTTTATCGAAATGTTAAGCGTCGTAGACAGTGGCTTGGTAAAGGTGAAGGACCCCAGCGACAGCCGAGAAGGGAACTTCATGGGCAAAAGGTTCTCCTTTCAATCTCGTGGGATCGCCAAGGAATAATCCACTTTGAATTCTTACCACCTAATGCAACAATTAAAGCTCAAATATACTGTCAGCAATTAGAGCGTTTGAACCAAGCTTTGAGGAAAAAAAAGACCTGCTCTAGTGAATCGAAAAGGGGTGATGTTTCATCAGGACAATGCGCGACCCCACACAGCAAGAATCACGTCACAAAAGATCGAAGAACTTGGTTGGGAGAAAATTCCTCATCCACCTTATTCTCCCGATCTTGCTCCTTCAGACTACCATTTATTTCGTAGCTGACAGAATCATTTGGAAGAAACAGCTTTTGTAACACAGGAAGAGGTTAAAACTGACATTTGTGAGTTCTTCGAATCAAAGCCAAAAGAATTTTACAGTAATGGAATTAGTAAGCTTGTTAATAGATGGAAGGAAGTCATAGATAATCAGGGAAAATAGATTGTTGATTGAATCTGTAATTAAATGTTACATTTGGTCACTTGTTTTCTTTATTCAAAATTCGGACAGAACTTATAGGATGACCTGATATATAAATGTATCCATTTTTATTAAAACGGATGTCCATTATCAGAAAATAAGAACAGTAACTCTAGTAAATTGAAAATCTATTAATAATTTTCTAACATTTCCTCAGCAAGCTAAAATTTCCTAAGACTGAAAGCGAAAGAACGTAAAATTCAATAAAGCAATCTTTATTGAATTTTAGATATTTTCGCCTTATTTTATTAATTTTTAAAGATTACTGGGTAGTTAAAATATTCTAGACTCGTCCTTTTCTACTTATCACCCCTAGTAACAGAACACTAACAGTCTCTATACCTTACGCCTACGCACGGAAAACTTCGACCAATAAAAAACCGTACTAGGCGAATCAACAAATCTCATTGGTTAACGACACAATAATCTGAAAGTTTCACGTGCAAAAACAAAATTGCGCCAAAACTTCTTTGAGCCGATTCTGGACTTTCAAAAACATAAAAGAAAACACCGACTGACCAAAAGGGTCAGAGACGAACATCTACAGAAGAATTGCCAACATACTACACATCACTCGAAATCACGACTTTACCGCGCAACAACATCAACGCTGACTCACTTGCAATTTAAACTCGACCAACTCTGTGGACATCAAATCGCAAACCTAAAACAACTTTGCTTATCCAAAGTGAACTATATTCACTACATTATTAAGTAAAAATCAACATTCAAACGATTCAGAAATATTACAGTCAAAGGTAGACCACTCTATAAGAACTTATTCCTAAAAACACTTAACATCGACATTTTTAATATTAATTATAACACAATTCCAGAAAGGCTGTAACTGAACATACAAAATACAAAAAGAGACATACCAAAACCTCAAATATCACACACACTTTGCCATAGTAACATATACCAAAATATCTTGTATATATATTACTTTTAATTGTATATAAATGTTTTGTTGGTTTCTAAAATGAATATGTCTTGTTTTTGATTGTATTTAAAATTCGTTCATTTATTTGTTTGTGGATGCAGAAAGTCACACAACCTACACAAATTCCTTCTGATTCACTCAATTACAATTAATTAATTCTGCACATCCTCAACAATATATATAAAAACGCGTTCACATTGTATTCATTAAGCAATTTTAAAATTTACACTTATGAACCCTTTACTTAAATATGCCAAACATTCAGCTCATAAAAACACCCACCATCACGTTAAAACAATGCGATATTTGAAACTGGAAGTAATATCTATTTTCATTTAAATTAATTAAATCGGTTAATCTTCATCAAATGAAGTTTCAGAAAAGGATATAATATTTTTGAAAGATTTTTTGTTTTGAAAAAAGAGTATGGCGGACTTCACCACATTAATATAACTTTAGATTAGGAAACAAAATTGACGTGAAAAGGGATAAGCAAAAGACATCATTACACATAAAATATGTATTCAACAAGATGTACAACTATGTGAAAAAAAAGTATGCATTTGAGTAAATAAAGGTTGAATAAAACAAGAGTTGTCTCTCTTTAACTATTATTTGTGTTTAAACAGATTTGTCACTACATCCGAATTGAGCGATTAAAAAAAATCCACTCAATTTAAGTCCGGCTTGAAATACAGTAAAGAAAGTATTTTGCTTATTGGAAATGTTAAATTTTTAACCTATTAGTTTGGAATTAAAACTAAAATAAAAGCTTGAAGAAAGATTTTTCATTTTTAAAAATGCATTTAAACTTTTTTTTTGTTATACGGGAAACGTAGTTGAACCAAAACCAAAGAAAATGAATCTGCTAAAAAAACGTAGCAGTAACAAAAATAATTCGCCCATAAAATATTTAGTAATAATTTTCTCAACATAGAGCGTTATTATTCATCTCTCCCCGCTACACACACCTTTTACTTTGACTGGATCAGCCTTTGATAATTCTCCACTCAGGTAATTTATTTTGTCTGTTTTTTGCCCCTAGCGAGTGAGCTGCTTGAATCTTTTTTCCGCAGAATACAGTGGGCACTCTTATTTTTTTGTAGGTTGAACGGGTCCTGTGGGGCGCTGAGATTTGGTAAGAAATGTATCAGAAGGGTTTTGAAGCGTATTGAAATTAGCACACCACATTTAATTTGCAAAGAAACATGAAAAAGATGACAAGAGTTCATTGAATGGTTAACAAGAAAAACATGTATTGAAAACAAGTAAATATACAATTGTGTTAATGACAATAAGGTTTGAGACGTAAAAAGTTGTTCCCCTTATATCGTGTGGGAATACAAATATGTGTTGTAAGAACTTTACTTGTTTAAATTTGTTTAGAGTTCAAGAATATTTGATATTTTAGTTTGAAAGTGAGAATGTTGTGCGAAAGAATAATAGTCTTGAATAGTTCACTTGGCTTTTGAAACAGACAGTTCACAACTTCACAGTGTTGTGTGTATGTAACATGTCTGTGTGCGTGTTTGAGTAGAAGGTTGAGAACACGTACGTGGTTCGTTAAAGGCCCTGAATGTTTCTTCCTTTAATTTCTGCTATATATACACATAACATCGGCCCCAGGGATGAGAGCGGGAAAAATATTGAAAAAAGTGTCAATTTATGTGATTGGTCAAAAATCGACCAATTGTTGATTTTTTTTCTACAACAAGTTTGGTAAGGTAAAACATGAGAAAATAAAATTTGATATGACTCATGCAATGCGTAAACTGTCTTTAAAGAAAATACTGTTTATTTTCTGTCCAATGACTGTTGAGTAATTTGTGGGCGTGGTGTATGTAAACGTCCACTACTGTCCCACTAACATTTTAATTTTAGTTTAAACTTTGAATATTTTGATGTATTTTATTTTCATTTTTGGGTACACCCTCCCATTTCATGTAATAATTATAAATTTCATATATTTTTATTTAAAAAAAATCTGTTACACTATTTACATCCTTCAAACTGTTGTCTTCATCATTTTTTGTCATATTCACGACATTTCAGCCGTTGCTTCTTCAGGTGATTGGAATTTCGAACTGAACCTTTTATTTCGTTCACCGACATAGATTGTTCTAGTTCCACATGCCATACCTCTTCCAGATGTCTCAGTTATCTCCCTTTAACTCGACCACTGGTACTGAACTCACAACTCTTTGGGTCAAGTCACTGGATCTAACCAACGCTTTTACCTACTGGGTCATATGCCCAGTGGATAAAATCGTTGGTTGGATTCAGTGACGTGACCTAATGAGTTGTGAGTTCAATGTCCAGAAGTTTCCAGAGGTTTGTTCAGTTCTAGTTCTTTGGCATACGGACTTAAATTCACGTTAAGTGTTTTATTTATTTTTTTTCTTTACTTTTGAAGTTTTTCTCTCTTTTCTATTTTTCAGTTTAACTCCTGATTTTCTGTTTGATTTTTTTTTATTTATAGGCGTTTATTTTCCAATTTTTGTTTCTTTAATTCTTTAGTCAACTTTTCCCCCCTTCTCGCTTTAGTTTGTAAATTTGTAATCTGTAAATTTTTGGTTTTCACTTGGTTTTAATAAACAAGCGTTAATTTTTATCATCCCCTCATTTTTTTTACCTCGTCTCACTTTAATCTTTTTATACGTGTGACTTGTTTTATTTTTCCCCAGACCCATTTTTGTTTTCTTATTTTTGTGTTTTATACTTATGACTTGTTTTTTGGCAAAGCCAAGTTTGATTTATTTTTCTTTTGTGGGCCCACTCTTGACTTTAGTTCTTTTTTTAATGTTTTATTTGGAAATTATAAAAGAAATATTCGTGGCAGCACTAAATTAGTGCTGTAAATGAGTGACACAGATTAATAACCGCCGGGACCCGGTGAAATAAAGGAGACGGCCTGGAAAGAAAAAAGGCCGAAAAAGGATGCGGCTTACTATACCGATTTAAAAAGCAAATATGAGGAATTCATTAATGGAAACGAGTTCCTCACAATTCTGGGGGAATTGAATGCCGTGAATACAAGGACAATCTCCCTGCAGACCACCGGTATGAAGAGTCAGAAATTAATTGGGGTCAGCAGGGAAACAATGGAAGTGGCGCTAAAACTGTGAACGTTGCGCCAAGGATCCTAAGCTAGAAGATCGAATGCTATGTGGGATATTCTTCAGGATAGCGAAGGAGAAGCCAAAAAGCTGACCGGGACTATAGTATACTAATGGACTATACTAATGGTCAAGACTGTGAGGCTCCAAACCGAATACACGGGGACTCGTAAGGCAATAATAAATGTTCATGGTGTGTCGGCGGATATTAGTGAAGTACGGAGAGGTGGACGAGTTTGGTGCGGTTATCAGTAAATCAGACATTGCTACTGAGGATATCGTTCTGCAGGTAACCCTCACTCGACAGAGCTTCGGTGATATCTCCAACGTGATAAACAGATGCTTGTGGTGGTAGAAGGCCAGAGACCCTGTTGTTGGACGTGTGGTGCCTCGGGGGCGGGAAGAAGGTAGCAGCAACAACGACTGTAGCAGCAGTAGCAGCAACAGAAGCAGAAAAGGCCTTCAACGATGTTTGGACGGAGGTGAAGAGGGGAAAGAAGGCGACAAACGCACCCTCGCCTCAACAGCGGGAAGTTTCATCTCTGAAACAGCATCAACCACCACCGCAGGAGCGGCGCGAAGAGGTAGTGCAGCAGCAACAACAACAGCAACAACAGAAAAAGACCCCCAAATAAACATAAAAAGCAAGAGCAACAAGAGAAACCCAAACGAAAACAGCAACAACAACCGAAAAAGCAGCAACGACGCGACACAGAGATGGAAGTGGAGGAAATGCCTCTGCCACGTTTTTCATCTTTGAAGAGGACTAAGGAGGAGGAAGGCAAAGCAGATAAAACAGTGGAAAAGCGTGCTGGGCGAAGTAGGACGGAGAGGAACATGAACAAAGCCAGCCCCCCCCCATCCGTCCCTGGTGGTGTTAGAGTGTAGGCCTAGAATGGCTGGGTACTGGAAGTTCAATCTGTTTTTACTGGACAGGCGGGACTTTCAGGAACAGCTAACTAGCGTAGTGCAGCGGTAACTAGCGGGGGCGGTTATTGGGAATAGGTGGTGGGAGGGGCTTAAGGATAAGATTAGGTCCTTCAACCACCGAGTTTAGCAAACGGCTGGCACTAGAGAAGGCTAAGGTGAAGGATAGTCTATTCCTAGTGATAGCCATAGCTAGGGAGTGAAGTGTTTGGCTAGCAAGTGCTATATAGATCAGGTAATTAGACATAAGATGTCTACCAAAGCCGTGAACATGGGCGCAGAATTGTGCAAGGAAGAGATCCGTCAAGGTTCCCGGAGGGGAGTACTCTGAGGTCGACTGACGAGGTGTGTGAGGCGTTTCTGCAGCATTTCGAGAGCCGCTTTACCAGGGAGGTTGGTCTCCGCGACGAAGACTTTCGTAGCTATTTGGCTGATTTTCCTCGGTTTTCGCCGACTGAAGCGGCTAGCTGAGACGGAGAGGTCACGGAGGGCGCCGTCTACGCGGCATTGAAGAAGGTCGGCAGGGGCAAGTCGCCGGGTCTGGATGGTTTGCACTATGAATTGTACTTGAGGCTATCGCACATCCTTGTCCCAATTCTGGCTGTCGTGTTCAACAAATTGTTCCGCCAGGTGTCCGTCACCGACCGGATCTCCAGGGGTGTGATCACGCTGTTGGGAAAAAGCGAGGATATTGGACGGGGATTAGATGACTACAGGCCCATAACTCTGCTAGAGTTAAAGATTTTGGTCAAGATCCTGCACGGGCGCTTGCAGTCAGTTGCCGAGACTCTGTTGGGACCTGAGCAGACCTGCGCTGTAAAGGCTGAACAATTCAGAGCAATCTGTATCTGATACTCACGATCATAGAGGGTGTAAAAGAAAACGACGAGGCCGCGCTGATCAAGTTGGATCAATACAAGGCATTTGATAGGGTCGACCATCGCTACCTGGCTGCTGTCATGGAGGCCGCTGGATTCCAACCCAACTTCTCCCGCTGGATTAACCTGCTGTATCCCTCCCCCAGTGCTGTGGTACAAGTGAACAGGAAGTTGGACGCTTTCGAGCTGACTCGGTCGGTTATCAGGGTTGTCCACTGTCACCCCTACTTTACGCCTTGGCGTTGGAGCCTCTCCTTCGCCGGCTGAGAGACAGGGCGTGCAGTCCGGACCTATGTGGAATCGCTGTCCCTGGTAGGGCTCGAGTCAGTTTCCGCGTACGCCGATGACGTATCCCACAACGACATCGAGGTGGTGCTGAAGGCGCTTGAACGATACGAACAGGTCACAGGGGCTAAGATTAACCTCGACAAGTCTTCCGGCTTGCGGTTAGGTGCCTGGAAGGGGGTCGGTATTCCGGGTCCCTTTGGTGGGACGGATGGTCCTGTCCGCATTCTTGGAGTGTAGTTTGAACCCGATCCCCAGCTGGAGAAAAATTGGTCTTAAGTACAGTCAAAGGTCGGCACGGTGGCTCGAACTTGGCGCCGAAGGAGGTTATCCGTGAAGGGCGGGGCGGAGGCGTGTGACACTTTCCTCTTGTCCTTTACCACTTGTCTGTACTCCCTCTCTGTAAGGATCATAAGAAGGCGATCGAGCGTTTGCTATCCTTCGATTTGTGGGGTGGGGACGTAAGCATAAAGTCGACAGAGGGGTCTGTGCCCAAAGTCCGTGTCATGGGAGGGGGGCTGGGAATGCCGCATCTAGTGAGTCACAAGCTCTCCTCGAGTCTGGCTTTCCTACGCCGCGCACTGACCGGAGATTCGATTTTAGCGGGGATCGTGAGGGACGCATTCCCTTTCCTTACTATCACTCCCCCCATCTCGCGGGCCGAGCACCATCGTAAGCCCCGGTATGAATCGGATTTCATTCGTGAGTGTCGTTCGGCCTTGACGGTCATTGCTCGGTCCAGTGACCTTTCTCGGCCTAGGAGAGTTTTCTATCGTAAACTAGTGGAGGGGGGGGGGCGAAAGATACTACGTGAGTGGCTCGACATGTTGGCGGGGTAGTGTCACTCCTTTAGGTCTTGGGTGCCAGCGGCGGATTACCTCAGCAACCCTGAGTTTTCGCTTACCTGGCGACTGGTTCGGAATAGGCTCCTGAAAATCTCGTTCTCATTGATCGTGCGTACGCGTGTGACAATGTGTCGCCCCCATATTCCGAGTTGAAACGAATGGTATTTCTATCACTGCTGGCCACGGCTCGAATGGTGATTTGGACGACGCGACACGAGGAAGTCTTGCGAAGCGGCCGTCTTTCGCATCAGGATCTGATTGATCACCAGCTCAAGATGAAGATTAGAACTAATAGGAAACGATTGGTCACGACAGTCTTCAGCGAGAGGTGGGTGACTGAGGCGAGCTTGGTTTGTGTGAACGGGGCTAGCCTTGATTTTCTCTTTCAGGTCCACCTACGTCACACCGGGGCGGTTTCCTGTGGAGCCCTTCCTTGGTTAGGACACTTTATTGTGTACCTAGTTAATGTGAGTAAATGCTGTTCCCGGCTGTATTTTTATCGAGATTCCCCAGTTTGTTTTTTAGTCCCTCCTCTTTTCATCTCGACCAGATCAGCCTTCTTCCCCTCTCCTCACGGCTGTATTTATGTTATCCTTTGTACCCTCTACCTTAGTGAGAGAGCCTCCTTTTTTGGGGGGTGGACGCGTCCAACTAACATCAATTTGTTTTTTCTTTTTATATTAGGTTGGTGCAAAAATAATGTCGTTTTTTTGTCGTATTTTTTAACGTCAAAAACGACATTATTTTTGCACCAACCTAACATTTTCATTTGTTTTGGGGGATCATCTCCCCCTCTCTCATCATTCGTAAATTTTGGGGGAAAAATCACGGAATTTTCAAATTTTTATGTCATGGGGTGCGTTTTTGTAGGCCCACTGCGTGCATGAGGTATTATGGTGAATGGAGGATTGATTGATGACGGGCATGCTCTTTTGGTGAATGTGTTAAATTGTAACGAGTGAATGGGTCGCGATTCGGATTAGCTAGGTATAGGATAGCAGTGATGACCAGCCTCATCTCATCCCCCCCTCTTTCGGCCTTGTGCCACAATTTTGTATTTTTGCAAAATAAATCTCGCGAGTTCAGTACCAGAATAACTTGGTGTAGGATAGTAAGTGACGACCAACCTTTCGACTAACCGCTACTTTTCCAAAATAAAAAAATAAACATTTAGAGCGTTTCGTTTTTTTATTATCGACGTAAATTTTGACTGCGTAATTTTCTATGACGTCACAATTACGGTTTTATTATTATAAAGTCGTGACTCGCCCTTACGTGTTACGAAGTTCCACACGTTTCTGTGAAATTTGGTTGATACGAAAATAAATTAAAAAGGAGAAAAAATCACCCAACAAATAATTCGAATAAGTGGTACACGAAACTTCATCATTACAGACCACAAGTAATAAGATGTTACCTTACTATCAAAAGAGTGTTTTGCCACAAGTTTTAAGAGAACGAGTAAATGCCGGTAAGACAGAAATTTCTTCAGCATAGAATATTCATTTAAAAAATTCTCTGTTATTTTCAAATATGGTCTTATATTGCCTTTGATCGCGGCAACATTGAGCATCTTTTGCTGTAGTTGTAAAATGAATATTTTATCCAATTATTTATTCTTTTTGCCACGATTGCAAGTTCAAATGTCGCATAACGTGTAGTGATTGACTTCTCTCAGTGTGTTTCATCTTTGATGGTGTGCGAATCTATCACGCACGAACATGCATACATACATACATACAAATCACATACGACGCCAAGTATTCATTGGTTAATTAATCACCACTACGTTATTATAGACAATTTACAAATCGCAGCAATGCGACAATTTTGTAATCGCTCTATTTTCATGTAGTCAGTTTTGCGCACTTTTGGGAGAAACGGATCACAGAAGCTTTCTTAAGTCTCCCCAAAGCTCGCTCGCCGATTGGTCGATGCCAACCAATCAGATCGTCTGTATGTGAAGAATAATTCTTCCCGCGCAGCGATCTGGAGCCTACAGTCACTTATTTAAGCAAGAATTTTCTAATCCTTTTTAGTGAGAATCCAACTGCCAAACGAATCCACGACAGTTGAAACCATGCGCCAACTTTCTCACTCACACACATCGCTCACATGCTGAACATACCTTGTATACACTCACATAATCTTTTCTTACGCAAGAAAAGCTTTCAAGAATAAACATTACAAGAGACTTTCATGAACATTCTTCCAGTGAACTTTAGAACACTAAAATAACAGTTAAAGAGAGACAACTCTTGTTTTATTAATCCTTTTCTTACTTAAATGCATGCTTTCTTTCACATCGTTGTTTGATATTGTACATCTTGTTAAATACATATTTTATGTGTAACAATGTCTTTTGCTTATCCTTTTCTGTGTCAGCCCTGTTTAAAGTTAAATTAATGTCGTGAAGTCCGTCACAATGGTTTTCGGGGTCCTACACTACTTATATACACTACTTATATAACAATCGCATCCATTAACACGATATACCAAATTCTGAACTCAAATTTCCAGGTGGAATTAACATAAGGAGCCTTAAAAATATCTCTTTTGCAGTTTTTCATCCTTAAAATGATTCCGTTCAAAGTCTTTCTTTGAGAGAACGATCTAGAGAAGTGTTTCCGAACGTGGGCTTATGTTGAAAGGGGGAACTGGGAGTTTTTGTTTTATGTGGGGTGGGCATTTATCCATTTTTGTTTCAAATTTTCAAAAATTATTCAATATTGTCTACAAAAGAAAATTTCTGAAATGTATCTAAAGCTGTGGGAAGCTATCAAACTTTTCTTCATTGCTTTTCCAACTTCCTATATGGCTGAATGTGGTTTCAATGAAGTTACACAGCTTCTTACTAATCAAAGAAACCACCCGAAAATTACAAAACAAGGAAATCTACGGTTACTTTTAAGTATCATGGAACCTAGAGTAAGAACCTTAGCCAGTAAGCACCAAATTCAATCATCGCACTTAAGACATTTGGGAGAGTAATCGAGTGAACCTAGAGTAAGAATATTAGCCAGTAGTGATTTTCTAAGCCCGGCTTAGATGTGACACAAGGCCGAAAGTATGGGGCACCCAGTGAGGATCGAACTCACTACTCAGTCGTAATTGATCTAGAAAGACAAGCCTTCTAACCATTAGATCCACGTCGAGGTGCCAGTATTAGCCAGTAAGCGTCAAAATCAACCATCGCGTTGGATATATTGGCATAAGCTATCAAATAAATGCTTTTTTAGCATTTTAATCATTAGCATTTATAATATTCGAAATTTAATTTGACTAGAGGACGTTAACAGAAAGGTTTGTGCCAAAAGGAAATACCGGCTGAAAAAATGGTTGGGAAACACTGATCTACAGTTAGGTTTTCCCAGTCATTTTGTATCATTTTGGTATTCTGCAGCGTGTTCTTGTTGCAATTATATATATATATATATATATATATATATATATATATATATATATATATATATATATATATATATATATATATTACTATATAGTTGTAGTTTTCAGTTTTAAGCTAGTTATTATTTTCACTGTTTAAAAAAATAGAAAAACAGGAATAGCAATTCAAAACACGTGTACCCACGAAAAAAAAAAAAAAGGAATAATTTCGGATAAAAAATCCTTTCAAAGATTACAGTTGTTTACGTTTGTGTGCAAAACTAAGGCTAGCAGATTCGTAGAAATTCCAGCAAGAAATGTGTTTCCTTTAATCGCTAATTCAAACCTGTCAGCAAGGCCGATGCAAAGGTCTGGTGGGCCCCCCACCGAATATAAGATACGGGGACCCCCACTCTACTATATATCAATTTTTATAAGGTAATATTCATATAAAATACAAATTTTATTGTAATCTAATTATGCACAATAATGGATCATATGCAATGTAGATGAACAATTCAACTAGAAAAATTGAAAATAAATAAAATGTATCTAAATAAAAATTAGCGACATGTCGTAATAAATAAAATGTATCTATAAAATTAGCGACATGTCATAATAAATAAAATGTATCTCAATAAAAATTAGCGACATGTCATAATAAATAAAATGTATATCAATAGAAATTAGCGACATGTCATAATAAATAAAATGTATCTCAATAAAAATTAGCGACATGTCATAAATCATTCCATGTTTAATAAAGCAAATTTTGCGTCAATTTTTAACATCATTTTTTTCTTGTTAAAAAGTTGAATAATTTTAACACATTCAACAGTATGGATGAAAAAAGGTGAATTTTATGTAGCATTTTTACGAAACTTATCATGATCAAAACAAATTCACGGATTTGGACAGAAAAAAGACCCCAGAATGACGTCAAAATCCGCGAAAATTTTTCATCCTTTAATAATCAGTTATTTTAACGTCAAAAACCGACATTATTTTTGCACCAACCTAATAATTGCCGGTAGAAAAAAGCAAATGTTGATAAAATAGTGATGGTCATAAAGCACTGTTCGGATCCCTAATGAGGCTTGACACTCCCTCCTCTTGTTTATTTCTCTTTAAACATAACTTACTTCTTTAACTGTGATCTAAATGCTAAATTCGTTACCCTTTTAATTAAAAAACAGATTTATTTGAAAAACTAAGCAAATTCAATTGTAAACGTCAAGAAAACAATCGCTTATTTATGAAGAGCATGAAAAGCCAAATTTGAGTTGTTTAAAAATAAAAATTGTTTTTTTTTTGTTTTTTTTTAAAGCTATTTACATTATGCGAGAATCGTTATGTTGGTCACGATGTAAGACACATGCCGGTAGATATCAATACGAATGTAAGTCGAAAATTAGCCGCACTTTCGCCATAAGCTTGTCATCCTGCCCTTCTGTTCATGCGTGCTTGTAGTTGGTATTATTGTGATCACGTGATCGAAGTTTAAGCTTGATCGCGCCAGTTTGATTGCTTCTGTTACAGTGTAAACATGGTGACTCCCGCTAGCAGTATACACCAACGGAGAATAATGAGCCGTGATCCGATTTCCCTGGTCGGAATCTGTGTCAGGGGCTGAAATTCATTGAAGGACAAGCTTGAGCACGAAGGGCGCCCGTCAACTTCCACTAATGACAAGAAGAATCAGTAAACTTAAAAGATGGTAATGGCGAACCGACGAGTTATTATCGACGAGGTAGCAATTAATACAGAATTTAAAAATTAAAACTTTATAAATTATTAGCTTAAACGCCGACCTATCGGGCGGCATTTAAGCTAGCTCTTGCAGAGGGTTCTTGATTGCGCCTTCATCACAATAGATAGGGAGGAGTAGAATCGATAGGCAACAATAAACTACAGAAAAAACTCAAAATTAATCGCTGCATTTAAGTATTGCATTAATATTTAGGCTTATCTTTTAAAGTTCAGCGATAATTCTTCTACCATTACTTAATTTAAAGACAATTTGATGTACGTAGGTCCTTACTTTCTGTATAAACATTTTTATTTCATGGGTGACTTTCGCTGGATTTCGCAATTTCTATCATTTCTAAATTTATTTCCAAGTTATAAAAATTGTTATCGTACAAAAAATTCGTCGCAAAAAATCACGTAAAAAGTTGCCGGTAATGATATTTTTCAGTCGCAGTTGGGAATCCAAAATTTCAGGATTTCACGTCCGGATCCGACCCGGCATATTTTCAATTTGCTCACGGAGTCGGCCTGATTCCAAATGGTATAATATGTTGGGCCCGGTATTTAGTTACCCCCACACGAGGGCATCATGTGACACAAGGCCGGTTTAACGTGGGATCTCCGAGCCCGTGGGCTCGGCCAAAAATATGCCATTTGAACCCGTATAAACGGGTTCAGGGTCGGTTTACCTCCCCGAAAGAGACTCCACCCCTCGGCGTAGCCTCGTTCGGGTATCTCACCGCCCGAAGGCAGAGAGTTCAGCCGGTCAGCCGGTCGCCCGACTTCGGACTGAACGGTATTTAGTCACCCCCCACGAGGGCATAATATGGCACAAGGCCGGTTGAACGTGGGGTTTCCGAGCCCGTGGGGTTTCCGAGCCCGTGGGCTCGGGCAAAAATATGCCCCTTGAACCCGTATAAATGGGTTCAGGGTCGGTCTACCACCCCGAAAGAGACTCCGCCCTTCGGCGTAGCCTCCTTCGGGTTCCTCCCCGCCAGTAGGCAGAGAGTTCAACCGACTTCGGGCTGAACTCTCTGCTTCCTCTTGAGGCGCAGTATTTATTACGTATGGAATAGTCCATTATGTTATTATGGGTATGGTCCCATAACATCATGAAACCCAGGTTTCATGGTCGATTTGTTATGAAGGAAACTTCTTGATGTTATAGGAAGGGGCGATCCCAGCGTGCGGCACCAAGTGCTTGAAAACAATATCACGTTTGACCCAAGCCTTGTGAGTGAAATTGGGTAGACAGTAGCCTGGGGGGGGGCATCAATAGCTGTGCTAGCACGAAGTCACAATTCCGAGATTTTAAGCGTGTTGGACGTTGATCACGCTATTTCCCAAAAACTGTAACTAAGGTTTGCTCAGCATAGATGCAGTATAAATCACAGGTGGGCTCTGTGGGTGTTGAACAAACACAAATGTGCCTGATAAAGCGTCTGCAATAGGGATTGGCTAGCCGCCCTAGTAGGCAGGTATCCTCTAGGAATAAAGTTGCAAACACGGACAATTTTATTTTGAAACACTGTAATTTAAGAACAGTATATTTAAAAAAAAATTCAAATGAGATATAAAAAGAGAGTTGTGTCCCTTTAAGTTGAAAAAGTGTGACACAGTGACACATTGTCATTCGCATTTATTATATAGAGTGTAATTGTTTTCTTTTAAATGTTTTTTTCATTATTCTTCGTGTAAACCATACTCTACTCACAGTCTTCTCTTCCGTCTGTTTTCTTCCTCCCATTTTTCCCAGTCGCTACCATTGTTGAATAATACTGACTTTACCAGCCATCCGGTTTTCTTTCTTACTCCTCGATTGGAGACCGTCTACCTTTTCGCTAGTGTTGATTTGAGTTTCTCAAAATCTTACGATATTGGGGTTGACGGCGAAGCCTAGTATGAGATCGAATATATGTGTTGTATACCATAGACAACATTAAGTAGTTCCTGTCTGTGGCCATGGTAACTTTTGTTGCTTTGCGTTCAAGGACAACGTTGGAATAAGTTCTTCAAATAAAATGCACAACATTTCAAATAAAATGCACAACTGTAAACGGATTTATTGAAGACAAAGAAAAACTGGTGAACAAAATGTCTATTATTTACTGATGGATTAAGTTTTCTATTTGCCGGACGGTGACTTGAAAAATCTATCAGTAATTGTTGTAAAATAACGAAAAGAAGTTCCTACCATTTATTTGTTAGCGTATTTGCACTGTCCACCGAAAATGCGAGTGTGTTTCTTGTGAGTTGGTCGTTGTCTGCGGGCCCTATTCTCCGTCTATCTTTGGTTGATCCTCGTCTATATAGATGACTATCCGTCAACCCAAATTTGACATTGATATATCTAATTTCTCTACCCCGACCGTTTCAATATTAGGAGGTTCGTTAATAACCACACCCCACTTGTTTTGTTTTTAGAATTTTCTGGCATTTACTTTCTGTAAAAATAATGGTGTTTTGGGGCGGATAGTATCAACATAAACAAATCCCAAGCCTAAAAAAATATGCCAAAAACAGATGCCGTCTTTGTCTAGAAGAATTTGGGTCACTCTTTTCTCTAATAATATACACATTTTGAACATATAGTATGAATGTAAACAAACCCCCGAATTTAAGTTCTCAGGACTAAAATATTCGAGCAACATATATATCATGTCTTCTTTTAATTGGCGAGAAGCGAATAGGGTGGGGAACCTTGGTTTTGGTAAATTTTACTGAATGTTGGCTAGTTAATTCTTGGTTCACTTCTTTTTGGAACTGTTTTTAAATTCATTTTATTGTTTAAAAATAATTCTTAACCCGTTATTTTTTCTCAATCATTCAATCTACTCTCCTGAGATATTTAATAAAGATTATCCAATTAGTAGTCCCTATAAATCACCATTATACTATTTCGTGCATTAAGCGTTTATTACAATCGAAAATAATTTATTTTTTAAGATAATAGTATCCATAATATATCTTATTCATGAAAGCAATTAAAAGCTTTTCTAATTAAATAATGTTTTAATTTTATTGCATTTTTTATTTTACAATTCAGAGATTTTCGGTAACGGACGTCCTGTTTTACAAAAAGAATTGATGATTTAAATTTTCCAAGGACTTCTGCTTATAACTTATATAAGCATTAAGCCCTACAAAAATGAATTTCTCGAAATTTAATAAAAATAAGTGGGCGATAAAAGATGTAAAAAATATGTTCACCAAGATTTTGTAAAAAGAAACGTTTCTAAAATAATTTAATTCATTTGTAAATAAGTCATGAAAATTTCATTAAAATCCGACAATTGTTTTTTTACCAAAATTTCCAGATCAGTTTGATTTTCGCCTCAAAATGACGCTAAAACTTCTTATAATAACTTATGGTCGTTCACCAGCCGATGCAAGAAAAAAAAATTAACTAAAATTTTGAAGGTAGTAAAAAAGATTAAAAAATACAATTTAATAATAAAAAAATACTTTGATCTTTCCTCTTAATAATAACAAAGATTTTGACTATAAATCTGTTTTTATTAAATTTTGGGCACTATTAATCATGTATGCTCAGTTTTTACCCAATCATTGGAGGTACTTTGATATAAGTGATATATGGCCATAAAAAAGGCACTGTTGATTATTTGCTCCTACTTTGCTTAAATAATGCACTGACTATTGTTTACGTTCCGTGGCAATAATTGTAAGGAAAATGATGCACTAAAATAAGTAACCAAGTAATCATTTTAAGTTCTTTGAATATTAGTACCTTTTTTCTTCATATCTTTTTGAAGTACATTTTTTTCAAAAGTTCTATATTTTGTTTTATTAATTTAATTATCATTATTGATTAACCATTACGTTGCAGCCGTTTCTGTGATTGACAACAAACCCCCGAAAACGCACAGGAACCTTTCTTGGACGCTGAATAAATTAGAGGTAATTTTTTTTCTATACATATGGAAACAAAAGACGACCCCCACCGCTTTTGCTGTTTTGGTCACTGCTATTTATTTTATGGAAACATATTATTACCACAATCTTTATTGAGTTGTATTTGAACGAAATATTCAAATAATAAATAATCATTAGACGTACCAGTAAAAAATGAATTCAAAGTTTTCCTATTTGGATTTTTTGATGGATCTTCTATGTGCCGTGTCTCTTCAAGACATTGGCGATCATGGTTCTCCATAATTTCCTTTTTTTTTTAAGCATTACGCCCCGGGCAAGGCGTGAAGCCACTAGGATGCAGGGGGTTGCAGAAGATTTGGAGCGAGAGCAGATAGGAGTGATAGAAGGATGAGGAGAAGGTTAGTGAGTAGATCAAGGTGTCGATTGACATTACATTTGAATAGTTGGAGATTATAGCTCTCAGAGAAACAGTAATTGGGAAAGGTGTTCTACAGAGGTGCGAGGTATGAAGCTATTTGATAGAAGAGACGGCTACATTTAAAAGTTTCTACAGTGTAAGGGTGGGAACGGCATGCCAGCCTCGTAGGGCGCTTGAATTCATGGAATCTGCGAACCAGTAAAAGCAGCTCATCGGAGCAATTACCATGAAAATATTTGTAGAAAAGAGAGAGTTTTAGCTGTTCCAATGGGCTTAAGTTGGAAAGATAAACTGTATGAGACTGGCCGCTGAAAAGTTGAACTAACACAAAGACATTACGAGACATGCTAAACTCAACAACTATTTTATTCAAAACTGCCGATCGACCTGTTTGCTCCCAGCATTCACCAGTCTGTCCGGAAGTGCTTACAAATCATCATCGTTATTGTTGTTATAAAACAAAACTATCCTTCTATTGCCTCTTTACAATTCATCAAACAGTGTTTTTTCTCAAATTATAGAATGGTATGCATTTGTGGGGGAGCACCAGAAGTTCGTAGTAATATTTCTTAGAAACATCAGTATAAACGAACAGAATCAAAGCTATAAACAAATAATATGTTTATTTGTCTTTTGTCATTCTGTTTGGTGAAAGTTCGTTCGGACGGGTAGGGGCGGAAAAAGGTCTTTGACTGGTTTCTCTGGCTGTCACTTCTCTTCTGCTGGCCGTCGGTTGTCGCTTTATATATATATTTAAAAAGGCTCCAGACTACTTGGCGTGACGCTTACTTTCAGCTAACATAAAAACTTTCTTGATTTTTTATTGGCTTCATTTCGCACCTGTTTTATAACATCAATAAAGATCATAATGATTTGTAAGCACTTCCAATCCGCCTTCTGACACCATCTGCCACTGGACTTAGGGTGCAAAGATAAACTTTAAAAATATAAAATTTACTCTTCTGCTGGCCTGTCAGTTGTCATTTGATATGTATATAATTTGTTATCGGGAGATTATCTCTACTCGAGGCCAGTAAACTTTCGCACAGTAATCAGGTGTAACAGGGACGCAAATAAAATGTAAATACCTGTAAATTTCCGCCAATTTTTAATGTTATATTTTTTAATAATCACGCTTCTTTACAATAGGAATGGTACTTTTTAAAAAAAATTGTCACTGGGGCATTATTTTTAATAGAGGCCAGTAAACTTTCGCGAAGTAATCGAGAGTAAACGGTGCCTAAATAAAATTGTCAATATCTCAAAAACGATAGATTACCGACAATTTTAGTACCTTTTTTGAAATAATCACGCTTTTTTTTTAAAACAGTAATGATACATTTTTTTAGAATTTGTCATTGGGGCATTATTTTTAATAGGGGCCAGTATCATGATAATCTCTCAAGAGTTATGCCCCTTGGCCGTGCATTAGGGTTCAGCGTAGAGAGAATAAAAAGATAGCTGAATAAGCCATAGCGTATTAAAAGTGTTTTCTGTTTTCATTAAATACTATTAGAGCCAGTAAAGTTTCGCATAGTGATCGGGGGTAACCTGGACCCAACTAAAATTGCCAATACCTCCAAAACGGTAGATTTCCGCCAATTTTGTACGCTATTTTTGGAATAATCACGCTTTACAGGAATGATACTTTCACTTTTAAATTTGTCCCTGCAAAAATTACCACAATTTTAATAAAACTCATTCATATGAAACCGTTTTTATACATTTTCTTAAGAATTGATAAAAAGATCTGTCTATAACATGATAAAAAGATATTAAACATTATTTATTAGATTGTTTGTTTATGTCGGCAGATTTTCTAGGCATATTTTTAAAAATTAGCAATGATTTAAAACATTTTCAAATTTGTATTATAAAGAAAATAGTCGATAGGTGATTAACGTACAATTGCTGCAATTTCAGGTCTTAGATTTCTATTGATTAAGTATATTTAATCCGAGATCACGATTATGATAATAATAGTAATAAAAGAATGGAAGATGAAAATAAGTAATCTGAGATATAAAAATATCCTAAGAAGAAATTCTATTATGCCAAGAAAATCTACGCTTATTCAAATTTTCTTGTTGTATAGTTCATTAAGACTTATAAAATTATATAATATATTATTAATACTGTAAATGCTGCTTATGTTGAAAAGATTAATGTGGCTGCGTGTTGAAGAGCATTTAACATTTATAATTGAATCAAGAAAAAACAATGAAAAACCGATTTTTGTTTCAACGATAAAATATATATAAAAAACAAACAATACAAAACAATTTTTGTAATGTGTGAATATTAAGGAGAAAAAAGTAATTTCCCTTTCTTGAATAAAATGTAATTAAGAATGTTTCTTGAATAGAATGTTCAAAGTTCTATGTTGAAAAAGAATGTTGCATTCAGAAGAACATACAGTTAATTCAGTTGTGTGTTATTTGTATAACTAACAGTGTTGTTTTGTAACTTGGCTTGTTCACAGAGAACTGATGGCAAAATGTAATTCAAGTTCTGTGTCTGCGTGTGCGCAGTGAGTAGAATCAATAGTCTGTGTAGACGCGTGTGAGTTGCTGAATTCTACTGTCTATTTTTGGAACAAAACACAAAACGTTTTTTATAATTACTGGTAGGATCCAGGAACAAAGGCGGGAGAAATTTGAACGAACACAGAAAATATATGATTGGATGAAAAATTAA
The DNA here is from genome assembly GCA_963932145.1 of Acanthosepion lycidas. NCBI lineage: Eukaryota > Metazoa > Mollusca > Cephalopoda > Sepiida > Sepiidae > Acanthosepion > Acanthosepion lycidas. The sequence continues at coordinate 48,561,944 of OZ010612.1, forward strand.
CCAATCGGTGATTGAAAACTTATGGAGCATTATAAAATACAGGCTCTCGAGAAAGCAGTTGAGCAACATGCTCCATAAGTTTTCTATGGGGTTGAGGTCAGGAGATTGGGGCGGCCATGTCATAACACTCACCTGCTTCTCATCAAAGTATTCCTTCATCAATTTTGATTTGTGACAGGGAGCATTATCCTGCATAAAAATGAGCTTGGTGGGGTCGATTTGCACCCTTTCAGCAGAAGGGAGCAGACAAGACTCTAAAATTCTCTTGTACTGCTCGCTCCTGAGAGTCTTTTCAATAGGTTTTAAGAAACCAGTTCCATTAAAAGAAAAGCATTCCCAGAACATTATACTGAATGGATGCTTGACAGTACTTACTGCTAACTTCAAAGATCTTTCAAAGCCTCTTCTTCGGATTTTAGACCGCTTATCCTTTGAATTTAGCACAACTTTCGTTTCATCGGAGAAGAGAACATTTAGTAAAAAAAGTCAGGTGAGTCACTTTTATCGAACAGCACTGTATTTTTATAATCTTGTAAATAAACATTACCGTGGGAGTCTTAAGTGTATCGATCCAGTTATAGTGCTGTCAAGGGAATAACCAATATAAAATGGTAAATAATAAATCTTTATAAAAGGTATTGTATTGTACTTGGTTCACATATTTTTATAATCTTGTAAATAAACATTGCAGAGGGAGTCAAAAGTGTATCCAGCAATAACGATGTTAAGAGAATGACCGTCCTTTTGATACCCCGTTTTTTTTTGCGAGTATAAACGTTATACTTTGCCCAAATTCAATGTGCTCTATAATTGGCGACATAGATGGGAGATATCTCCTTTCTTTCTAAGAAATATGTTTTACTTAATGTGCCAAACTTGCAGTAAAAATGAAATTTGAAAAAAAAAAAAAAGGAAAAAGAAGTTTAATAAATTAATACTAGTCAGTAAACAAAACTTTTCTTAAATATGAGCTTTTCCCCTAAGCATCTGATAACTTAAAATTTATGACGTTGGTAATATTTAAATTTATTTTTTGGTAAAGTTTAAATTAAACCACAAAAAAGTTCTCACAAAAGGCGTTTTTAAATTTTTACTCTTTTTTTTTTAAACATCTATCTATCTATCTATCTTATTCTGTTCATATCTATCTATCTATCTATCGTATTTTGTTCATATCTATCTATCTATCTATCGTATTTTGTTCATATCTATCTATCTATCTATCGTATTTTGTTCATATCTATCTATCTATCTATCGTATTTTGTTCATATCTATCTATCTATCTATCGTATTTTGTTCATATCTATCTATCTATCTATCGTATTTTGTTCATATCTATCTATCTATCTATCGTATTTTGTTCATATCTATCTATCTATCTATCTATCTATCGTATTTTGTTCATATCTATCTATCTATCTATCTATCTATCGTATTTTGTTCATATCTATCTATCTATCTATCTATCTATCTATCGTATTTTGTTCATATCTATCTATCTATCTATCTATCTATCTATCGTATTTTGTTCATATCTATCTATCTATCTATCTATCTATCTATCGTATTTTGTTCATATCTATCTATCTATCTATCTATCTATCGTATTTTGTTCATATCTATCTATCTATCTATCGTATTTTGTTCATATCTATCTATCTATCGTATTTTGTTCATATCTATCTATCTATCTATCTATCTATCTATCTATCTATCTATCGTATTTTGTTCATATCTATCTATCGAAATATCTCAGTCTCTTCATATCTATCTATAAAATTCTGTGAATTCCGTAAGTCTGTTCCTCACATCCTCTAAGATACCGATCGAAACCAAATTTTAGGGAGAAGTGCAAACAGGTAAGTGAGTACAAATACAGTTGATTTTGGGGTGCGTAGCTTAGTACAATCAATTTACATTTTCATTCATTTTTTAGGAAAGATTAAAAGTTTTATTACTTAACATACAAAATACTCCTACTATTTTAAAAAAAACAATTTCGTCAACATTACTAAATTCTGTTTTCTAGTTTGGAAAAAAAATTAAATCGTTGATGTTTTTTTCGGTCCTTTCTATATATCGACTTTTTGCATCAAGTAATAATTGAATCTTCCTATAAATGTAGTCTTCTCTCCAAAAGGTCAACATGACCTGATTAATCCCATGAAATTTACTTCTTGACTTTTCTTACACACATACAGCACTACACAGTAACGCTTTACATTAAGTGGCTCTTGGGCCTTGTATTGGGTGAACATTAGTATAAAAATCACAAGATAAATACAAAATGAGAGTGTCGGAGTTAACTCCTCCTTAAATGTCTAAATTGTCTACTGGTGGGGGGCGCTGTCCCTACACTATAAATACCTGGCGACTTCTTGCTTCGTTCTCTTTTCTTCGCATCCGACCTCGCGTGGAGGTGAGGTAAATGCTCTTTTTTTCATTTCTGCATGTTCAGCGAACACATCTACAATGTAAGCTCTCGCAGAAGATTGCGTCCTCCCATTTGTGGGAGACGCCATGAACATCATACACACATACACGTACGTACGAACATTCACCAAAATACAAACTCCTTACGTTCAGCCAGTCAGGAAAAATATTGAAAAACTCTTACTACGCAAGCCGGACACAATTACCCCCCCACCCGCAAAAAAAAAAAAAAAAAAATTAATAAAAGAACTAAAATTTGTGATTAGATCATATGAAAGTGCAAAATCACAAAATTGAATTCACTAAAATATGTCTATGCTAAACACATTTCTCTGGCGCGGCAAATAGAATTTTTCTACGACACGTGGGAAACCAGAGAAGCCTTAATCGCCATTAAAACAACTACTACTATGGCACGAGTCAGCAGGCAACAATACAACGCTCTTTTTCCCAACTTCTCTATTTGCTTTGCCCTTTCTTTCTCTCGGCGACGTTTGACCACCCAATTTAACCTGGCAGGCATGCTTACGGTCTTACCAAACGGAAAACGTAACGCCATTTTCAACTAATTAACACTCTCTTCTTCTGGACTGAAATAGATAAAGTGTGACCAATTTCAAAAGCGACCCACTGTCCTTTATCTTCATTCTACAACGATGCAACTCGAACACACTAAGATTTTGCAAGTACGATATTCAATCGACAATAATAGCAAATTTTCTTAAGTTCTCAAACATTCATTCGACACTCGGTAGAAATTCTACATCAGCTCACCTTTGGCACAACGCTGCTTTTATTAAATTTTGTGCGCCAACTTTATCCGCGCATAGCAAACAAACAAGCTCTTTTTCAAACAAAAGTACGGTTGGGAAACAATACAACGGGACGACAAAGCCAATTCAACATGGAGCATTGGAAAAAGACAAATTTTAATAGCAAACGCTGAACACTACCGACGTTTCTTCTAAGGCATGCTCCGACTCTGATCCGCTAGAGAAAAATATACAGCCTACTGAAGACAGCACAAGTACATTTCGTCGCATCACGCATCTCAACCACACTTCCGGTACCTTTTCTTTTCAGGTCACAAGGACATTATTCAAAACTTCCATGAACTTTTCATATATTCTACACCACGTGTGACATTTCACACCACTGCTTATCAACATTTTAACATTGCTTACCATGCCTTTAATGTACAAAAGTTTATCTATGCTGAAGGGATTAAGTGTGAAATATTCTTCGGACGACTCACTGTCCAGTAATAAATTCTACGCGACGCATTCTTCGGACGTCCCACTGTCCTGAAATACATTCTACGAGATGCAACTTTCACATAAAAATTTGCTGACGATATTCACTAAATATTACTTAGTTATCACTAATACACAAATTTTTCAACTTCGCCACGGTGTTATCATAAATCCGCATGTTTTCTACAGTACACTACTCGAATACGCATCTCGACTTACTGAATGTACGCAGAGCATTGGAATAAAGCAGACATTTAAACACAACAGCGTCGGCTAACAGCAATTCACACTGAAGACACGTGTACACTTCGTCGGCACATATTCATTCAGACTGTGCCATGCATTCACTCCGAATATAATTTCAGCGCGCTGACAATGCACATACTTTCACGACTTTTTCATCTGATAACATTTCAGAAATCACGTCTTCACCTTCAACATGCGTCAACCATTTTGGACACTTTCGCTATTCAGTTTATAACTTTTTATATATTAAAAGTTTTCGTTCCTGCAACTTTCAACCTGAGGGGGTATTGTCGGAGTTAATTCCTCCTTAATTGTCCAAACTGTTCTCTGGGGTGCGGAGAGCTCTCCCTACACTATAAATACTGGGCGACTTCTTGTCTCGTTCTCTTTTCTTCAGGCCTTGTGCCGGATCCTACCTCGTGTGGAGGTGAGGTAAATGCTCTTTTTCATTTCTTCCTTTTCAGCGAACACATCTACAATGTAAGCTCTCGCAGAAGATTGCGTCTTCCTATTTGTGGGAGACGCCATGAACATTACACACACATACACGTACGTAAGAACATTCACCACAATACAAACTCTTTACGTTCACACAAACACAAATGTTAATGTCTATGTCCATTGTAAATTTTGTTGTTTAAGTTTGATACATATATATATATATATATATATATATATATATATATATATATATATCGGTCTTGTTGGTTTTCTTTAGACTTCTTTATGGTGGATTCAATCTTTGAGTTCGCCATGTTCGTGTAGTGGACCTTCTTCTAGCAGGAATAAACGCACGTGATCCTAATTTAACAACACGTATACCGACATTCTACTACAAGAGGATCCGTCGCCCTTAAACACATATAATATTAAGTAATTCAAGGGAGGTTACTCATTTCTGTAAATCGCTAACAAAAGTTACATACTGTGAAACGTATCCTTTTTAAACTTATAGAACTGTCAAATCGATTTTGTTGTTTAATTCTTTGAAATAAAATCTTTGTAGAGGGAAGGCGAACGACAGCTGCGACTTCAAAGGAGAAACCGTGCTCTTGCTGAGGCACTGGTGACGATAAAACCAAATGTTGATTGTTGGAAAGAGGACTATGACAGATGGAAATTTTGGTATCTATCTATCTATCTATTACAGTCTTTTCATCTATCTATCTATCTATTACAGTCTTTTCATCTATCTATCTATCTATCTATTACAGTCTTTTCATCTATCTATCTATCTATTACAGTCTTTTCATCTATCTATCTATCTATCATGTTGATTTTGTTTAAGCATGAAAAAGTGTCACCATATATGGATGTATTTAATATATTTTCTATTTATATACGTTACTTTTTTTAGTTACAATTTAAGTAAATGGTCTCTTTTTTTAAAAATAAACAATATTAATTACAATATTACATTTTTACCTGAATATTCCAGAAATGTAATTAATACTGTTTATTAAAAAAAAAACAGAGCACTCACTTAAATAAATTGTATCTATAAAAAATAACGTGTAAACAAAAAATATATTTAAGTAATTATCGGACAATCCATTTCATAATATATGAATGTATGTATGTATGTACACACACTTCATGCAAAATAACTGGCATGATATATCTGTTAAATTTTGTGGCGTTTTTTATTTTTTTTTTGTGGCGTTTTTTTTTTTGTTTTTTTTTTGTGTGTGTGCTAAACACGATTTCTTTTTGGGATGTAGTGTGTGTAGAAATCGTCCAAATGATTGTCTGTTTACAGCGCTAGCGACTAATCGAATATAAGCTTTTCAAGGATTTCGATTGTGCTATTTAAAATGGTGAGTAAGATGTTTTAGGGAGGCATATTTGTAATTTCTGAATACAATCAATTTGTAGGCAACATTGCAGAAATAAAAAAAAAAAAACCGACTCAAAGTAATAGAATCCATTATCAGAAAAAATAGAAGTGTTGATAGAAGTATTTAACAGTTGCTTCAGGCTATTTCAATCTGAATGCAATGTCAACCATTATTTTCTGTCTTTTTAATTTCTGCTCTTTTATTGTTTTCTCTCCTTAATAATGTTTTGTTCTCCTATTCTCTTACGCTCAGTAGTCCCACCCCCGTTGCGTCTTAGTGACTGGAAGGGATAATTCCTTTCCGAGGAGGATATAAATCCAGAGAGAGCTCAATGTAGACTACAGAGCATTATAATGATAAGAAGAAGACGGAAACTTTAATTATTCATTTCGTTTATAAACTAACACATCTTATAGCATTTCCATACTCCATAACTTTTACTCATTTTCCTTAAGTTTGGTATTTGTTTTTGAATTTCTATTCGCCTCTCAATTCTCTAAAGTTATTTGCTGTATTCACCTATTGTATCTGACAATATTGTGATTTCTAATTATTATTTGTATTAGGGACTACTTCATAACACCTACCACTAATCAACCCACTGTATAAACCCATTTACATAGTTCCCAAAATTAAGAAATATCTAGGCAGGTCAGGCTACTAAAGCTACCACTACCCCGCCTTTTCCTTCTCACTCTCTTCTTCCCCTAAAACTTCCGTCCGCCACACCTGTCACAGAGCCTTCCACACCTTCTGTATCTCCCCCTTGCGTTCCCTTTAACTCAATGTCTCCACTGACTATATGACTTCGGCCTAAAGAACGAATGCTATATTACTATATTAATTCCGACTTTTATTTTGATTAAGATACCTTTAATTAAATTAATTTGAATCGACCTTTATCCTGCCCCAAAAAGCAAACGGTATCATCAATGTAACATACAACCAATATTAAAATCTCAAAAGTATGGAGTAAATTCTTGGCTGAGGAAACCGACTACTACTAACCACTAATCTCTTAACCCTATCTTTACCCATCCATTCTCTCTCACCTTCCCTCCCCACTACCAATCTAATGTGTCCGTCCGGTATACTTTCTCCATTTGCGGAGGAGATTTCGTTCTGATGAGTTGAACATCTTGGTGTTCACGAAATAAAAATTATAAAGGAAATGGATAATTAAAGTCTCTGTCTTCTTATATATATTCAATAATTCGCTGATAAAACAGCGTAGCATGATGAAAAAACCACAAAACTGAATAAAAACAAAGTTTTATGGTCAAAATGTTTGTTATTATTCAGAGGAAAGACCAAAATATTTTTTAATTATTTTTTTACATTTTTTAATCCTTTCGAGCATGTTCGAAATTTTGGTTAAAAATCTTGTATTTATGTGCCAGCGGTCACGTAATATTTACCATACATTTTTTAGCGCCTTTTTTTAGTTGAAAAACACATTAATTTGGAAATTCTTCTAAAAATTAAATAATTGTAGGATTTTAGTGAAATTTTCAGAACTTATTCAGAATTTTAGAAATGTTTGTTTTTTAGAAAGTCATGGTAAAAATATTTTTTTACATCTGTCCCCCACTCCTTACTTAATTTAATGAAAACTCGAAAATTCGACTTTGTGTAATTTTGTGATTAAAAGCAGAAGATTTCGAAGAATATAAATCATTGATTTCTTTTTTTGTAAATCGAAAATCGGTTTTACTTAAAATTGAACTCTGAATTATAAAATACAAAATCCCAATAAAACTAAGACATTATTTAATTAAAAAAGCCTTTAATTGCTTTTATGAATAATATATATTAAGTACACTATTGTCTGAAGCCAAAATATTTTTTCCGATGAAGAATGGATTTTTACAAGAACTGTTTTCTTTTTTTTTCAATTTTAAATATAAAATGTGATAAAGTTGTTAAATATTTTCAAATTAAGTTTGAATCCATATCTTTTTGGAAATGCGGTTATTAAAAAGATCTATATTTTCAGATCATAAATTTGAAAACTTATTACAATCTCCGATATGATAATATTTTAGGGACGGGAATGGTGCAGGCTTTAGACATATCTTCGTTAAAAAAAAAAGTACCTCAGTCAAACAATAAAATATTAGACTTCTGAAAGTCAATTTTCAAAATTATTCTATAGGTAAACAAGTTGGTTCAGTTAAAATTCTAAATTACTGTCACGTGACGTTAATTGCCGATACATTAACGTAAAAGTCACGGTTAGAAAGGCTGTTCTTATTTTCAAATATTTTTTTCTGTTAAAAAATTAAATAATGTTTGTTTCCAGTTACATCAAGTAAACTTTGAATTTTTAAAATTTTCCTCAATAACTTTTGAAAAAAAGTATAATTGAATTTTCCAAGATTTTTAAAATGAGAGTTTCATTTTTGTTTACTAAGTTGTCAAAAATGACGGGAATGATGGATTTTATGGCAATTTTATTGATTAAAAATAAACAAGATTTTTAACTAAAATACATTTATCTTTACTCTTAATAATAACAAACATTTAGACGATAAAAACTTGTTTATCAAGTTTGTGATCTTTTTTCATCAGGATATACTCTTTTTTAGCGAAGTAGTGACGATACCTATATATATATATAAACTGAGAGAAAGAGAGTGTCTTGTAGATTTGGATAGCAATCCCTCTCTAATACAAGTTTCATTAAAAATGAAAACATTAAGTTTTTTACTGTATTTTCTTCTATTTGAACAAGAGAGTTCAGTTTACTTTAGGCTCAGTGAATGTAGAAATTATTCCTACAAGTTTTAACTCGTGAAAATCCCACGGTTTTCCTATTTCAATATTCTGATGAATTTTCATTCTTATCGAAAATATGTTCTTTCTTTGCCTGAATGGGTTGGTGTACATGTGTGAGTGGTGTGATTGCTTCAGATCTTATGAAGTTTGCTGTCTCCCTTTGTGGGGTGTAATAATTCCCGGAGGAAATCCCTTTTCGGGGCCGGCTCCGAACACGTGTCTACATCGACCAATGAGAGCCGGTCCTTGTTTTTGAACACTGCGCCTGCGAAAAAGGACCGTTGAACGACCTCTTTTATCAAGACCGCCTTGAGGTACGGACGTCGGCTTGTCACTCTGCTGAATTTGTTGCTGCGCCTGTTTTGAGTATCGGCAAAATGTTGATAGGCCAGAAAAAAAGAAGAAATTTCTCTTCCCAGCTAAGGACAAGACCCTGGAAATAGTGTGAAAGGCATTTTTCAGAGAATTCTCCAAATTCAACATATTTCTGCCGACGCCAGAATCCCTACTGGCAACTTTGTTCAACTGAACGTGGTAAAAGCAGCATCCTTTTTCTTGTAGAAGTCCTGAGGATCCATATTCTTATCTGCATGTATTTCCCTCGAGCTTCTCAGAAATATTTTAATGATATTTTTTCAATATTGTTCTGTTTTCCGTCTGCTTGGGTCCCACGCGGCTAGAGCTATTTAACAATTTTTTGCAATGTTCGGTTTTCATTTTGCTTTGCTTTTCCTACGAGAGTCCACGGAAAAAGTTATGTTATTGTGGAATGTCTTTTGTCAGTTTAATTTTCAAGAATGCTGAAACCTTTCTGCCATTTGCTCTGCTGGCAACTTTCACACGTGGTAACCTTTCCACAGCCAGCTGGCTTTGTCCCTGTGTGATGTATCACTTCTTTCTGTCGCAGCAAACAGGCTTCTTTCTTTCTGCCACCCAATCACCTTTTGACGCTATTCGCTGAACCGTTTTCTTAAATACTCCAACAAACCTCGACTTTAAATTTACGATGGCGAAAACAACCCTATTCATTGGACAAAAAATACGAGGGTAATATATTTTTTTTGAATTTGAATTAATGAACCTCCAACATTTCACTATGGTCCTTTTTAGAGCCAATTCTAAATAAAACCTTTACACACAAAATGAACATTTTTACCAAACCGTTTGGCTTTCTTTTAATACACATCCCTCAAAAGTAAGGGTAGAAAGAAAAATTCAGACTATTTAACATTTATTTATTCACACTTTTTAATTAATTATTATTTTTAATTGCTTTATACTACTAACTAATAAAAAATTATAATGTGAAATTTTGCTTCAGCATTCCCAAAGAATATTAACGGTATAGTTTTCATTTAAAGGGACTTACGAATAATCTGCTATTTGTTTTTGTTTTAGAGAGGCCGATAATAACTGATTTAAATCCCTTGAGAAAGGGAAAGGATTATCCACTCCTTAAAGATTAAGGAATTTAGCATTCAGCTTCAAATACCAAATGACAAAAACTTGACTTAGACATGGAAGTGATGTCCTTGGTGTCTCTAGCTTTTTAAAAATAAAGATTTTTTAAATATAAAAATAATTCAGTATCTGTCTATATTTCTGTGATGAGGTATTATTTACACTATATTTCATCCTCATCTTTGTTGCCATATTTATTACAACGTTGAAATAATCAAAGATGACCCCATCCTACCCAACCAGATGGTGAACTTGGACGTGGTGAATTTGTTCACCAAGGTGTCCACAGAGGAGACACTTTCAGTAGTCAGAGACAGATTGGCCTCTGACCCATCCCTAGGCGAACGGACCAGTATTCCAAAAGATAATCTGATGGGGATGTTGACTTTCTGTACACAAACAACACACTTCGAAATGGGATCAGACATATATTGAAATGATGAGGGCTTAATAATGGGCTGGCCGTTATCACCAGCAATGGCGAATATATACATGGAATACTTTGAGGAAATGGCATTAGAATCTATATCTCTAAGGCCAACTCTATGGTCAAGATACGTATACTCTGGCCACACCAGGAAGGTGTCCAGGTTCTACTGGACCATGTGAACTCAAAGCCTTCAATACAGTATTGAACGTGGAACTAGAACAGTTTACCCCAGCGAGTGAATTAAAGGGTTCCGTTCGACATTCCAACCACCCGAAGATAGATTGCAGTCTGCAGGGACTAGCATGTCAATAAGGAGGGACATTTTTGTCTTCGCGCTCTCTAATTACGATGTCAGGGGGATTAGCTTTGATTTGTTCTACCTGTATGTATTGTAAAGACCCATAAAATTGTTACAGTTCTTATAACCTGGTCTGAGCGGAGTTCATACCAATTTCTTGCAGTTTTTTTTTTCGTAATAATTGCAGACTTTCCAGTGTAGATATTGGCCCACTCTGTCGTACCGTGTTTTATATTCAGTAGGTGCCAATACCGCTCAACCTGATACAAAGTGGTCAATTGTTCCTGGATATTTATCACAGAATCTGCATTTTTTGCTTGGTAATTTATAGTTAGCAAGCATTGGTTCTGTGCAGCAAGAATAAAACCTTCAGTTGCAGCTTTTAACTCTGCACTACGTAGCCACTGATGAGTACAGGGTTTGCCTACTATAGCTTGTTTCGTACGGGCAGAGTATAGACTGTTTATTTTACCATCAGTATAATGTGGTTTTTCCATATTGCTATGCCATGTTTAAGGAAAAAAGGGGACCATGTAAATTTCCAAAGCCTTAAGGTTCCAAGACTGTGACACATTATCAAAGGCTTTACGGTAATCTATCTATGATGTGCAGAGATTTCTACTTCTTTTCTTACAGATATCGAGGATCATTTTGTTTATCAATAGTTGATCTTTCAACTACATGAACCTGTCCGGTATTTCTTCTGTTCCAAGGGAATGGTGTTGTTTTCATCGAGAAAAGAGTAAGTACAGTTCGTCAGGACAGCCGTGAGAAATTTATATGTAGTGGACAGACATATTATTGGCTTATAATTCTTCAGATCATGTTTCACCTGTTTTTGGTAGGAAATATGTAATACCTTTAGTGATCCATTCTGTGAACCCATTTGGATAATTAATTGGCATTGATAAAGTTTGTGCAATGGTTTTATCGTTTGATGACAGATGATAGAGCTAAAAATTGGGTACCATGTCATTTCCTGGGGATTTCCATGTTTGGAATTTTGTTAGAGGTTGCCTAACATTATTCTTGTTTTATATTTTCCCATTCTTGCACAGATTTATCCGTTATTCTTTCTTCTTCTTCTTATTATTATTATTATGCTATTTCAATTTCTTATTTCGATTTCTGCTATGGTGACACTAAGTTCTTCTTAGTGTGTGGGCTGTACTTATCAAAACAATTTTTTGTACTCCTCTTAAGCTGGGATTCCAGGGATTTTTTTCGATGTCTTGTTGTGTTCCTTTTTTATAATTCCAAGTGCACCTATGACTGGTACTATTCTTGTTTTCAATTTCCATGTTTTTCTATTTCGATTTCCAGGTGTTTATACTTCAATTTCGATTACCAGGTCTTTATGCTTCGATTATTATTATTATTATTATTAATGTTGTTGTTGTTGTTATTATTGTTAGCATTAGTATCATTATTATTATTGCTGTTGTTGTTGTTATTATTATTATTATTATTATGTAAAATTATGTGAATTTTCTTAAGGTTGACAGAATCAATAAAGAAAATTGAGCCCAGAATGTTGATTCATTTGAGGATGTTTTTCTTTTTTAGCAGTGGATCTCGTGCCAGAAGAGAGGTCAAGTATCGTGAAATTATGTGTCAAAATTTCGTTCTCTACCAACGAATTCAGAACCAAAAATCTCAATATGGTAACTATGCAGACAAGTCTTCTGAAAAGGTACGTCATTCTGAAATCGCAACATTGCATAATATTTGATTGGGCAAAGTTTAACCATCGTGCTCGCAATTTTTTTTACGGTGATGTTCACCCTGGACAAGGCATGAGAGCAACTCGAAGTAGAGGGTTACAGAATAAGAGGTACAATTTATGCAGATAGATGGGAAAGATAACGGTTAACCCTAGACTTGAACAGGTTAAGATTGTGGTGATCGGGGAAACATTCTCATGGGAGTCGGTTCCACAGATCAGCAGTTTGCAGGAAGAAACTGCTATAAAATAGCAATCCCCTTATACAAAGTGGATGATCTGATGCCATAGTACTCACACAAAGTCTATGTAAAGACTCCTTTCAGAAAGGAACAGAGGGTTCAACCTGAAAAAGGCCCGGGAGCCACTCGAGGTAGAGTGTTACGGAGTAAAAGCCACAGTTTATACAGATAGATGGGGAAGATAATGGTTAACCCTAAACTTGAACAGGTTAAGATTCTAATCCAATGAGAATCAACCTCCCCTTTCTCCTCTACACATGTGCATTTTCTCACTATTGAAAATTTCATTTCATTTTTTTTTTCAGACCTTAATAGTAATATTTATCTTTTAGCACTCGACAAAAATTTGGGATAAGAAAACCCCAGACACTTCCTGTATTCCTGTACTTATTCTTTATCTTATCATTCTGCCAAATTCCAATCTATATTTGATCTAGAATACATTTGACCACGAACTCAACATTTTTACTCAGTATTGCTATTCTCCCGTATATTCAACGCCACACAACAACCAAATAATAAATAATACTCGTCCTGGTGTCTCTCATTTTTATAAGTATTTTTGTATATATAAATATTAGGGGTTTTATAATTATTTGCTCAGGGTTATAACTTCCCTATAGTGCTTAATGTCCACCCTTCATTTAAGATTTCTTCATTCGTCAATACTTGGTTAACAATAAGTAACTGGTGCTACTTAACTTAAGTATGTGATCTGCCTTCAGAGTCTGATCTACCAAAACAATACACCACTAAAGTACGTGATCAATAAGTTGAGAAAATTCTCTACATTAAAAGATACATTAAAAATAGATATATGTGGAATAAGACAAGAAAAAGAATTAGGCTTTATTTAATATACTATAATAATATACTGGATCTTTTCTGTTAATTTTGTAACGAGAGGTTCTTGGAAGAAAGATTTATTCTCCCATTTACGTTTCTCTCATTATGGGCATTATTATATCTGTGATATAATAACCCCGTAGCTTACGGACGGGACACGGAACGGAAGGGTAGGAAGGAAAAAGAATGACAAACAGGCTTTGTTCTCAGAGAGAATTTTATATTAGGTTGGTGCAAAAATAATGACGTAATAATGTCGTTTTTTGACGTTAAAAAATACGTCAAAAAACGACATTATTATGTCATTATTTTTGCACCAACCTAATATTAAAACATACATAAAACCATATATATATATATATATATATATAAAAGGCTCAAACACTAATATTCTATGGTTATATTTTATTACATTGGAATCGTAATCACGATCCAATTCATCAGACCTCTTTTATATTTTATATTATATTCTTACTCTGTCCTAGACTGAGTTCTACCTGGATTCTACCCTCTTGAGAATTTATATATATATATATATATATATATATATATATAAATAAATTGACTACTAATATTATCAATCTCTCTCTCTCTATATATATATATATATATATATATATATATATATATATATATATGACCCATATATCACATATGACTACATAGCAAAGCAAAGTATAAGGAAGAACAAAAGGAAAGGTCTCAGATATAATTTGAAGATATTCCTGACCTGGAGAAGCCATTTTTAGGACACCAGATTTTAACAGGCCGGATTCATCTATGTTCCAAAGGGAAACGGCACCATGTTCTTGGAAGCTGCTGGAGAGGGCAGATTTTGGCTTAAGCTAGAAGAAAGCAACCTTCTCGTTTGGTTGTTGTTCATGAACTGAAAGAAACTGTCTACTGCTTTGGGTCACTATATGAAGTGATCTCACAAAGCGGTCGTCATGTGACCACGTGACTTATCTTGCACCAAAAAGGAGATAAGTGCCTTCTATATTCCTACATTTCACCCAAAATAATGTGATGTTACTTATCGCAAATATTACTTCAACTTAAGAAATTATAATTTTTAAATCAAAATTTGTTTAGTTTGCCATGAATCTGCTGGAGTTAATACAAGAATGCATCAACAAGGAGAATGGCGTTTTCGCTTCTTACAGAGAGTAAATATTCTTCCTACGTCGATGAAATGCTCAGGACATGAGCTATGTTTCAGCTTAACAGATCAACAGGATAGGTGGCGCTGCCGTCTCAGTGAATGTTGTGAAGAGAAACCGCTAAGGAAACAAAAATGACTCCAAGGCACACGACTTCCCTACCATAAAATCATTAAATTCTTCAAAGAATTCTGCCTTTAAAACTAATTTCTGAAATAATTTCATTCATTTGTGAATAAATCCTGAAAATTTAATTAAAATCCGACAATTATTTAATTTTTTCATGAATTTCCAAATGACGCTAAAATTTGCTATGTTAATTTATATAATAAATCCACTGACGCAAGAAAAGCGAGATTTTTAATCAAAATTTTGAATGTTCTAAAATGGATTAAAAAATCTAATCAAATACTCAAAAAAGATTTTTCCTTTTAATAATAACAAAGATTTTGATGATAAAACAGTGCTTTCATTAAGTTTGGAACATTTCTTCATCACAGTATGCTAATTTGTTTAGCGATTTTGTGGAGGTACCTGAATTTCTTTCTTTCTGATCAAAGATTATAGTCACACAAACAATCAAAAGTACCTGGCGGAACGCCAAAATAAAGTATAAGTCCATGTTCATCGCACCATGACAGACTCTTATTTGTGTGGGTTTCTTTGAAGACATAAAGCGAAAAATAACAATGGGTTCATTTTTGAACAAAAGGACAATTTTGGTGCGAATTTTAGTAAATATAAATTCTTTTTATTTTGGAGTGAATTATTTTAGGGGGAATTAACAGAGAAGATCCAATATACTAAACAAATAATGACAAAAAAAAAAAAAAAAGAAAACAGAAAAGAAACTAACGGAAATTATTATTTTAGCAAATGAAATCCCATCAGTGTCTGTAAACAGTGTGAACTTTAGAAATAAAACAAACTGACTCGATATATATATATATGATTTAGTTTAGTAGAATGTGTCCCTTAATATTCGGGTTAAAAAATGTTCGTTTATAAGACATATCTCAGTAGCAGTCCAGAGAAAGTCCGTTTCGGTTTGGCAGTTGGTAGTTTCATCAGTTGATAGTATTTAGTCATCTTCGAAATTGGTCAGCGTAAAACTACTGTTTTTCTCAGTCGTAAGTAGGATTGAAATATCATTAGCAGATGACCTCTAAATTACTTCACGTATCAAACATGGCCAGTTTCTCCGGAGGTCGCGTCTCTTCTTCTGCGGTTTCTCTTGCCGTCTCTTCTGCTTCTCTAGCTCTGGAGTTGTCAGATTATATCCTTTTGACCAGGCTCCCAGACTCTGGCGTTAACCTTGGTTTCACTTACTATCAAAAGTCTCTTTGTGTTATTTTTTTGATTGGCCAAAATTATTTTATTTTCTTGCATTTCTTTCTATTTCATTTTTTTTTTTTTGATATAGCGGAAATTGTGTGTGGAGCTTCT
>OZ010612.1:48588328-48653328 GCA_963932145.1 Acanthosepion lycidas
AAATAAAGTTTGTCTTTCTGATTTCCATAAACTTTTATTCAAGTGATGTTGTTGTCTGTTTTCATCACACCATTTTTTTTTTTTTTTTTTTTTTTTTACAAACTTTTCATTGAATGAGGTTGTTAACTTTCATATTAGGCTTGGTGCCACTTGTTCCCAAACCGTTCCATTAAGCATTCTCAATAGCAAGCGGTAGATTGTTTTTTCTGATATTTGTGTGATCAACCTCTCGAAACTGCTGTTGCATTAGAAATGTCTATGCCTTCTATTTGGCACTTTGAAAACAGATAATTATTAGATATTTTGTCTTCCACAAATTGTAAGCAGGAATTTTTAATCAAAGACATAAAGAGGATCAATGTGGTTCTGGTAGGGGTCAAGAATTTGGAGAAGCAATGGAGAATAAAAGTACAGTTCAGTATAGATTAATCTTGATTTCAATGAAATTCCTCAAGCATTCCATGGCTGATGGAATTTCATGCCATCTTGCTCTTCTTGCAGGAATGGCAACAGAATGGGTTGAACAATGCTCTTAATGTTGTATTGTCACAACATCATTTATATCTGGGTATATGATGCAAAAACCTATTTAGCCACCACTGTCGTTCCATATGTGCCAAGTCAGTTGTGTCCCTATGTTAGTTTCCACAGCCTTCTTGATACCAGTGTCACAAAGCTGGATAACCACTGCTTATTATACGTCCTGGGTATGACGTTAAACTATATCCAGCTGGCCCTGTCGGCTGGGGCTGTAGAATATGCCAACTGCACCTCTGTAGAGGGGTAAGACCCCCCCCCAATGAGGCCACCTGTTGGCCGTGGGTTGCGACCCGTAAGGCGCTAGGACGGAATCCTGGTGGTTGAGCAGCCATTGATCCGGCAATAGAGTGGTCAATGGCTTGCAACACACCACTTTGGCCCTTACTTGGTCTGACGGGCGGTTGGATTGGGCCCGATCCGATCAATCGGCTGGTCCCGACATGCCCTAGCACATATATATTTATTTTTCTCCTGACTGTACTATTGAATCTACTTTAGTGGAACATTTCCCAACCCTTTATCGTATATGTGCTAGAAGGCGGGGGCCGAGGGTCAATTATGTTGAGAGCAAAAGACTTTTTGACCGCTGTTGAATTTTTCGGCACTAAACCAGAGTTTGGCAGAGGCTCAGAACTTCGCTCCCAATATGAGTATACTGGTCGTGTATCCCCATCTCAGCCAAGGCGAATGAGTTACCCCCTTGGTTCATTCCCTTCTCAAGTTGGACTCCGTGGTGGGTGGTGGAGCACAGGGCCAATGAATATAAAAACCCAGACATGGCATCTTTAAATAAAAAAACTAAATGGAACCTATCCTAATCAGACTCTGAGTGTGAAGCAGCAGACTTCCCCAGATTTATTGTTATTGAATCCCTGGAGGAGGCCTGTCTTGCTAAATTGTCCCCATTTTTGATTGATAAAATTATTTCGGCACGGGCGACCCCAAAAAACGTCAAAACATTAAAAAATGGGAACTTGCTTGTAGAGGTGGATAGCCAAAGACAAGCAGAAAACATCTTAAAAATGAAAATCTTTTACAATACCAAGTGCAAAAGCTACCCACATGAAAGTCTCAATGTTTCCAAAGGTGTTATCAGAAGTCGAGAGCTGGCTTTAGCCACAGAAGACGAAATGACAGCTGCCCTGGGAAAACAGGGAGTAACTAATATAAGAAGGGTTAGTATCAGAAAGAATGGTGAAAAAATTAAGACAAACACTTACATCTTGACATTTAATCAACCCCAAATACCTAAAGTGGTCAAAATAGGCTATTCTCTGGAGAGAGTTGAGCAGTACATCCCAGCTCCCTTGAGGTGCTTCAAATGTCAGAAATTTGGACACCACAGGGACGCTTGTAGAGGACGACAGACATGTGCTAAATGCGGGGAAAAAGAGCCAAACCATAAAGAGGATGAATGTTTGAAACCAGTTAGATGTCCAAATTGCCAACAAGATCATCCGGCATACGCAAGATCTTGTGACATTTACAGAAAAGAAAAAGAAATCCTGGAGGTTAAACATAAGAAAAATGTGTCCTTTCTGGAAGCCAGGAAAATTGTAGAGTCCTATATGGGTGAGACCAGCTATGCCTCTGTTACACGGAGGGCTGAAACTAATAATGAAGATAGTAAATATAGAACCCTGATAAATAAACTGACTGGTGAGTGGACAAAATTCCAGGAAGATCTAAAAAAGGAACACCAATAGTATTCAAACATCTCGATTGGAAGTTCCAGCTAAGACATCTCATGATAAGATTAGAGATGATAAAAAAATAACCAAAAAGACATCCCAGACACAGACCACTCCTCCTAAAAAACAAAACCTGCAACAATCACCAATTCATCCTCCAACTTTAAAAATTGATAACTTGGGGAAAAATAACATATCAAACTCCGAACCTAACCTGCAAAATAATTCAATATTACAGTGGAATTGCAGAGGAATTAGAGCTAATCATGAAGAACTTCTCATACTCCTCAGGAAATATAATCCCAAAGTGGTATGCCTTCAAGAAACATTCCTCAAGGACAATAACTTCTTAAAAATAAAAAATTACAATTCATATAATCATTTACACAAAGACAGACACAGAGCTTCTGGAGCTGTGTCGATCCTAGTTAGGAAAGACATACCCCAACATCAAATAACCATTGACAGTGATCTTCACGTCACTGCTGTCAAAACAACATTGCACAAAACAGTCAGTATCTGCTCCATCTACATTCCACCTCATGATCCAATTAATGAAATAAAACTCAATAAGCTAATTGACCAAATCCCTAAACCCCACTTATTATTAGGTGACCTTAACAGTCATAATACCATATGGGGGTGTCTTAAAACTAATCAAAAGGGTGAAAACCTGGAAAACATAATCAATAACAACAATCTCTGCATCTTAAACGACAAATCTCCAACCCATCTCAATCCATCTACCGGCTCCTATTCAGCTATTGACATTACTGATCCTCCCAGCTACATGGATTATACGTGGAAGATTCATGATGATTCTTGTGGCAGTGACCATTTCCCAATCATAATAAATATTACACAACCTTCTACTGACAATAACAGACCTCCCAAGTGGTAAATAAATAAAGCTGACTGGCAACAATTCAATACATTATGCAATACAAGACTGGTTCAAGATTCAAGATGTTCAGACCCAATTAAACACTTTTCAGAAACATTAATCATAATAGCAAACGAAACCATTCCAAAAACTTCTCCATCAAACAGGTGCAACACACCTTGGTATAATGACGAATGTAAAATAGCAATCCGACTGCGTAATGCTGCTCTCCGTAAATTCAACAAAGAACCTTCCACCATTAACCTCAACTCCTTTAAATTGCTCCAAGCAAAGGCCCGGAAAACAATTAAGTTGGCCAAAAAGAATAGTTGGCAAAATTACGTAAGCAAAATAAACTCCTCCACTAAAACTGCTACAGTGTGGAAAATGATCCGCAAAATTGTGGGCAAAAACAATTCTACCACAATTAAACACCTCATTAAAAATAATGATGAGGTAACAAACATTAAAGACATCGCAAATACACTGGCTGAGACTTTCTCACTAAATTCCTCTTCTGACAATACTAATACAGAATTTCTAAACTATAAAAATAAAATCGAAAAACAGAAACTCAATTTTAATTCAGACAATACAGAAAATTACAATGGATTCTTCACATTACAAGAATTAAAAGAAGCCATACAAGCTTCTCACAACACTGCAGTCGGACCAGACGAAATTCATTATGAATTTTTCAAGCAACTACCACCAAAATCATTAGAATACCTACTATATATATTCAATTTAATTTGGAAAAATAGCACTATCCCAGAATCATGGAAACTAGCTACCATCATACCCATTCCTAAACCAGGGAAAAACAATCTCTATCCTACAAAATATCGTCCAATAGCACTAAACAGCTGTCTGTGCAAAACTATGGAGCGTATGATTAATAAAAGGCTAATTTGGTATATAGAATCCAACAACCTGTTTACCAACTCCCAATGTGGCTTCAGAAATCAAAGATCTACAATGGATCATGTGGTCAGGTTGGAGACCTCTATAAGGGAGGCATACATTCAAAAGCAACACCTTGTAGCCATTTTTTTCGACTTGGAAAAGGCTTATGAGACCATTTGGAGGTATGGTATTATGAAAGACCTGCGTGACATGGGATTGAAGGGCAGACTACCAAACTTCATCAAATCATTTCTTTCGGACAGGAAGTTCCGAGTGCAAATTGGTTCAACCCTGTCAGACATTCAAAACCAAGAAGAGGGTGTTCCTCAGAGGAGTATACTGTCAGTAACCCTCTTCAACATCAAAATTAATAGCATTACCAACTATCTTAATCCTGGAGTTGATAACTATTTGTATGTCGATGACTTCTGTATAACCTCCACATCCAAATACATACGTACTGCAGAACGTCAACTGCAACAAGGCATCAACAAAATAAATAGATGGGCTATCACAAACGGCTTCAAGATTTCAAAATCGAAAACCCAATGCATGCATTTTTGTCAACTAAGGAAAATGCACAATAACCCAACATTAAAATTAGACAAAACAGAAATTCCGGTAGTCGAACAATATAAATTTCTGGGAGTTGTATTCGACAAAAAACTGAACTTCATCCCCCACATACAATATCTAAAAGAAAAATGCAGCAAAGCCCTAAAACTACTTCGAGTTGTAGCTGACAAAGACTGGGGTGCAGAGCAACAAACTCTCATTAAATTGTATCGAACATTAATCCGATCAAAACTGGATTATGGCTGCTACATATATGGAGCAGCCAGAAAATCTTATCTAAAAACTCTTAATACAATCCATCATGAAGGATTGAGACTCGTCTTAGGGACATTTAGAACATCCCCTGTGGAGAGCCTTTATTCTGAAGCGTATGAACCACCACTAAAACTTAGATTCACAAAATTAGGTCTGCAATACTACACCAAAATCAAATCTCAACCCACCAATCCAGCCTATAATTGCATCTTTAATTCTAAATACCAAGCCATATTTGAAAAAGAAAAGGCCATAAAACCTTTTGGTCTCCGAATGAAATGTACAGTGGAAGACAACATCTCAATTACAAACATCCACGAAACCGTTAAACTAAGCTCATCTCCCTGGCAACTTAAAAAACCTGTGGTCAACCTTGATCTCAACAAACTCCCTAAAAATAAAACCCACCCATTAACCTATCAAGAAAAACTGTACAATATTCATGAAAAGTACCCAAATTACTCGCACATTTACACTGATGGTTCCAAAAACAGCAATAGAACTGGATGTGGAGTAGTTCTTGGTAAGAAAACAGTGGAAAAATGTCTCCCAAATGAAGCTTTCATATTCACCGCAGAAATCTGTGCAATAAATTTGGCTCTTCAGATTGTTGACGCCAGCAACATAAAAAAATTAATTATTCATTCTGACTCAATCTCTGTCCTACAATCCATTAAAAATACACAACAGAATAACCCTCTTATTGTTAAACTGTTGAACAAACTGAACACCTTAACACAGAGCAAAAATGTGATATTTTGCTGGATCCCAAGCCATACTGGAATCCAGGGAAATGAGAAAGCCGATTCCTTAGCCAAAGCTGCTCTTAACATGACACCCGACCAAAACATCAAAATCCCATACACTGACCTAAAACATAAAATTAAGACAACAATAACACTAAAATGGCAACAACTATGGGACAGAAATACCAACAATAAACTCTACCAAATAGCACCAATTCTAAAGGAAAGGCAACTGAATCTTAAAACAAGAAAAGAACAAACCACCATTGCCCGACTACGCATTGGACACACAAGACTGACTCACTCTTTTATACTAAAACAAGAACCTCCTCCTAAATGTTCCTGTGGAAAACAATACACTGTAAAACATATATTAATAGAATGTACAAACCTCACACACATCCGTAGAAAATTCTATAACATGAAGAAATTATTTGCAAAAACTGAACCAAAAAATATATTGGATTTTCTAAAAAGAATTGGTCTCTTATCAAAGATGTAGACTGATGTATAAACATATCCTACTTTTTACCATTTAGCAAATAAATTGTCCTTATCAAATGGAAATTCTTGATTTAAACAAAAATACCTGGGATTATTTTGCAGTGTACAAGCAAATAAGCTCTAGCTTGCTAGGCATTTAAAATTCATATATTTGGCATATATATATATATATATATATATATATATATAAAAACTTGATTTGGCATTAAATAACCAACAGTGGTTGATATGCCATAAAACCCAACCAACCAACTGCTTATTATTGAAAATAAAATTAAAAGTTTAAATGTCTTTTTACCAGGTAAAATGATTTTTTTCAGATCTAAATAGTACAGTGCACATGTTTGGTATTGACTGCTTTTATTGTCCCCTGATGTAAATGAAATATTACAAGCTCTCTAACACACTGACAGTCACCAACATATTGGAATTGGTTGCAGAGAGAGATGGCTGCCAAACACAATCCTCTAAAAAAAATAAATTATAGTGTGGTCATGTTTTTCCCACCTGGGAGCTCACACGCTACAAGGATGTTTTGATGTAACAAAGAAGGATGTTTTAAGGAGAAATTAAAATGAAAGGAACACTTGTGCATAGCTTCAGAAAAAGGCAATTGGAATTTCTAGGTCATGTAATGAGGAAAGAGGGCTTGGAGAGTTCGATACTTACAGGACATATTGAAGATAAGTGCGTAGAGGAAAATAGTTAATAGCTTATTAAAGGAGCTTGTGTAAGTGGATTGCAGAATTTGAAGGGGACAAACACTGCTAAGATTTATGAAAGAGACATGATTGCTTGCACACTGATGTACTTGGCACATAGAAGAATAAGAAACAAATATTATTATTGTTAGTCATCAGTTTTTATTGGATTCACATTTTTAAACAACTTATATGGAATTACTTCACTGCATATAAGGAAGCTTTTTCTTTCTGGGTTAAATTTTAACGAAACAAATTTGAATAATTGTAAGGGGTGGGGAATATTAGAAATTGTTTAATATACCAAATGTTGTGTGTATATATATATATATATATATTCAGGTAAAGAGAATGAATTGAATATCAATTTAGATGTTCACAACATTAATTTAAAAATTGAGGCTCAATACATTAGTAGAGTTTGAACATAAATGAAGGTTATTACAATTTTTAGTCCCTCCCCTCACCAAAAAATGAAAAATTGTAATAACCTTCACTTACCACTACCTGATGAGATGCTGTGATAGGCATTGAAACATAGATGCATTGATGTAATGGTTTACATACGTTCAAATGAAATACCATATAATAAAGTATATATATATATATACACACACATATATATATATATATATATATATATATATATAAATGATTGATATAACAATATATATATTTTATATATCAAGAACAGGGAAATTGTATGACAAAGTGGAAAAAGTTTATTCGTGATGTGTTTCGTCCTTCAAGACTTCATCGAATTAAATTTGACATTGGTAGGACTACACATGACATATGAGTGCTGGAAATTTTAGAATTTTTTTTTTTATCAGCTGAATTCATTTAGAGTGTTTTTTTTCTTTAGTCCAATGAGATCCTGATGGACGAAATGTATCACTTTTTCCATTTTTTCCAGTGTCTCTCTCTCTCTCTATATATATATATATATTGTTAACATTGTAGTGAAATCAGCATCCAAAAGACATCAAGGCAAAGTTTGTCTTAACAATAACCTCAAAATTAAGACTCACGTTAAAATCACTCTTTTTTTGGGGTTCTGATTGCTAGAAAATCATAAAGAAAGATTTGAAAAGAGTTGGCATTTTCCACTATATATTTCGACGTATGTTACATTGGTTAACCAAGATCTCTAATAAAAATGTGTGAATAGTCTAAGTTCTATTGGTGTGCAAAACAAAATCAACTAGACAAGACATTAATTCAGGTATTATTGAATGTACCATAATGTCAATGTATACTGAATGATTTTTCAATAGAAATGTATTAAAAATCAGGAAGAGAAGTGTTGACAGTTGTCAAACCTTAATTCAGGTATTATTGATTGTGCCATAATGTCATTGTATAGTGAATGATTTTTCAATAGAAATGTATTAAAAATCAGGAAGAGAAGTGTTGACACTTGTCAAACATTAATTCAGGTATTATTGATTGTGCCATAATGTCATTGTATAGTGAATGATTTTTCAATAGAAATGTATTAAAAATCAGGAAGAGAAGTGTTGACAGTTGTCAAACCTTAATTCAGGTATTATTGATTGTACCATAATGTCATTGTATAGTGAATGATTTTTCAATAGAAATGTATTAAAAATCAGGAAGAGAAGTGTTGACAAACCTTAATTCAGGTATTATTGATTGTACCATAATGTCATTGTATAGTCAATGATTTTTCAATAGAAATGTATTAAAAATAAGGAAGAGAAGTGTTGACACTTGTCAAACATTAATTCAGGTATTATTGATTGTGCTATAATGTCATTGTATAGTGAATGATTTTTCAATAGAAATGTATTAAAAATCAGGAAGAGAAGCGTTGACACTTGTCAAACATTAATTCAGGTATTATTGATTGTGCCATAATGTCATTGTATAGTGAATGATTTTTCAATAGAAATGTATTAAAAATCAGGAAGAGAAGTGTTGACACTTGTCAAACATTAATTCAGGTATTATTGATTGTGTCATAATGTCATTGTATATTGAAGGTTTTTTCAATAGAAATGTATTAAAAATCAGGAAGAGAAGTGTTTACAGTTGTCAAACATTAATTCAGGTATTATTGATTGTGCCATAATGTCATTGTATAGTGAATGATTTTTCAATAGAAATGTATTAAAAATCAGGAAGAGAAGTGTTGACACTTGTCAAACATTAATTCAGGTATTATTGATTGTGTCATAATGTCATTGTATAGTGAATGATTTTTCAATAGAAATGTATTAAAAATCAGGAAGAGAAGTGTTTACAGTTGTCAAACATTAATTCAGGTATTATTGATTGTGCCATAATGTCATTGTATAGTGAATGACTTTTCAATAGAAATGTATTAAAAATCAGGAAGAGAAGTCTTGACAAACCTTTATTCAGGTATTATTGATTGTGCCATAATGTCATTGTATATTGAATGATTTTCCAATAGAAATGTATTAAAAATCAGGAAGAGAAGTGTTGACAATTGTCAAACATTAATTCAGGTATTATTGATTGTACCATAATGTCATTGTATAGTGAATGATTTTTCAATAGAAACATATTGAAAAGCTGGAAGTGTTGTCATGTAAACATATCAAGACTTGTTACATTGTCAACAATAAAAAAAATGTGCGAATAGTGTAAGTTGTATTGGTATGCAAAATGACATCAACTAGAGAAGATCAAATTTCGGCATAGAAAATATTCCTGTCCTCTCTCTGCAATCCTGTTCCTAATGGTGATAAACTAGATGAACATCCTCAGTGAATACAATGAACCTTGTTTGTATAACTGAAAGATTAACATTGTTGACAATCTAACAGTCTTAATATGTTTACATAGAATTAGTCTTGGTACTATAAACCAAAATTATTACCATATTTGGGAAATTCTATGTATGCTTTGAATACTGTGTTCTCTTGGAGAACATTCTGATAGAATCATTGATATCAAGAATAAACAGAACCAAAAGAATAATTGTACAAGAGTAGCAACAATTTATCTTAAAACTTCTAATAAAATTTAAAGGAAATTTATAGAATAGATATTTGAGCGATACTGGCATGAGTGTATATGTGTGCATGTTTGCCTGTATGTGTATGTATGTGTGATAACTATTTTTAACAAGATACAAGTAAATAATTTTATAAACACGATTTCAAATAGGTCATTGGTGATTTTCATTGAAGAAAACGATGAACAATTTCTTAGCCATTCACTGTGTCAAACACTGGATTTAATCTGTAGAAAGAAAAAGAGAAACATCATTAAGCAATTTTAATCAAATTTAAAAAAAGATATTTAACACAAACTGACCACTATATAGGAGTCAATGTGCCATAAAGCCATATTAAGAATGGCAATGTTGGAGACTATAAGCATCTACTTTAAAATTCTTGTTTAGAATCAGAACCTTGTAGAAGTGATTCAAGACTATGAGAATCGACATAAAGTTCCTTGTTTGGCTGGTTTGACCATTGCATAGGAAACAATGTACCATGAATCCACATTAAATCAAGAAGAGAAGTATGCGATAATATCATTGCATAATGAATGATTTAAAATAGAAATATATTGAAAGTCAGGAAATGCTGTCGGCGATCAAACATTAATTCAGGTATAATTGATTGTACTATAATGTCATTGTACAGTGAATGATTTTACTATAAAAATATATTAAAAAACAGGAAAAGAAGTGTTTTCAGTGGTCAAATTAATTTATTTCGTAGTTTATTCAGAATCATAATTTTGGTGATGTGATTAAAGTCTATGAGAATTTACTTTAAAATTCTCATTTGGCATTATATGACCATTATATAGTAATCTATGTGTTATAAAACTACTTTTTTAATGAGAACTTTGGAGAATTGATTAAAGTCCGAGACTCAAAAACCCTTTTTTTCACTAGCCATTACATAGCAGTCAATGTGCCATAAATGCTCATTGAATTAAGAGAAAGTTTTGTCAATGGTGAAAAATGCATGCAAGTTTTACTGTCAAAAGAGGATTATTAAAAATAATAATAATAATTGTTTATAAATTTATAATTTAATTAAATTCATGTTTAATTGCCATTTATGTGATAATTTTAAATTCTGCATTTTTTATTCATAATTAAATATAATTTAACTGAATTATTGTAGGTTTTTTTATTTCATTACATTTATAGGAAAGATTATTGACAAGGGTTAGCATCTTAAGTTAAAAATGAGTAGCATTCTTGATTATTCTTGTGTGACATCAACATCTGAAATTAGAGACAAAACGTAATGTTTATAAATTCTGTTAATGCTTGAGGCAATAAATCTGGCAGATGAACTTTGAGGAAAATTCACAATAGAAAGGAAACAAGGAATCATGCACAGACATTCATGTCTAGTCACTAAAAAAGACAAAAATGGCATGACTTATTTGCCATCATTTAATAACACATTGTACCACATTGCAATGAAAATCAGTTTTGAGGGTTAGAACAAGACTCAAGGTTGCAATTTAAATAAAGAATGCTATTTTGTCTATTTGGGAGGTACTGTCTGTTGGCTGAATACACAGTCACTAGACATCAAATACATTCTTCACTTTCAAGATACAGGTAAGGCACTAATGTCAAATAGAAAGAAAAACGAGGATAATGTACTTACAGCTTCTTCTGTGATGAAGATTTAATAAAAAAACAGCAATTATGCTACTTGAAACATTAAAAACAAATAAATATGACATTAAAAATACAGGACTGCCACATTAAGCATTAAAATCAGGTGACTAATATATACAAATTTAAAAACAGGTGAATGTGACATTAAGCCTTCAGAATATGATTGACACTATATTAAGCATTCACAATCAGATGACTTATATTAATCATTCACAATCAGATGAATGCTCCAATAAATATTTAGAAAAGATGAGTCCTCCAGTAAGCATTAGAATCAGATTAAAACTATATTATGCATTTAAAATCAGATGAAAGCTAAAGAATTTAAAGTCAGATGATTGCTATATTAAGAATTCACAATCAGATGACTGCTACTATAAGTATTAAAACAGATTACCTAGTTTAAAGACTGATAAGATATTCAAGTAAATTGAAAGAAAATCAAGGAAAATGAACTTACTTCTGTGACAAATATTAAATTAGCTCTGCAATAAAAATGGTAAAAAATGAATTAAAAAAACAATTAAAAGATGATACATCAAACATTATATAACAAATAAATGCCACATTAAAAATAAATAAACGCTATATTAAGCATTAAAATCAGATGATAACTACATTAAATTTTATAAATAGATGAACGCTACATTAAGCATCAAGAATCAGATTAACACTATAATAAGAATTTAAAATCAAATGAATGATTAAAGTAAGCATTTAAAATATGATGACTGCAATATTAAACATATACAATCAGGTGATTGCTTAAAAAAGAATTAAGAACCGATGAATGCTACATTGATTATTAAAATTCAAATAATGCACCATCAAGCATTGAAAATCAGATGAAGGCTACATCAACATTAATTAGAATAATGATACATTAAGTATTTAAAATCAGATAAATTCAATATTAAGTGTCAAAAATAGATGAATGTTATTTTTAGCATACAAATCAAATGACTGCTATTTTATAGATTTGAAATTAGATGAAGCCTACATCAACATTAATTAGAATAATGATACATTAAGTATTTAAAATCAGATAAATTCAATATTAAGTGTCAAAAAGAGATGAATGTTATTTTAAACATTTAAATGAAATGACTGCTCTTTTATAGATTTGAAATCAGATAAATTCAATAGGTGTCAAAATGAGATGAATGTTATTTTAAGCATATAAATCAAATGACTGCTATTTTATAGATTTGAAATCAGATGAAGGCTACATCAACATTAATCAGAATAATGATACATTAAGTATTTAAAATCAGATAAATTCAATATTAAGTGTTAAAAAAAGATGAATTTTATTTTTAGCATTTAAATCAAATGACTGCTATTTTATAGATTTGAAATCAGATCAAGACTACATTAATTTTTACAAAGAGATCAATCCATCATTAATGTCAGGTGTCAGCTATATCAAAATTAATTAGGTTTTAAAAAAACAGATGAATACAACAGTAAGCATTCAAATCATTAATGCTACATCAAGCATTCAAATCATCTGAATGCTACATTTATTATTCAAATCAAATAAATCCTATTATAAGTTGGAAAATTAAATGAAGGCTAAAATAAGAACTTGTTTAAAATGAAAATTTACATGCAGAATTATTAGAATAAATCAATTTACTATATTTTGCTAAAAGTTTTAATATTATATCTGGTTTAAAAATTTTAGAGGATTATTAACTAATGCTTAATTATTCATCAATGCTAGTAATTTAGAAGAGAAATAAATTTAGTTCAAGTTGACAATCACTTGTATTATTCTAACAGGTATCAAAATTGATTTGTAGGATTGTTGATTTTATTCATCAACTCTCAGAATTATAATTTGTAGAATTGAAGACTATAATTGTAATTAAGGCTCATATTTTGAAGAGAACTGAATTTATTTACTTTTGTTATTAATATAATTATTATTCTATCTGGTTTCAAATTTATATGAATTTGAGGATATGAAAATTATGTCATTTTGATACCAGTTTCATTATCCTATCTGCTTTCAATATTCATTTAAAGAATTGAATTATATACTTATGAATGAGTCATTGTAATTTTGATGAAACAAACATTGTTTCATATTGATAACAGCTTTATTATACTATCTGGTTTCAATATTGAATTAAAGAATTGGAGACTTTGAGACATGAATCAGACCTTGGAATTTTGAAGAAATTGTATTTTTATACAATTTTCATATTAATCCATCTGTTTTTAATATTGATTTATATGACTGGAATCTTTATAGTCTTTCAGTTAATATTGAAGTCTCTACATAACCTTATCTTCATTGCTCAGACCTGACACCATTTATTTATACTCTGTTTTCTTTAAAACCTTTAGGACTGTGTAGGTGACTAGTTTTTCCAAGAAAAATGTTACTCCTGCCAATGCAAAGTGAATTTGAATGTCTTGGTTGTGTAGTCATATCCTTCTATGGCAACACCTAAAACAATCTTGACTGAAAATGAGAGCCAGGCTACTACAATTTCAAATATATAAAAGTAATAAATAAAACACTATATTTTGAGGGGATTTCATATAAAGTAAGTGGAAGATTTATTTAAAGGTGATCTAGAGTGCTAAATGTTAATATACACCCACCAATGTGACTTTTTGTCTGTCAAAATCTGACTAGTAAATATAGATGTTAAGAAAAAGAAAATAAGAAATTTACCTTCTGAAAAAAACAATATATTATAACTGAAATTACGGACACACCACCAACAGCACCAATAACAATATTAGCATTAACATATGTGCCTATAATGATGGTGTCTCTTGTTTGTGTATTATTATTTGGCTTTGATACAAGTTTTTCTGCTATCAAATATCCTGTGAATGAATTTTGTGTTGAATTGCTGCTCAAATTATTCAGCAGCCATGTTGATGATACATTGCTGAATTCACTTGTCTTGTTTAACAAATCAGGGATGAAATTTGTTTGTTTTCTCAGGTCAGATGCCAATGAAACGTTGATTATATTGGTCTCGGTTGTTTCTTTGATAGTACTTGATCCTGGAAATGTAAAATAATTTAAAGAAAATGTAAATAATGAATAAATACTGAAGGAAACAACAATGAAAATAATTAGGCAAAAAAGGTACTTTTTAAAAATCATTTTCAGATGATACCTTAGTTCCATTTGAAATGTTGTCTGAAGTTAAAAATGAACTATTGTTATTGCTTAATTATTCAAACCAACGCCCTCAAAATCACTGTTTTATTAAAAAACAACCCAAGTAAATATCTGACTTGACCTGCTGTTCTGTAACTTTATAAGAGCCAGAGTGGGCCGAAAAGGTGTACGACGGTCATATATAAAAATAGGCTGCACAGTCTTCAATTTTGGGTTTCAATAGAGTTTGAAACCATCTCAAGGTAAAAAATATATTTTCCACATTACTACCTGTTTGTCACAGATTAAACATTCGAAGTCAATGGGCTGCATGGTCACTACTTCTCTAGAAAGTATTCAGATGGACAACATACCTTATTTCTAACATTTGTAAACTTCAAAAGACCACCATTCTATATACCACATTATACCACCCATCAATTTCTGCTATGTTCACTACATATTTGCTTGTGTATTTTCAGGATTATTTACTGGCCCATCATAATATCATATAGCTTTTATCCCTAAACAATCTTTCAGTTTTACTTTCTGGATCTCCATAATATTCTATCAGTTTTAACCCTAAATTATCTTTCTCATTTATTCACTGGCCCACCATAATATCAAAGCTTTTATCCCAAATAAAACTTTCCGTATTACTTACTGGACATCTATAATATCCTATCAGTTTTATACCTAAAATATATTTCTCATTTATTTAGTGGCCCTACATAATATCATATAGCTTTTATCACTAAACTATATTTCAGTTTAACTTACTGGACATCCATAATATTCTATCACTTCTATCTATAAATTATCTTACTCATTTATATAGTGGCCCTACATAATATCATACAGCCTAAACTATATTTCAGTTTTACTTACTGGACCTCCATAATATTCTATCAGTTTTATCCCTATATTATCTTTCTCATTTATTTACTGGCCGTCCATAATACCACAGAGATTTTATCCCTATCTTTCAGTTTTACTTACTGGACCGCCATAATATCCTATCACTTTTATCCCTAAATTATCTTTCTCATTTATTTACTAGCCGTCCATAATATCATATGGCTTTTATCCCTAAACTATCTTTCAGTTTTACTTACTGGAACTCCATAATATTCTATCACTTTTATCCCTAAATTATCTTTCTCATTTATTTACTGTCTGTCCATAATATATGGCTTTTATCCCTAAACTATCTTTCAGTTTTACTCCAAAATTGTATTTCTCATTTATTTACTGGTCCTTTATAATAAATCATTTTTATCTCCAAATTTATATTTCTAGCTTACTTACTTGTACTCCGTTATACCCTACCACTTTTATCCCCAAATCATCTTTAGGGTTTATCGACTGGTCATCTATAATATCCTATGCATTTTATTACTAAACTAAAATTGAGGCTTATTATCTGCACATCCATAATATCCTATCACTTTCATCACTAGACTTTATTGATTGGTACGCTATAATATCCTATCTATTTTATCCCTAAATTATCTTCTGAACTGTTACTTTGTGGAACACACTCCCGAGAAGATGTTTTCTCAACAGCTATATGTTTGGTTTCTTTATGTCCTGCATCAACTAATTATCTATCCTACATATCCTCGTAATATACATACTTTATTTTCTCCACAACTTACAATAATTTTGCTCAGTAACCACCGGGTGTTCTTGCAACATTGTAGATACGTTTGTTTGGTGTTCAAGTGAGGTTGTAGCAACGTTACTGTAACATTGCAATCAAGTATTTTTCTGGTCCCAAACTGAGCGCTAATCCCAACGGTTTCACAACGTTATGGGAACTTTGCGTGATGCTAGAACTGAAAAATACCACACTGGCCAAATAACATAGGAATACTTTATTTTGGAAAGAATAATAAAGTCTATAAACGAAAACAAAAACCGGTGTGCCCTTTGGCCTTCATCAGGTGTATATTGAACTGGGAATTGTGAACCATACCCTTTATTTAATCAAAGACAAGTAGACTGTTCTTGTTTAAATGTTCATGTCACGTATAGTTCTTATTTTTAGTATTGCTCAGTTTTTGCTCTCTCCATTATCATTGAGTCTGGGTAGACACTGCTCGAATCAGTAATTGAACTCATAATTGTTACCAGTTTCAGAAACCAACGATTTAATCCACCAGGCTATTTTGCTTAGCTTTTGGAAGGCATCTTTCGACATCTCAATACATCTTCGTGTATATATACAGGGTGTATAAAATATGACAAAAGTCTGTACAAAGATATGTCCGCAAATATTTCGTTTTTCAGTTATAAAGTTTAATGTTTATGGTAGACGCTGTTAAATTTAAAATCCAAAAATACTTTTACTAACTTTAGGGGCGGGTAGGGGGTAGTTCCTTACACCAAAACAAGGTAAAATGTCCGTATGAACATCTGTCCAAAATGTCCTCTTGCTTCTAGACGAACATGCACCTGGTGGAGCCATTCAAATACACCCGCATAATGCCGAATGGTTTCGTAGGCCCCTATGACACGATGAAGTGCCTCTGCATTATTAATGTCTGCTGCATAAACCAATTGTTTTAGGTGGCCACACAGGTAAAAATCCAAAGGATTGTGGTTTGGGGAGGGTACAGGCCATGGAACAAGTCCTCACCTACCTATCCATCTTTAATGGTAGATGTCAGCAAGTGAATCGTGAAAAATGTGACTGAAATATGTTGGAGCCCCATCATGCATGAACCACATGAGTCTTCAGATTTTCGGTTTAGAGGAGTTCTACTAATATATATATATATATATATATATATATATATATATATATATATATATATAGAGAGAGAGAGAGAGAGAGAGAGAGAGAGAGATTTCTGGTGAAGCCTGTATGCATATACAACAGTTGTCAGTTTGATAAGTGACATCATATTTTAAAAATTTAAACTCGACAAACCTCTCCTATATCTTTATGTTGGAAACAGATCTTGTTTCTTATTGCAAATTAACGTATATGTGTGTATATGGAAATGCTGCATATTATGTATATATGAATGTATGTGTTTGTATATATATATGCATGCGTGTATGTATGTATGCATATGCGTGTGTGTATATACATATATGTGTGAAAAATACATATATATGTATATATGTAGATGTATACGGATATACAGGCGTCTTTAAATGTATATGTATATATATGTAAGTATAAGTGTATGTGGGGATATGTATGAAGATATGAATATGCGTTTTCTCTGCAGATGTATGTGTGTAAATATGGGAATATACATAGGTTTTGTTTTTTTTTACTAATTAATAAAAGATAAAAATAAATTAATTAATAAGATTACTAAATATAAAATAGATTACTCTTTTAATGTACTATCTGTGAATTTTTCTAATCGACTGTTTCATAGAAAATAACAAAAAACTCCACCGAATTTCAAATTAATTTCTTCGGAGATTGTTTAAACATTTAGATACAGAAAAAACTTTAACCTCCCAAACATGCCCGTTAAAGTAACACGAATTAACAGCGCCTAAAAAATTTGAAAGAAAAACTGTCCTCGTGAAAGTAGTGTAGCTTCTTCCTTTAAAGTCGGTCTCCACCCCTCCACTCCTTAGCCATCTATATCTTGAGACTAGACACAATAAATTCGAACAACATCTAGCCGACACATTGGAGTTAAAAATAAGAATTTGAAATGATACACATGACACATTCATATCCTCTTTCCCACCTTACTTCGTTAATTTTACGTATACTTGATAAGGTCCGTCAAAAATGTGTGAATTTCTTTTCATTTTTCATTTCAATTTTTGGAAGTAAAGTCTGATGATCCAGAGCCCTGTTAAAGGGGTTATGGTGAAATAATTTATTACATGGAACCTTAACGTGGTCTGTTTTTATTCAAACATATCTGCTCTGAATTTTACATTGAGCTCTCCGGATATCATCCTTCTCGGGTCTACCCATACGGATTACCTAAGTTGCATAAACTATATATATATATATATATATATATATATATATATATATATATATATATATATATATATATATATATATATATAAAGAAATATAGTCTTATAGTGTGCTATATTTATGGAATAAAGTGCTCAATATCAGAGATAGAGCGTGTGTAAATATAAAGGTGAACATAGAAGTCAACACTTAGAGGCGACAGTGTTTCATGCTATATGCAATCGTCAGACCACGTGTGCTGTTATTTTTCTCGGCTATTTATATATATACGGGTTAGTGGTGCATTGTGGGTATTCTGTTATGGCGGTTATTTCACCGGAAGTCATTTGTTTATCTATTTAGGTCAAATTATATTGCTTGTTTTTATTTTTGTTTCTTATTTTATTTATTTATTTATTAACGTAGTAAAAATTTGTTTATATCACTTATTTAACAGTTTTGTTTTGGTTTGGGAATTTAATTAAAGCTATTTGTTCAGTTTTGGGGTTGATTGTTGTAGTTCATTCTAAGTATTATTTTGGCGGGAACAGTTTTTAATTGATTATCTTTATTTGGGATTGGTTTGTTTATTTATTAACTTGGATGAATTTAGGTTAATTTATTTTACTTGTATATTTTCTCTTTTCGATTTTTAAGTAACATAGTATTTTTTTATGTTTTATTTCTATTTTTGTTTTTTTTGTTATTTTTGCTTATTAGTATATTTATTTGTTTTTATTTTATTTTTTCCGTTTTTAATTTTTTAGGTTACGTAGTAAAAATTTATTTTCATGTCTGCATTTTGAGATGAGTTCGGATCTTTTGTTTAATAATTTATTTTGGTCGGGAAAAGTAATGATAGCTATTTTTTCCTCCGAGCAAAGTTTGCAAGTTTTTGATTGGTTATTGTAGGCTGATGATTTTTTCCTTATCTTCCAAGATATTCCGGTGAAATAACCGCCATAACAGAATACCCACAATGCACCACTAACCCGTATATATATAAATAGCCGAGAAAAATAACAGCACACGTGGCCTGACGATTGCATATAGCATGAAACAGACTGTCGCCTCTAAGTGTTGACTTCTATGTTCACCTTTATATATTATATATATATGAACGCTTTCAATCCCTTTCTTCCTTGTTGACGCTGTATTTTTTTTTTATATATATCAAATCGCTATATTCTGTATACAAGTCCTACATTAATTCCTGAACATTGACAATCCCTTTCTTCCTTGTTTTCACTACATTTCCATTACGTAACCTAATTCTGTTAGGCATACATTAATTCATTCCTGAACATTGAGAATACCTTTCTTTGTTGTTATTGATACATTTCCATTATATATCTATTTGCTGCATTCTAATTGTAATGTGTACATTTATTCCTGAACAATGACAAGCCTTTTCTTCCCAGTTAACATTTTAGGTACCCCCCAAAATTCTTTATACCTAAGGTTTAAATGTATTTTTTGTAAAGGGAAAATCCTTTTTGAAACTTTCGCCCAGCTTCAATTGTTAGCTAAAGGATCAAATTTTCTAATTCCAGAAAAAATACCATGGAGTATTTCAAATAGAAATTTGAATAAGTTTTAGTTGATTCTTCCGAAAAACCAATGGAAACGGCCATTTTAAAATTTTTTAGAGAAATGTACACAAAACTTATTTTTTCCTTTTTGAAAAAATTGCTAAAATAAAATATACATTTCTGAGACGTTACTTCTGTAAAATTAGCAAATTTAAAGTTAAATTAATCTGTTCTGAAACAAATATTTACTTATGGCATAAAATTTCTAGAAAAATATTTCCTAACCTCGGTGTATTGTTATTTTCACGTCTCCATCGATAACTTGATGGCTAAATGTGTGTTGACAGCTTTAGTATGGTGTACCAAAATTGACATAATTTTATGAATGCTAAGTAAGAAGATATTTTTTGGTTTCTTATAATAATTTAAAAAAGCATAAAAATTTCTTACATTATTGAATTACCTATTTCATTATTTAATAGGTAAGATAAAATAATTTTATTAATTATTAATATTACATTAAGTTGCTACATTTTTAATTTAATAACTCAGATAATAAAATTATTATATTAAATTATCTCACTCAGTTATTAATTGTTTAAATTGATGAGATAATTTTATTATCCCAATTTAATTTTTAATATAATAACTGAGAGTGAGATAAGCCGAAGACCTTTATATGTCAAAGGCCTTTCCCTAAAGAGGTAGACAAGCCTTGAAACACGTGACCTTTTTAACCATAATATCACTTACGAGATACCATACTAAAAATATATATATAATAAAATATCTTTAATTATGGTAAAAAGTTTTGGTAGCATGATTTGTATTAAGCTATTAATTTTTGCTTAGTAAATATAGTCTTTACTTAAAAACTTAATAACCTCCCCCATACTCTGTTTGGAAGAACTTTAAAACATTTTTTAAAATTAAAGGAAAATGAAAAAGCTAAAAGAAAAATGCAAACAATTCTTGTAAAAATTCTTTATTCATCGAAATTTTTTTTCTTCAGATAATAATGCCCTTTAATGTATATTATTTATAAAAGCAAATAAAAACCTATCTAATTAAATAATTTGATAATTTTA
This sequence comes from Acanthosepion lycidas, assembly GCA_963932145.1. Classification (NCBI taxonomy): domain Eukaryota; kingdom Metazoa; phylum Mollusca; class Cephalopoda; order Sepiida; family Sepiidae; genus Acanthosepion; species Acanthosepion lycidas. Next base: position 48,609,475 of record OZ010612.1, read on the forward strand.
TTGCAGTTTTTATTTTATGGTTTGGAGCAGATTTTAAAAAATTTGACAGTAGTTGTGGTAAAAGAAAATGATGATTAACTTTCTCCAAGGAATCCTGCTTATAAGTAATATAAAACATTTTTCAAACTGTTTGAAAATCTAGAAAATTTCATAAAATTAAGTTATGGACAGATAAAAAAATATTTTTACCAAGATTTTCTAAAAAATAAAATTTCAAAAATAAATTCATCCATTTTTTAATAAGTACTGAAAGTTTCATTAAAATTAGACAATTATTTGATTTTTGCAAGAATTTCTAAATTAATGGGTTTCCCCCAGAAACTGCTACACTAAAATCGCTATTACCACAAGTAGTACAAAGTTGATAAAAAACAAACAAAAAACACCCACACCCCCCCAAAAAAATAAAATAAAAAACGAGATTGTTGATCCAAATTTAGGACATGTTGGAAAGAATGATTTTTTTTTTTTTTTTAAATAATTAAAAAATACTTTGTTCTTCCCTTTTATAAACATTTTACTATGAAAATTTGTTTTTATAAGTTTGGGGCCTTTTATCATTATGCTTTACTGATTTTTAGCGAATTATTGGAGGTACTTACATTATCTTACATAATCACGCTATTCTGTTAGTAAAGTTTACATTAATTCCTGACCATTGACAATCCCTTACTAGTTTTCGCTACATTTCCATTATTTATTTGATCACTCTATTCTGTTCGTAAAGATTATATTATTAATTTCTGATCATTGGCAATCCCTTCCTTGTTTTCGCTACATTTCCATTCTAATCACTTCTGTTTGTAAGTTTTTTTACATCGATACCTGATCATTGACAATCCCTTTTCTTACCAGTTTTCACTACATTCATATAATACATATCTCTAATCATTCATTTCTGTAATACTTTCGTTAATTCATAAACACTGACACTTCCTTTCACCTTAGTTTTTACTACATTTTTACTATTGCTCTCTGTCATCAGCATATAGAATAAGTCAGTGAATAATGACACTCGCTTACTTCTTAGTTTATAATGTTTACATTTTTAATGTTGTAGTGGACCGTGGCTGTGATGTTGTTGATAGAAGTAGAAGAAACATGTGCGTGTTCAGATTTTCCTGCTCGCCGGCCCAACTACATGAAAAGGTTGGACTTTAAGTCCAAAGAAGAAGGCAAAGAAAAGCAAACACAAGAAGACCGATAATGTATACAAATATAATAAGTTACATGGAACAGTTACAAAGGACAAAGTGTGTGTGTGAATATTCTGTATGTGCGTGTATTGTGCTTAGCATGTTCCCAGCATTTTGGGAAACGCTATCCCTGGTGAGCGTTCACATCTTCGAAATAATAAGGCTGAAAGTCTGAGGGAAAAGAGAGATTTACCTCCAGGTATCGGTGCAAAAGGCCCGATGGGAAAAAAGAAAAGAGGCGAAGGGTCAGCGACTATTTATAGCCGCGGAGAGCGACCCCTGGTGAAAGGGTTAAGGAACTAAAGGAGGAGTAAACTCCGACAATAATCGCACTATTCGGTCACATTAATTCCTGACCTTTGATAATCCCTTTCCTCATACTTTTAAGTATATTTACATTACATATAATAAGATATGAAGACTACATTATTCGGACTATTGTCCTCATCTTTGTCGCCATATTGATTACAACGTTTCGGCTGTTGTACGCACCAGCCTTCTTCAGGTGGTTGGAATGTCGCTCACTGAGTAGACTGTTCTAGTTCCACATACCCTGTATAATGGATGTTATTTATCAGTTATCTCCTGTTAATTTCCCTCTGAAAGTACTCCACTGCCTCAACCAGGCATTGAACTCACACACTTTGGGTCCTGTCATTGGATCTAACTAACGCCTTTATCCACTGTGCCATGGATAAAGATTTAAATTCTTCAAGGAGTCCCGCTTTTATGAAGATATAGATAATATTAATTATTATATAAGATATATTTTATTTATATATAAGATATATTTATTAAGATATTTAATTTATCGAAATTACACAAAATTAAATAAGTTATGTGTAACAGATATAAAAAAAAGATTTTAAATCAAGATTATCTACAAAAACAATTTCAAATAAATATAATTTCGTTCATGTAAATGAGCCTGAAAATTTTATTAAGATCCGACAATTATTTGATTTTTACAATAATTTTAAACTGTGTTTTTTATCGCAAAAAAGACGCCAAAATTTCCTATACTAATCCATACTTTTCTTTGTCACAGATATTTCGGTCTTTCCTTTTAAAAAATAATATAAACATTTTGATTCATTTTAAAATCTTGATGATAAAATTGTTATTTTTGTTTTTATGAAGTTTGAGGCCTTTTTCATTGTGATATGCTATTTTTGCAGTGAATTAGTGCAGATACACTATAAGTCCGGTGAGAATACACATTCTTGTTTTACCGTCACGTCACTTTCTGTTTTTGTTTTATTTTTACTGAATTCATTTTCTATTTGCGTACAGGTAAATTGCTTCCAGTATGTTTTTAATTAAATAAAATTCCCAAAGTCAAGCTTAGCTATCAGTTCAGACAGCTCTTTCGTTTGTTTTATTTTACGGTATATCAACCTCAATGGGTTATTTAATGCCGACAAGATTATTATTGCTGGTAATATTTTTTTCTTCAAAAATGTATTGCTGGTATTAAAAGTAGTAAAACCTATTTTTACACTTTCAAAGTATTTTGAAACTTTTGACTCCATTTTGAGGGGTTAACTATTTGTCGATAGGTGTTGTAGTGGATGGGTTAACTGTGTGGCAATATTTGTTAAGAATAGGTTGCGTGTCAATTAACTATTTCCACTTACATCAAAATTAAAATCCAACGAAATTGTTTATAACATAACAATAAAGTTTTATTTAAATTGACGTACAATGTGTACCAAAAGATAGGACAAAGTTGGGTCCCTTTAACTCGGAGTATTTGTGTTTGTGCCTGAGTTCATATTATGAATGAAATTGGATAAAACATTTGTATACAGTTCAAATATCATGTACAAGTAGAATATAGGTCTGTGTTACTGTTAGTGTTATGTTTGCAAAGAGTTCAGAAAAGTTATTTACCTTTTTACTGTAATGTTTCTACGGTCGTTCATTTATAGAATTTAATTTACTTTAAGTATCTAAGAAATACTGTCCACAGAATTGGTAGAGTTATTAGCGAGTCAGCGTTGAGGTGTTTTTTGTGGCGGCAAAGTTTGGTTTCGAACGACGTAGAGTAAGTTAGCAATTCACTGTGGCACTGTTGCTGACTGATTTTGGTTGGTTGGTTTTACTTTTTCTTTTTATATGTTTCTGAAGGATCAAAGTTGGCTCAGAAGATGTTGGCTCAGAAGATGTTGGCTCAGAAGATGTTGGCTCAGAAGATGTTGGCTCAGAAGATGTTGGCTCAGAAGATGTTGGCGCAATTTAAATTTCAGCACGTGAAATCGTTGTCGCCATCCAATTAAATTCCTCCATTCGCCTAATACAGTTTCTGATTGGTTAAAGCTATTCTGTATGTAGGTGTAAATTATAGACCGTTCTGTTAGCAGGGTTTGCAGGTAGAAATAGGACGAGTCTATAGTGTTAAGCAATTAACAGGTGGTTCCACGCTGCTCAAAACCTCCTTGCTGTTGGGCGTAGTTTATCGTCTTATTCAGGACGGCAGCTCTTTGTGACAATGCTTTAAAACGCAATTTAGATGAAAAACCGACCACCAGCCGTAAAAAGCTTTCAAAAGAATTTCGATCATCAAAAGATAAAATACAGAAAAAATATAATCTTCAAATTGATTTAAAAAACAACCCCCCCCCCAAACCCCAAAAAAACAAATAAACAAAAAACGAAAATATTAGGTTGGTGCAAAAATAATTTCGTTTTCTCACATATATGTTAGAAAACGAAATTATTTTTGCACCAACCTAATACTTTTGAATTTTGATACACCCCAAAATTTACCTCATAAACTAGGTTCCGCCATATTTCAAAACCAGAATTTCACATGTATATAAAAAATATTAATAAATTAGATTTACAAATATCTTATATAAAATACTACCTCTATCCCATAATAGTTGTTACAGTTAGTGTAAGAAATGTGTTGGCAATTGTAACAAATATTGTCGGACAGAACTAGAGTTTTTATTTAAAAAAAAAAAAAAAAAATGTGCAAAATAATTTAAAGAATAAAACAAAAAATTTGTAAAAATTCAAAAACACTTTCACAGATTAAAATAGTTAAAATAAAAAAAATCAATATTTTAAAAATCAAAATTAAAAAAGGGTTTTTACAAATTATAAAAAATATTTGTGTCAAGAATAAGATCCATTATCTTTAATCGTTGTTCCTTTGATCACTCTGTTTCGGTCGGTGATGTCTGGTTTTCCAAGAAATGTTAGAATTTCTGGGACTAAGTTTATATTGCGATTATTTAATAAATTATTAAGACTATTATTCGCATTTTTCTTGTTTTATTTGCTGTGTTTCGGCCGATGCGTTCTCTGACCTTCCCCAGAGAGGTCATATCTAAAATTGTAGATCGCATTTACGATTATTATTCTTTTCTGTCGTTTGTGAGTGCATGTGTGTTGGTTGCTGAGGAAAAGAGAGGGAGAGAGAGTATCAGAGAAACGAAACAGAGGAGGAGAGTGAGAAATAGAGAAAACGAGAGTGAGGGAGAAAGAGAGAGGGTAAAGATAGAGAGTGAGAGAGATAAAACGAGAGAAAGATAAAGAAAGAGGGAGAAAGAGAAAAGAGGGAGAGAGTGGAAGAAGTCTTCTTCATTTGGATGTGGGAATATTTCAGAAAAAATTAAGATTCCCACTAAAAATATCACCATATACCCGTCGACATACCCCCCGACAAAATACCCGACGACATGACTTGACAAAACGACGACTAGATACCCGACGATATACCCCCAATTAAATGCGGTTAGCAAATTAGAATAATTCATATTAGATTAAATAAGAAAATGAAGAACACACACACACACACACACACATACATATACATACACACACATACATACACACAGACAGAGGACATTGAAATAGAAATCTCAAAAATGTGGCACATGGGAACATCAACAATCCCTGTTGTAGTTGGAAACCTAGGTGTGGCTGGAAAAGATTGCAGTGAGACTAATTGAAGGGATTCCTGGAAGTCCATGCCTCAAGGAGATACAAAAAATTGTTCTGACAAGTACAGCCCACACTTTACGAGGGGCTTTATCTATGTAAATTTTTTTTTTTTTTTTTTTGTCAGTGGAAAGTGTCATGATGCCATTTCTAACCTTAGGTCCCTGGGCGGGACCCGGAAAGAAATGTGTAAACGTCAGAAACCAAAGAAAATAAAAATAATAATGATGATGATGCCGATGATGATAATAATAATAGTATATCTTTTACTTACTTGGTTTTGCATAGATCAGAAGAAGGTGTCCACAAATTGATAAGAGAGTAAACACTGACAAGATATTCTTGGGTTGTACACGCGACATTTTGGTTTTAAAATTTTTCAGTTCTCGTCTGCTTCCTTGGAATTTAAAATTTTATGAAATGCTGAAAAATAATTACCGCCACGAATTAAAACGGAAACGTGCGCTTCTTTCTCTGGTGTTGGTCTTAAAACAAAAAGGTGACGTCTAAATGCAGTTCATGTGGGATATAACAAGTTAAGAAATAATACCTAGACTGATAGTGTTTTCTTGGGAGCGTAGAAAATAGAAACAATTAAGGAAAGTTACTTCTACTTTCTGGTTGGTTGGTTGGGTTTTGTTGCATAACAACCACTGTAGGTCATTTAATGTCAAATTAAGTTATCTTACTTATTATAAAACGCAGATTGTGTGTGTGTGTGTGTGTGTGTGTGTGTGTGTGTGTGTGTGTGTGTACGTTTATATATTGGATCGGATATCCTACATTTTTCAACCGATTTCAACAAAACTTCACAGGACTACGTAAAATTACCTTGCGGTGGTTCTAACAGCGCTAAAAATTGGAGAAACACAACTGCTTTTGCACGAAATTAATTTGAAAACACCATTAAGGGGCATCACGAGAATGAAACGGGGACAATATATCGAGTTATACTTATTATAAAAACCAGGTTGTTTGTGTGTGTGTTCGTTTATATATGGGATCGAATTTCCTACATTTTTCAACCTATTTCAACAAAACCACTTTTTTGGGGCAGGTAGTGTTTCTTATTGTCTTGCACACTTTTTTCTTTATTTTTACATTCAGAACGCTTTAAAAATTGCATTTACAAGACAATTGTTTATAATAAAATTCTATTCAATCGGTAGATGACGATTGAAAACAATATTTTTGTTTGAGTTTGGGTTTGACCAATTCGTAAAAAAAAAAAAAAACTAATTAAGACATGCGTGTCCGTCAACCTTAAACAATAATCTTTGTCAATTTTATTTTTCAGTCTTTATGATGGTCGATACTTGATCTATCTCTTACTGTTACATCCCCTGGCAATGTATGTATGTATGTGTGTGTGTATCTACATGTGTATGCGTGTATGTATGAGTATATATATATATATATATATATATATATATATATATATATATATATATATATATATATATATATATGTATATATATACCCAAGTATATGATTGGTGTATATGGAATGAATTCCAATAACCAACAATTACTATTCTTAAAAGAGTGCTCAATACAAAGTAGAGCAGATATAATTATTTATTTAAAAAAAAAAAATTATAACATAAATATGTTATAAAATCATTACAAAAATAGCCATTTTGTTTCAACACCTTCGGTGTCTTATCAAGTGATGACGTTGAATGTAAAATAAATGGTTTTAAAAGTTTCAAATTAATTAACAATCCTTCGCAAGGGGAAAACGTTGTTACAAAGGATAGACGGACCAATCAAAACAGTATAGGAAAATTCAAAAAGTAAAAGAGATTACCTATCTAGAAACATTCACGAGTTAAATTCATGAACAAAATTCAAACGGAGATGTCAACTTAATCAATAATAAACATTTTTTTAAAGAGATTAAAATAAGATTACTAGAAGTAAACTTGTATTTTAAAATAAAATTTTATTCTTTTAATGTACTTTCTATGAATATTTTTCTAATCGACTATTTCATAGAAAATCCCCAAAATTTTAATAAAATTTAAATCACTAACAAACATCAAATTAAATTATTTGTAGACAGTTTAGAGACATTCAAATTTATATCAAACATTATAATCTTTATGAACCCCCCAAATAACACTTTCAAAGTAAAACTAAATAACAACGTCTGTTTCTAGCCTTTTTTTTTTACAAAGAAAATTAGTGACATTTTCTCTCATAACATCCTTCTCTCTTTTTCTCTCTATGGGTTTTTTCTTCTCTGCCCCTTCGATATCAATATATAACATCCGTTAAGTTAACCGTTTAAATGTGTCAATGTTTGCTAACTCACTCACTAATTTTAGAACCCAAAGGACTTCTGATTAGTGATCTAATTATAGACCATTTCGTGCCATATTTTCATTTGTCAACCAACCATAGTTCGGGTTATAATTTACAGAATTGGAGTAAAACCCTTTCTAAAAATCCTTAATTTGGCACTATTATTTATCACATTCTTATTAACCTTTAAGTCTGGTGGCATTCAGGATGCTTTAAGAAGATAGATAATTCTTGATAGAATTTTGTTAGAAAAGAAAATAATTTCTTAATAAAGTACCAATTAACAAATCTTATTGAGTCACAAGTAAGAATGAAAAGGAATGAGAAGGAACCGGAAACCCAATCCTAAACAGGAAACAAGAGATAAACCTTGTAACCCTGTTCAAAATACAGAGAAGGAGTGTGAACCGGATGATTGGCCAACCTATCTGCAAACATGAATTATTTTGAATAATTAATAAAACATTATGGAATTATTTAAATATACCGAATTTTAATTAACTCAGGCTGAAAAATATAAATAAAATAACTTTTTCAATGTTTAATTTAAAAACTGGTTCCAATAATTGAAATTAAGTGTTAAATAAATTTTTTATCAATGAAAGCATTAAGGGAACATCTATTAGAACTGATCTCTCTCTCTCTCTCTCTCTCTCTCTCTCTCTCTCTCTCTCTCTCTCTCTCAGTAGAACGCATATTCGACTTCTTTTTCTATGTGACGCATCCCTTCAGGACATAAGCGACCTTCCCTCTCCATAATTTCCTATCCCTTGTGGCTCTTAGCTATTTTCTCCCTTTGTTAAGCATCTTGCCACCTCCCACCTTCTGCCATCCATTTACACGAGCTACTCAGGTAAGTGGTTCGCTGTATTTCTCTTGCCCTCAGTATGCTGCGCGTGGGTCAAGTTTTCTAAGCTCGCCTTTATCATTGTGTCCAACAACTGAGAGACATGTAAACAAGAAGAGTTAATAGCAAAAACCCCTGTGAAAAATTGAAAATTAAATTCACATATAAACTGCTTGAATTCTTTGTTGAACGGTTTGAACAATGGAAAAAGGGACCCAGATTTGAGCGTCAGTGTTTAATTGACGCAAAGCTGCAAAGCGGAAATTCCATTAAACAACTGATTTGAAGTTGATTCGAGACAGGAGTGGGGGTCGATAGGCCACCCACGTCCATTGAAAAGCTTGGTGAAGAAGGAATCTCCCAAGGTTATGACGTAAACCGATAAACTGGTCTGATAATTTATTGAATGCGAACTCTGATATAAACAACTATTGTATGGAGACTGTTGTAAAACCAGTATTTACTTTTGTTCAATTTATTCGAGTGTTATTTTTTTCCAGTACGTTATCGCCCTGCCAACCGAACAGGAAAATACCTTCGACGATTCCATCTTGGCTGCCTTATGATCAAACATAAATCACAACGTGAGATAAGGTTAGCTCTGGATCGAAGCGGTCACTTCAGTGACCAGCCACGGTGTTGGAAGTCTTGGATGACCGACTGAGGTGTGTGCACGTTTGCACCTCGAGGACCCCCGGTTTATGTTATATCTCTGTAATAAGTTATAGAACTACTTAAATAGTGTGGTTAACTCACAAACCGTAAGTAAAAAAAGATTTAAATATTTTTTTTAGAAGCATAATGAAAACTTCCTTTAAACCACGAAATCGGAAAATATTGATTAGTTATCGAATTAGAACGGATGTGTGCCTTTTTTCATAATAGCGATACAGTATAAAATCGATTGCGAATTTTTACAGAGTTATCGGGGCAGTCTGAAATTGACACCTTTGAAATTGACACCTTTGAAACTGACTCCCTTGAAATTGACACATTTGAAATTGACACCTTTGAAACTGACTCCTTTGACATTGACACATTTGAAATTGACACCTTTGAAACTATTTTCTTAGATTACATTGGACACGAATTTATTAACATCATCACTTAATGTGCGACATCTTATATTCATTTTGTTTGTCTTGCGTCAGCGGGTGATCATAACATTTATAGATGATATCTTAGCGTCTTTTTGTAGTGGAAAAAAATCACTGATTTGGAAAGTCATGCAAAAAACAGATAATTGCCTGATTGTAATGAAACTTTATGTCATAAATAAATGAGATTGTTTTAGAAATATTTCCCTTTTAGAAAATGTTGATAAAATCATTTTTTTAACATTTGGTAACTTATTTACTAATCGCGACATCTATCAGAGATGAAATTTTAATTTTTATTATTACATTATTACAAAAATTTAACACATCTGCAGATAGCTATTAATGTCAACAACTGAGCACAAATAGTTATTAATTAAAAAAAATTAATAATTAATGTATAATATAACTACATGTGCATGAATGTGATTTTTAATAAAAGTTTAAAAAAATAACCATAAATATATATATAAAAAATGCGTATATTGTGAAAAATTCTTTTTTTCCACAATATAGTTATTTGCGCTGTTATAATGCTTATTACCTAAAGGATAATAATACGGAATATTTTTTTAAACATTAAAGTATATTTAATCACATTTCTCTAATAACTGACGCGATCTGCCAGCCCAAGAATTGATAATACTTATTGGGATATACATCCCAAGGGACATATTAGTTAAAAAGCCATATTTACTTTTCCTTCTGAACCAGAATCTCTTTTTTAAACATTAAAGTATATTTAATCACATCTCTCTAATAGCCGTCGGGATCTATCTGTCCAAGAGAGTTGATCATTCTTATTGGGCTATACATGTAAAGGGAGATAACTCCTATCAGTTAATAAGGCATATTTACTTTTCCTTCTGAACCAGAATCTCTTTTTTAAACATTAAAGTATATTTAATCACATCTCTCTAATAGCCGTCGGGATCTATCTGTCCAAGAGAGTTGATTATTCTTATTGGGCTATACATGCAAAGGGAGATAACTCCTATCAGTTAATAACCCATATTTACTTTTCCTTCTGAACCAGAATCTCTTTTTTAAACATTAAAGTATATTTAATCACATCTCTCTAATAGCCGTCGGGATCTATCTGTCCAAGAGAGTTGATCATTCTTATTGGGCTATACATGTAAAGGGAGATAACTCCTATCAGTTAATAAGCCATATTTACTTTTCCTTCTGAACCAGAATCTCTTTTTTAAACATTCAAGTATATTTAATCACATCTCTCTAATAGCCGTCGGGATCTATCTGTCCAAGAGAGTTGATCATTCTTATTGGGCTATACATGCAAAGGGAGATAACTCCTATCAGTTAATAAGTCATATTTACTTTTCCTTCTGAACAAGAATCTCTTTTTTAAACATTAAAGTATATTTAATTTCATCTCTCTAATAGCTATCGCAATCTGTTAATTTTATGAAATTTCGAGAAATTTATTTTTTGTAACCCTTAATGTTTATATTAGTTATAAGTCCTTGGAGAATATAAATCATCATTTTTTATTTTTCTAAAAAAACGCTCCTCCCAGTTACAGAAAGTTTAGTCTGAACCGTTAAATAAAAAAATCGCCCCCCCCCCAAAAAAAAGACATTATTTAATTAGAAAAGCTTTTAATTGCTTTTATGAATGAGATATATTATGGACATTATTGTCTTAAGAAGAATTTTGTTCGATGACTAATGAATTTCTACAAGAATTCTTTTGATTTTTTAAAAAGTTTAATTAGAATAATTTATGAAGTTTTACAATCTTTTAAAATTCTGCACTAATTTGTCATTTTTAGAGGATATTGTTATTAAGTACGTCCTTGTGCAAATTAATTGAAAGAAAACAAATAATTCCGTTATTTTTCGTATTTTTCCAGTGAAACATGATCCAATCGAGAATCTGTGATCAATTTGCAAGGAACAACTCCGTGGAATGGACGCACGAAGTACTAACACCTTGATGCGAAATGTTTTTCGGCCAATAGAAAACTAGGAGACATTTAAAAATAAAATTCAAATAATCTTCAATTCTCAGAAACAAATTCTTTTACGGACCTTTTCGCGAGCCGACGCGAAATTTGCTCATCGTCCAATGGAAAAGCCCGAATCATATCCGGGAGGGAATTCCCAGATGACCTTTTCAAGCCCCACAAACAAAATAAAAGACAGGCAAGTCCGCTTGGCACCAGAGAAGAGAGAGAGAGAGAGAGAGAGAGAGAGAGAGAGAGAGAGAGAGAGAGAGAGAGAGAGAGAGAGGAGACAACCGTATTAACAAGTCCCTTGACAACGTCGAGCAAGCGTCATTATTATCTCTACCTTTCTCCCTCACCACTTTTATATTTGATAAACTAACGGAATATTTTAAGACTGAGCGCTTACTTCAAAGACATTCCTACCCTTCGATAACGCTCATACATACATACATCCACACATATGTTCCTGCCTACGTACACATAAACTTATTGTTTCAAAGTCTACTACAAACCTTTTGACGACCTTGTATCAACCAAAATATTAGGTTGGTGCAAAAATAATGACGTAATAATGTCGTTTTTTGACGTATTATCGTCAAAAAACGACATTATTAAGTCATTATTTTTGCACCAACCTAATACATTAATTCTATTTGTAAAGACTTTAATTGATTTATATGTATATAAATTTGTTGTTTCAATTTGATTTTCTTGTTTTATATCCCTCTTATGGTGGGCTATCTAACTAACAAGGCCAAATCAAATTAATCTGTTTCAACACTCATACACTTCACTATAACTGATAACCCACTATACCTTCTCGTAGGTTGGGAGAAGTATAGAAAGTGAAGTTTAGAGAAAGAAAGAGATAAGGGCTTTAAAGGAAAGTGCAAATGCCTCATTTTAATTTGAATCTTTTTTATCTTTTGTTTATACATTTTATTTTTATCGGGTCTCATTACAAGAAAATGGCCGGACTTGAATTAAGTCCAGCTGAAGATAAAGAAGACAAACAAGACCGATATATATATATATATATATATATATATATATATATATATATATATATATATATATATATATATATATATAGATAGATAGATAACTAGACTCGTTTCGAAAAACCCTTTGAATTTTTGATTTGCAAATAATCAAATCAATATTGAGGGAAAAAAAGGTTTTAAAAAATGAAAGAGCTACAAACATGAACTACTGTCGAACAAATCGCACAGATGCAGGTCTGAAGCCCAAAGAAAAAACCCCGATACGATTAGACAACTAACTAACAAAAGATATATATATATATATATATTTATATATATATATATATATATATATATATATATATATATATAAACAAATATATGTATTAAACAAAACAATTTTACAATGGGCAATGACATTTGTGTGTGTGTGTGTGTGTGTGTGTGTGTCTGTTCTTTGGTGAATGTTCGTATTTTGGTGAATGTTTGCATTTTGGTGAATGTTCGTACGTACGTGTATGTGTGTATAATGTTGTTCATGACGTCTCTCACAAATGGGGAAACGCGGATCTTCTAAGAGGGCTTACATTGTAGTCGCTGAAATAAAGAAAAAAGAGGATTTACCTCACCTCCACGCGAGGTGGGATGCGGCACGAGGCCTGAAGGAAAGAGAACGCGGCAAGAGGTTGCCCAGTATTTATAGTATAGGGAGAATGACCCCTAGTGACAATTAGGGAATTAAAGCGGAGGTAACTCCGACACTACGCTCTCCCCCAAATTCAAAAAGGCTGTATTCCTCTCAGGCCATTTGTTAGCTGGCAAGGGTTTATTTACCACCCTCTGAGTCACTTTCTTGTGGATCTAGTTGACACATTAATAGGAAATTCACGATCATATGTCCGAAACTCCGCCCTCTTCGTGAAAATAAAAAAAAAAGTCTCCCATCCAATTCGACCAGATGGACATGGTGAAATTATTCATCAAGGTACCCACGGAGGAGGCACTGTCGGTAGTCAGGGACAGATTTGTCGCGGATTCATCTCTGAGAGAACTTACTAGTATAAAAATAGATAATATGATATTTGAACTACAGTGAGATAATTTTAGTTTTTATCATTTCAGTTGCGGTTGAATATCCTTCATTCAAAATTCAAGAATCCCCAAGTCTCCAAAAGATTTTCAGGAGCTGACATGGTTTTCCACAAATGGGAAATTTCAGTGTAGTGAAAATAATAAAAGAACTCTTTAATATTTCTCTGACTTTACAGGACTGAGTGATTTCCTTTTGTTTTTGTCTTCCTCTCTCCATGATGTAGTCAGCCATTTTCTTGTAACGGTTCGATATCGGAGTAGATTTTTAGTAGAATGAAGCCTCATTCTAGCTATACTGACTCAGCCATCTTTCACTTCCACTCAATGCTTTTTTTTTTTCATAACATTCAGAAAGCACTAGAAAGGTTCCTAGGTGATGTGCAGCCTTTGTTAGTGACCTCATCTGCTCTGGGTTGAGGTTCACAAGCCCAGCTACGTAGCCTACGTTGGCGCCAGGCTTTTGGTAACGATCGTCACAGTAATATCTTCGTTCAAGGATTATTTACCAGGTGTTTCGTGCTCAGTAAGGATGTTATTCAAAATGTCAAAAAAGTCCTCCATTTATATATTCTTTAAGTAGTGATCATGTTTTGTTTGTGTGACACCCACCAGTGGTCGTGGTCGCAGCGCCAATATGGGACGTCTACTGGTCGCGACGTCAATATACGACACTGCGCTGTCGGCCAGTGGTCAACTCCCAGTTGCGTCGCGAAGCCGTAAGGTTTCTTCCACCAGCGTTTTGGGGCTGACTCCTTGTCGCTGATCGTTTCTGGTTCGATACCAGCTTTGTCGTTCTCAGCTCGCCTCCAACGCTTGGTCACCGAAGTAACTGCTTTGATCTCAAGTCTAACCTACCCACGTTGTCACTTTGATCTTAGGTAGACGAAATCAATCAGGCGTCGGGCCGTAGTGCAAACTGAATCCGGGGTAAAGGTGATACCGCACAAGCGTAAGTAAAAGAAAAATAATAAAACAAACTCACGAGGATCAAATATGTTGAGAAATAGCAATTATCTTTATCTATCTGTTGAATACAGGAGTATGTTTCTCTCCTGGCCCGTTTCTATGGATTCGTGACACATTTTGCGTTTCTTGAGCGAGTTATGGTATCTTAAGTCGTTCGTCATAAAAAAAAAATGCTTCTGGTAGGAAGACTAAGTTGAAAGTCGTGGAATCTTGGTCAGCTCCTGCGAGACGCTATTCTCCGAGCCCAACAGCTCTCTGTCGATCTGTGTCTGCGTCTCCGATCTCCAACTCAACTCACTGAACGCCCGGGGACGTTCGTTTATATGGACACCGACTAAAACCCGGTGTGGGGCCGGGCGTGGTTTGGGTTCTTTGACAATTCTTAATTCCCAACAAAAATTCTTTTTATCCTCAGGACAGGAAAATTTATTACTTCCCATTTTTTGGAAGCTAATCACTTTCCATTTCGGGGGTTTTCTCCCTCGTCCGTGAGGAGAGGTGGGAGAATTATCCTCCTAGACTCTTCCTTTCTCATATTTGTATCTCATACCAATCCTCTTAGTGGCTGTCAATAACTTCCCTGCCTTTCTCATACATTCACCTTCGCCTATCACTCATGCCACCACGGGCGTGGCTTGATCTGGCCTTCCTAAAATTATCGTCCAAAAAAAAAAAAAAAATTCTCTTTTCTTTCCTTCTTTTCTATTGGCCAGAATTCTTATGAATCCCACGTGGCTATAATTAAATTTTTATCTTATCCTGAGCCACCCAAAATCCACTCTCTACCGACTCATTAATCACTGCTAGTCAACTTTTAAACTGGGTGGTCGTGTTCCACCTGAAAATCAAATTCTTTATTTTTCTCGTGTCTTTTTCGTATCACCAGATGCCCACCTTCGGCGACATTAAGTCTGTCGTCAACAGTTTGAATAAGCAATAACAATGATCATATCAATATCTGTATACATAACGGCTGGCTTTCTTCGTCGGAATCCAAGAATGAAAAATATTAATGGTATTTCTGATAGATAACCAATATTGATTTCTTCTGCCTGTATGCAGTTGACCGAAGCCGAAAATTTATTTTATGGTCGCCGTATGTGGTTGGCTTTGTCATTTCTCCCCGAATTCTGCT
The DNA here is from genome assembly GCA_963932145.1 of Acanthosepion lycidas. Taxonomy (NCBI): domain Eukaryota; kingdom Metazoa; phylum Mollusca; class Cephalopoda; order Sepiida; family Sepiidae; genus Acanthosepion; species Acanthosepion lycidas. The sequence continues at coordinate 48,625,021 of OZ010612.1, forward strand.
TCCCTTGGCGCGTCACTATCTGATCATGGCATTAATTAATTCTGGCAGAATCTGAAATCTGGCTTTCTCTTACGGATTTTTTGTCTTCTGCGAAAAAGTATCTTTCTTCGTAAATAAAATAAAATCTTTTCCCATTCTTTTTTATGCCGCTCGGTCTATCTTTCGATATAGCACTTTCTCGCCTTAAGTATTTCTCGTTTTTAATTTCTATGCTTAATTAGTTAGCCAATTACCATAGCTAAATAGTGTCACATTTGTACACGTACAGAAAGTACAAAACATTATTTTTACGTGGAATCTTAATTTCACCATTTAAAAATCCGTGTGAGCATTACATAATTAGCGTCATTATCTGTATCCATATGTACACAAGATTTATTAAATTTTATATAGAACTACTTTCAGCATATGTCATGCATATAAAATTACCTTCAGGATATATATATATATATATATATATATATATATATATATATATATATATATATAAGCTGTGGTATTAAATGTAAAGGGATATGTTTAGTTTATGCTTGGGTTCCATTCAAAAGCTGCCTCATTTTATAGATGCTATATACAAATTAATTAGCCTGTATTCCAAAATCAGAAATTATCTGAAAACCGAAGCGCTTCCAGCCCCAAGAATTTTGGATAAAGGATTCTCAACCTGTATTTATTTTTCAAGGAATAGAAAATCTTAGTGCCTGCAAAAAAAAAAAAAAACGGAGTGTCAAAAGGACGGTTTTTCCATTAACACCGCTATTATTGTAACTGCCTTTACTCCCCGGCAACGTTTATATTTTTAAAAAGCCACGATTAGAATTGTAATAAAAACCTGAACTTACGATGAAAGTATATTTATAAATTATTTATTGTTCTTGAGAATGTACTGTGCCGTTCTATTACGCACATACATACATACATACAAATCACATACAACGCCAAGCATTCATTGGTTAATAAACCACCACTACGTTATTATAGACAATTTAGAAATCGCAGCAATGCGACAATTTTGTAATCGCTCTATTTTCATGTAGCCAGTTTTGTGCACTTTTGGGAGAAACGGATCACTGAAGCTTCCTTAAGTTTCCTCAAAGCTCACTCGCTGATTGGTCAATGCTAACTAATCAGATCGTGAAGAATAACTCTTCCCGCGCAGCGATCTGGAGCCTATAGTCACTTAATCAAGCAAGAAATTTCTAACCCTCTTTAGTGAGAATTCAGCTGCCAAACGAATCCACGACAGTTGAAACCATGCGCCAACCTTCTCACTCACACACACCACTCACATGCTGAACATACCTTGTACACTCACATAATATTTTCTTACACAGCAAAAGCTTTCAAGAATAAACATAAGAGACTTTCATGAACATTCTTCCAGTGAGCTTTAGAACACTAAAATAACAGTTAAAGAGAGACAACTCTTGTTTTATTCAACCTTTTCTTACTTAAATGCATGCTTTTTTTCACACCGTTGTTTGATATTGTACATCTTGTTAAATACATATTTTACGTGTAACGATGTCTTTTGCTTATCCTTTTCCACGTCAATCCTGTTTCCTAATCTAAAGTTAAGTTAATGTGATGAAGTCCGCCACAGTACAACTAAAATATTAAGCACTATTTATTTATTAGATATTTTATTTTGTTCGCAGAGTTTCGAAGGACAAAGCGTCAAAGTACAAAGCGTCGAATGGACTAAGTATTGAACGAACAAAGTGTCGAAAAACAAAATGACGAATGAACAAAAGGTCGAAAACGCTTGTAACTTTCTGCCTTCTCGTTTGAATGCCTTGATGTCTAGATGTTTTTGCTTGATATCAAAATGCCTTCTGGAATTATCTGCTCGCCAACGTTCTTTTTATTGAAGAAAAAAAAGAGGATTACAGAATGCGCCATTCAGATTTTCCCATGTGCTTGAGACCGCGTCTCTCATTGGCCAAAAAATATGAAAAAAATAACTTTTCGCAAATTCAAAATGAATCCTTAATAATTTTGGCGGTTTGTAACACTTCGTTCGACACTTAGTCTATTCGAAACATTGCCTGTTCGACATTTTGTCCATTTCGAAACTTTGTCTTTCGGCGGTCTGACCTACATTCGTTTACTTACAAGCAAATGCAACCGGCGAAATATTGCTGTATTCTACCATTAATGTCATCACGAACCTCAATTGTGTATAAAAATTCTATTTTTATTATTTTAAAAATTAACTTAAATGTTCAATCATTTAAGTTGTTCTTTTGAAAGAAGTATATTTGAAGATAGCCAGACGGTTTGTAAAAACAATTTGTTCCACATGTAAATATTTTAGGCTCAGCTGTTAAAAACCGTCAAAATTGTAATAGCTTCATTTTGAATTCACTAAAAGGTATTGTAGAGGCCCGTTAGTTGGTATGACCTCTCAATTTATATTTAACGCAAAATACCGCAAAATATGAAGGAATAATAAACACAAAACGGTTTTATAACTTGATTTATTTATGCATAGGTTTACTTCCCTTTGACTGAATTTAAAGTTTGTACTAATGGAATACTTTTTTAACTGAGCTCATAAAAAGTTGAATGAACTTGCCGCTCAAAATGTCCACCGTGAGAGAGTTGAAAGAATTATGTAAAGCTGAGAATATGTTGAGTAAAACTTTTAGCTTTAGAAGAGTTGAAGGAATGAATATTCCGTAATGTTTGTAATTAAGTTCCCATTATTTGTAATTAAGTTTCGCTGCTTGTAATGTAATGTTCGTAATGAACGTACGTGTTCGCTTTTTGCATAAAAATTGAGATTGATTATTAAAAAAAACAAGAAAAGTGGTAGCCGGATGCTAAAATATTTTTGGCCAGTGATAAACATGGTCTTGTTGCGGGGCCGATAAGGATGTCGCCCCCGCAAGCTTTATGAAGAAACGTGTGAACAGCCAAGACAATGAGGGGACAAATGCGAAGGTGGAGTCCCTAAACAAGGCCAAGTCAGAACAATGAATGACTTCACAGGGCGGACCGACAACAGTGATAGACTTCACAGGGCGGATCCACCGCGGAAACGGGATCGCACCAAAGTGTATCACTTGGCGAAGACGGAGTCCCTAAACAGGGCCAAGTCAGAATAGTGATTGACTTCACAGGGCGGATCGACCGCGGAAACGGGATCGCGCCAAAGTGTATCACTTGGCGAAGCCGGTCAGAGAGGTGATACGTCTTCCAGGGCGGATCGACCGCGGAGACGGGATCGCGCCGAAGAGTAACACTCTCGACAAAGCACCGGAAGCTCACAAAGGCATCGTACTACACTTTGATCCAGGTCCCCGGGCCGAGCGAGCAGCTTGGATTTGGACGAAAAAAGGGGCTTATTTGGAGCGATTCATTCAAGAACTCCCCGGCTAGAGGGAGTAGAAAACCGTAGATATTAAATTAATACAATCGTCCGATGTTTGAGAAAGCGCTGCATAATCCGATGCTCACGAGGTACGGTTTGGCATCAACGATATTGAACTAGTCGTCTGGTTTCTCGCATGTTGCTTGACTTAAATCTGCGAGATCAGGAGTTGTGAAGGTCAAGGCCGTCTTTCTAAGGAGCGGCTAATGGCGACCGCGACAGTCTCAAGCTCATGTCTTAATGGCGCATTCTTTGATTCTCATTTTTTTTTTTTTTAAATAAAAAGAATTTTGGTGAGCAGATAATTCCAGAATGCACTTTGACATCAAGCAAAAAGGCATCTAGACATCAAGAAATTCAGACGAGAAGGCAAAAGGTTACACGTCAGCTGTAGAGAGCCTATGGAATTTTGAAATTCACAAGTGAAAATTCTGTGATTGGACAACAAACAATAAAAAAAGAATTCAAATAATTCCCTCCAAAAGCCTCAGTGGGACACGAACAGCGAGGACATATAAAAACACATTTAAAAAATTGCTATAAGTTCCTGAGACGCTCGTGGGATAAGTAAAAGTATATTTTTTAGATGTTTTTTGAACTTTTTTCTAAGGTAATTGCACCTTTGTTTTTCTGCCTTCCTGAATGTACTTTTTTTTTGTCATTTTCGAAATTGTAATCCTTTTTTCATTTTTCGATAGTAATCCTTTTTTAGAACATGCCATAAATCCTTATCCTGCCTTAATGGAAGCACAAAAGGAAATTTTTGTGCAGATTTTGTATTTACACCTTTTTGAGTGTAAAGATATACGTGTGTGTGTGTGTGTCTGTGTGTGTGTGAGGGTTATATGTGTTAACTGGTGGCTATTTTCGGATAACGCCCTTCTTAATCTATACACCAATTTTTGACCTTTTAAAAATGCATGCAAAAAATAATTAGTACCAAAATATATTTTGCATGCACTGATAAAATTTTAGATCTCTTAAGATAAAATATACAGTGTAACCTGGATATAAGAGAGTTGTCAGGACCGGAGAAAATCTCACTTATATCCGGTTTTCTCTTATATCCGGATTACACTGTACAATAATAAAAGAGTTCATAAATTCAGATAAGAAAGTTTTCTTGTTGAACGTTTGAGTCCTTTAGCATATCAGAGAGAGAGAGAGAGAGAGAGAGAAAGAGAGAGAGAGAGAGTGTGTGTGTGTGAGAGAGAGAGGGGAGAATCCTTGTAAATGTGTATGTATGTATGTATGTATGTAAGTATCTCTTGGTCTTGATGGTAGTAATCCTTTCGACGCTCTGTGAGATTTTTAGTTTTTGAGTTTATCACTTTTTTGATTTGGTTTGTTTTGTTTTACGGCATATCAACCTCAACGGGTCATTTAATTTTTTTTTCCTGGTAATATTTTTGTTTTGTCAAAAATCTATTTCTGTTAAATATTTTTTCCTCAAAAATGTAGGTAAATTTTCATTTCAACACCCGAGCGCTAATATCCCTTCAAATTTTTCCAAAATAGTCTTATTTCCGTGCAAATGTATATGCTGAACTCAAATCAACAATTAGATATTGAAGAAACCTACCTTTTTGGATGCTAACGACCAGAAAAACATCGAACTTCGCGCTCTTTTTGTCATCCCTTACCGGCTTATTGAGAGACATTCGCTGCTGAACCATTTCGCGCGCTTATACAATTTTGGCCTATTTACTCCCTTAAAGAAATTAGTACGCGCCTTTTTCTTCTTAAAGTTAACTTTCTCCGTTTTTTTATTTGTACTTAATTCAAAAAGAAAGTTAACATTCAAATATAAGTGATAAGTGTAGTTTTTACTTAATTTTTAATATGAAAATATCGACAAATAAAAGAATAACAAAGTAATTTTTTTTAAAGAAGAAAGTTAACTTTCAAATGTATAAAAATAAGTGATAAGTGTAGTTTTTACTTAATTTTTTAAGAAGAAAGTTAACTTTCAAATATATGAAAATATCGACAAATAAAAGAATAACAAAGTAATTTTTTTTAACCTTCAAATATTTGAAGATATGAAAATACTTATAAATTATAGATAACAAAAAGAACAACATAAGTTGTACAGTAAAGCATTTATCACTTATATTTGAATGTTAACTTTCTTCTTAAATTAAATATTAATTAATTATTAATTATTTATTAATTAAGTATACAAATAAAAAAAAATCGCTTTTTCTTCAAAAATTTATTTCTGGTAATAATTTTTTACAAAATATTTCTGGTATTAAAACCTATTTTATACACTTTTATAATGCTTTTTACCTCAGTTTCGGGGTTAACTATTTGCCTATAGCTGGGACCCTAACAGGTGCTACCACCCCGGGTCAGGATGGACCTGGAAACACCAGCAATTAAGAGGTGGTTCCACGTTCCTCAAAGCCTCCTGATCAGAGACTTTGCTGTTGGAAGTAGTTTATCGTCTTACCCTGGACGCGGATGTAGTTTATCGTCATACCCAGGACGCTATCACTTTTTTGGGACAAAGGAATTAATTTCAGAATTGCCTTTTGATTTCGGTTCACATTTGACCATCCCTTATTCTTCACCGACATTTAGGAATAAGGACCTTTTGACTTCTTTTATTTATTACTTTTTTAATCATTTTGTTTTTATTTCTTTATGTCAAACCGGAACTTTTAGTTATCTATCATCACATGTCAACTATAATAAATATATTTACATTAAAATTTTACTCAGCGCTTGAGTTTTGTTATGTGTGCCTATTTCAACTTTAGCGAGAAGAGAAGCATAAGTTCAATTTTCCTATTTGATTCCTACTAAGTTATTGTGCTTAGCACAAGAATTTACATAAAGAAAGGATTTAATAGGGAGTTAAAATTTTTATATGTGAGATGGAGGGGAGTGGTGATCATAGCAGCGCAAAATACGCCAGCTGAATAATGAATGATTGTTTAAAACATGGTTAGATCAGGTTACAGACTGTATTCAGATTTCAGCCAGGCCTTCATACTTCAATCTATTGACTAGCAAAATGGGTTTAACGGTATAAGGGAGATAACTCTATATTATTTATTTAAACATTTTTTTTTTAAATTGAATTTGTACTGGATTCAATAAATGCTCTTAAAAACGAAGAATTAATGTGTTTTTTTTACATCTTCGATTTATTAATTATTCGATTACTTTAGTCTAACTTTAATCTCATTCGGTTATTTTAGTCTAACGCTTTTATATTAATTGAAGAATTAATAAATATTTTGTTTGAATGTCCTCCCCACTTACCTGAAACCAATGTTAATTTCTTGCCTGATTTTTTTACGAAGAAATATTATTATGATACATTGATTTGTTAGAACTAATACAAAATGACACGTATACTTAACATCAGAAAGAGCACATAATGATGAAAGAAGGCTTGGAAATTTGATACTCGCAGGAGATATTGAAGACAAGAGGAACGGAAGAAAATTACGCATAGCCTACGTAATAAGCTTGAGTAAATAGATGTCAGAACTGGACTTACGAGAAATAAAAAAAGGCAAAAATTATTAAGAGCTATAAAGAACAGGGAATTGTGAAGGGCGTCATCGCCAACGTCCTGAACGGACACGGCACATAGAAGAAAAACAAGCTTGGGTAAATGGATGGCAGAACAGGGTTTATGAGATATAGCAAAAATACACAATTTACTAAGAGCTAGAAAGGACAAGAAATTGAGGAGAGCCATGATGGCTAACATTCTGAAGGGACATGGCACCCAGAAGAAGACTGAGCTTGTTTAAATGGATGACAGAACAGGGTTTAAAAGAGGTGACAATAACAATATTAAGAGCATCAAAGGACGGGGAATTGTGGAGAGCCATGATCGTCAACGTCCTGAAGGGATGAAAACAACAACAGCAACAACAACAACAACAATAATAATAATATCCTCATGTTGGTCGTTACCGTTACAATGTTTTGGACATTCTGCCCCCCAACTTTCTTCAAGCAGCTTTCATAGTCTGCGAATATTAAACTGAATCCTTTATTCAATTTACGAGGATAGATTGTTCCCATTTTCCTGTCTATTAGATTAGATAGATCTTACGTGTTTCACTTGCAGTGGGAATTAACGTAAAATGGAGAGAATGATGCTCGGGATCACCTTACGTGGCAGAAGGAGTAACACCTGGATTCAGTAGTAGATTGAAGTGAAGAACATAAACGAAACCATCAAGGAGGACAAACATAGATGGACTGGCCACGCCTCTAGTCTTAGACACAACAGGTAGACTATTAGAGCAACAGGGTAGACACCAAATTGATGGAAATGCGCTAGAGGGCCGCCAAAGGGAAGATGATGCGATGATCTGACCCAATACTTTGGTCCCACATGGCCGGGTATAACCTGAGATAGAAAGTGGTGGAGGTCAACCAGGGAGGAGTTCCTCTAAAACAGGAGTGAGAAAGCTCTGGATTTAGATTTGGATACAAGAACCAGAACTCTCGAAGAGGGTTAATCAAAGATTATTTCACAGAAAACATGTGGAACCAAGGATTTGGCAGTAAATCTTTTTTTCGGTTTCTTTTTTTTTTTATTCAGATTTCCGGAGGCAGTAGGAAATTCGAACGTTCGAATTGCAAACAATAATAAAATAAAAATAATGAAAACATGGGTACGTCTGTTAAATAAATCCTTTGTATTTAACTTTTTAGAACTAATCCTTAAGAATAACTTCACTGGGTGTGAAATATGTGAGTTCTTGATATATTCAGTTGTGCGCCATGCGTAATACACGCTTAGGCGATCATGTATCTTTCGATACGACGAGACACTTTTTCTCGCAGTAGGTTGCTATTCTGCGGTAGATCAGTTGCCATCCAAGGCTATAGAAGTCAGTCTGTTCTGCTATTTACCCATAGCTGGGATGGAGAAGTAGAGGATTCATATTAGCACGTAAGTGAATGTAATGAATTTGACGGGAATTCGAACTCGGCTTTACGATTATCTTAATCGGAGCCGCTATCCATTACTCCACTGTGCCTACATCCTTCAGCATTATTGTGGCTGATTATTAATGAATGCATGTATGAGTGACCTCCCCTACCTTTTTGGACGCTTATAAATTTTTTAATTCAATCCAAATTATGCCCCTTCTATTGGCTTGATATATAGATTATGTGTTATGTGTACACTATCACATTTATTATTTAATAAAATGTTATTTTCTATCATTGGTATTTCAAGTATTAGTTATACCAATTAAAAATGACATTAGTCATTTGCATTTCTTTTCATGACACTACATTTTATTTATATGATGACTTTCCAAGCGTAGCTGAGATGTGGCACAAGGCCGAAAGTAGGGGGCACCCTGTGAGGATCGAACTCACTACTCAGTCGTAAGTGTTCTAGCGAGACAAGCTCGCTAACCATTACACCACCTCGAGGTGCCCGAACAGTACTGGTGTATGAATAGATAAATTTTAAAGCCTTACCCAGGCCTGGACTGAAGTATAAATGGATAAAATTTAAAGTCTTACCCAGGACAGGATTAGTGAGGACTTTGTGAATGAATTCCAGATAAACTCCTTGGCGCGGAAGTACAGGGTGACCCCAAAAAACGGAAATTTTTGAAGTGCGTATTGCCAGACATGAGCAAGTGGCAACACTGCGAGACAGTGACCTTGAGCAAGTAAACATTTCGCAATTTAGAATTCAAGATGAAATTTACAGTATCCCAGCTGAGATGTTGCAGCAGTCAATGAGGAATCTCAACAGCAAATTTCAAGAATGCATTCGTACAGGAGGACGCCATCTACAGGACGTAATTTTTAAAAAATGAAAATTCCATCATTGTTTCATATTTTAAGGTTTCAATTACTATGAATAAAATATTTTTCTTCCATCACTCTTGGTTTTATTGGATTGTTAAAAAGTTCCCGTTTTTTTGGGGGGTCACCCTATACTAATGAACAGGAATAACTGTCTGTCTCTGACAATATAAATTGATTTTTTTTCTCTATGAATAGTAGATCTTGCATTATTTCAAGTGATCCTTTGCATTTTGTGAAATTTAACACTTGTGTTTTGAAGTAAATTATTTTCTTATGTGCCTGGTAAAACTTGTATTCAATCTTTATTCCCCCGTAATTATTATTATTACTACAATAGATACAGTTTAATGTTCTGATCATGGACAAGATTGGCCCAAAATAAGACTGGTCATGACGTGGCTGTAATCCAGTCATTCTTAGGGCCAAGTTGGCCAGGATTGGGAAGGCCAGTAAATGGTCAGAAAGTGACCAAGATATGGACGCAGTTTAAAGTCTTACCAAGGACAGAATGAAGTATAAATGGACGTAGTTTTAAAGTCTTACCCGGGACAGGACTGATATAGGAAGGGTTGCGGATGCAGAAAGTCTTACCCAAGACAGGAATGGATTATAAATAGCATGACGGACGGATGAATAAAGTATTATTACGATGGACTAAGAATGTTATATGTCAAGGTAAGTTCCATTCTATGTACATAGATGATGTAATGTTATGAATTGCATAAGATGTGTGGGGATTGTATAATTGATAAAATGAAAAACAAAACACAATAAGATAAAAGAAATACAAATAAATAAACAAATAAATAAATAAAATAAAATGAAAAAGAAGAATCTACCAGGATACTCCCTGACAGGAAGAACTAATGGCGCATGCACGGATAAAGAGGGGCTTCCTGGTACTAAAGACAAGCGAGAATAATCGTTCTCTTTTCTCTGAACTTTCAACGAGTAAACACGTGTCTTTTGCTCGGGAAGTCATTTCCCCTCAACAGACTGTTGTTACTGTAATAAAGTTCCTAAATCCATTTCCAGTATCTCTGCCTCCTTCGTCCCTCTGTACCTTTTATTTCAGGAACAACAATAATTCAACACGGATTTGAAATTTGAACAGAATAAGCTAAAGATTAAAACCTTTTTTTAAACTTCAAAGATGCATTACCTGTAGTTATGCGTACGGAACGTACCTTTCAATAGTACGAACCTACTTACGTACGAACATATACATACAAACACAAAATTACATGTACAATACCAAACGATCATTGGCTAATAAATCACTAATACATTTGTGCGTGCAGAGTGAGTAGAATGAATAACACGTGTGAGTAGTCGAGATCTACTGCCTCTGTTCTGTACTCTACTATGGTACTGGTACTACTGGTTGATTTGGGAATGTATCCGGATTTATATTACTGCCGGTGGCTCCCAGCACGAACGCAGGACAATATTTTTGAAATAACACGAAAAGTACTGGATTGGATGAAAAATGAACCAATCGGTGATTTTATAACAAAACTTGTTTGTGAGCAAATTGTAGGAAAAATTTCAGTGTGGTGAAATGCGATCGGTAAATTGTCTTACTATTTTTAGTATATATTAATCAACCAATCACAGCTGAAGAAATGCAGGCGTGGCACTACACATGCATGTGAACTGAAAAGTTAGACAGAGTTGTGTCTCTTAGATTAGGTAATATTTGTACCCATGTTCATAAAGTGAAAGTCATTATTAAACTGTAGTTTAGAAGAATAAAGGTTCTTTAGAATGTTTGGAATTGTGTATTGTACCAGTTGGTAAAAGTTCAGAAGAGATTTCAGAGTTCGTACTTGCGTGAATGTTGGTAATGGTCTTTAACTTCTGACCGCAAAGGTTAAGTTGGGAGTTCTTGAAGATTACATCTTGGTAAATGAGATGCGCGCGAGAGAGAGATGAATAAAAAGAAACAATATTTATTTATACGATATGTATAAAATGTGGCACAAGGCCAAATAGGGGGTTGGGGAATGACGGTCATCTTCTGTCTTAAATCTAAACTTAGCTAGTCTCAGACATGGACCCAAACACACCAACAATGTTTCAATCACCAAAACAACACATACACTCCTGCCTTTCTTACTACGTCCACCATAATACCTCAGATACACTATGAAGTCCTAACTAGTCCCCTTATGTACAAATATTGTTCGTGGGGGGAGGGTCATAAAATAACAATTTTTAAAAAGAACCCCAAATGATTATGTACACTATTTACAATGAAAACAAAACAAAACTGTGTTAGTAATAAAACCCCCCACAAACCATAAATGTGGCAGAAACCTCGGTTAACTAGACGAAATCAATGCGGGACTAAGAAAAATAAGAAAAAATATTCAATCCTCACAAGTATTCACCCAGACACACACACATTCATACACAACAACAAATACGAAAATCACACACACGAAACGAAAGGCGCCCGGCATCCACCAGAGAACTGACGTCACTGACCACCTAAAGAGGGGGGGATGGGGAATTAAACAAAAGAAAAATAGGGACAGAAATAAAAGGGACCAATGCGCATGCATACCCTAGCTAAGTTTACTAGAAAAAGAAAAGGGAAAACTAAAGATTCAAAATAGAAAACCTAGTCTAAGCTAAAATCTGGGTGGGTTGCCTATGTTCAACCCTGTTAGGACAAAATCCTGTACCTAACCGACATCCAAGTGCCACTCTAGGTCAGCCCCTTTCACTCTACACATTCGCGCAAGATTCACCCACCTTTTGCCAAATTCCGATGAGGTGAGCCGCCGCCTTTCCGTCCTAATCTTGACTTTAAGCTGATGCTTAAAGAACAAGATCAGTTGGGAAGAGGTGAACTTCTCGGCCTCATAGAATCCCTTCTGACGCGTCGTCCAAATCACGACTCTCATAATCCCTAGTAAGCAACAGAACACATAGTGTTCAGCCTTCGTCAATTGCGGCACCACATTGCTACAAACAGAACTGGCTTCCAGGACAAAGAACTTTCCCTGCAGCATGCGAACCATGAGGCCTTCAACAAACTTGCACAACGGCACTACCGTCTTACACTGAAAAAAGGCGTGACCAATGGTCTCGACTTCCCCAGTACAGCGACGACAGTTTGGATATTTCTCCAAACCTGCTGAACAAAGTCTCTTGCCGACCCAGAGGGCCCCACGAATCATCAGCCAGGTGAGTGATGCCTCATCATTATTGAGACATTTCAACCCAGGCGCCCAAGGCCATATCGAGCGAGCCTCCTGCTTCGTAAGACCGAGCTCGTCTATCAGATCATCTTGAACGGACCCCCTAACTAACACTTGATGCAATGCCTTACGAGACAACGCCCGTCGTCCGTAAGAGGAGCTTCAAAGCACTACGACATTCGCGGTAGAAGGAGCACTCGCCACGAGGTCTACGGCCGGCCTCCTCCTCGCACGAGTGCACACTTCTCAGGGATGGGAAATGTTTTCGGACATCTTTCCAAAAGGTGCCCACCTCATCCAATCCGCGACACATTCGGTCTGGAAAGGTAATGCGAAGCATATATTGACGAATCTCAATGCTAGGCATACCCAGACCGCCCTCAGAGGGATGAAGGCAACAGATCTCGCGAGATACCAAAGGGGCCTTGTCTCTCCACAAGAAAGAGAACAAGGTCCGGACTAAAGACATTAGTCTGGCATACGGGAGTGGAAGCACAGAGAGTCGGTAAAGGAGGATCGGATATATGTGTGAAACACATACCTCCGCCCTTCCCTTCAGGGAAAGTCTCTTCCGAGACCACAGATTAACCGCGATCCAAGCCTTCCCTTGCACCTCCGACCAATTCATTTTCAACTGGAGATCAGGACCGAACCAGACGCCGAGTATCTTGATCGGCCCATCCGTCCAGAGAAAAGGTCCGGGAAGAGAAACTCCCTTCCACGCACCCAACCGCAAGCCCACAGACTTATCGCGGTTGATCTTGGCCCCTGTCACCACCTCATACCCACTGATCTCTTTGCTGACTTCGTCAATCTCGGCTCTGCTCGACACAAGAACCGAAACGTCGTCAGCATAGGCGGAATACCTGGCTGAGGTGGAAGCCCCAGGCAGGGAAATTCCGCGCAGGACCGGATTCGCCTTTAACTTGCGAAGGAATGGTTCCAACGCAAGAACGTAAAGCAGAGGCGAGAGCGGACAACCTTGACGAATGGAGCGAGACAATACGAAAGGCTTCGATCTTACCCCATTCACTTCCACCAGCGCACCGGGGGTCGCATACAAAAGTCGGATCCAGGAGCGAAAGTCGGCTCTGAAACCGGCCGCCGAAAGGACAGCCTACAGAAATCGATGGTCAACCCTATCGAAGGCCTTGGACTGATCTAAATTGATCAGCGCGGCTTCACTGTCGACTTGTTCTAAGATCAAGCGTACCATATGAAGGTTATCCTGAATAGTCCTACCCTTCACAGCACAAGTCTGTTCAGGGCCAATCAGACTATACAGGACAAGCTGCAAACGGTTGGCTAAGATCTTCGCCAAAAATCTTTAAGTTAGTGTTTAACATCGTTAAAGGGCGAAAGTTCCCTAACCCATCCCCACCGTCCTTGCCCTTACGCAGCAACTTGATCACACCCCTGGTGAAGCGTTGAGGTAAAGACCCCTGCTTCATCCAGTGGTTGTAAATCAGTTCCAGCAAAGGAACAAAAAGTGCGACATCCTCAAGTAAACTTCGTAGGGAAGACCATCTAATCCCGGAGACTTATCCCGGCCAACCTGCTTCAGCGCTTCCCAGATCTCCGACTCTGTAATGGGACCCTCGCACCTAGCCGCTTCAGCTGCCGAGAGGCAGGGAAAGTCAGCTAAATAGGCGTCGAACTGAGCAGAGCTCAGACCGGGCTCCCTGGTGAAAAGATCCTGAAAGTAGTCCCGAAATACCTCACATATGACCGCGTTTGTAGTCACGGTCCGCTTATCCGGCAACGTGACGCATGCTATATGTCGCTTAGACGCGTTTCGATTTTCCTCTGCACGCAGTTCAGCGGCCATATTCGTTGCCTCAGAAGACATTCTTTTTAACCTAGCCCTAACTACCAGAGCTTGATCCTTCTTGATAAGAAAGGAGGACAACTCTGCCTTAGCTAAAGCTATGTCCCCACTAACACGGGATTTCACAGCCCGATCGACTTTATCTTCTAAAGCAGTTTGCGCCGCTAATCTATCTAGATTGAGTCGACGACTAAAATCGGCAGCAAACGTTCGAATTTTAGATTTTAAATTGCCCCACCAGGCATTTCCCACAGCCGCTCCCGTCAATTCCCTTTGTATCGTTAGTAACAGCTGGTCCCGGAAAACCTGATCACCAAAAAGTGAACAGTTCAATTTCCAGTAACCAGCCAATCTAACCTTAGGCTTATCTAAGTTTACACGGACCCGGACAAGCCTATGATCCGTATAAACTATATAATGGAAACTGGGACACCCTAAGAGCCCTACATCGACTCTCCTAACTAAGACTCGGTCCAGGTAGCTCGCAAGCGTCCCAGGAGTCGAGTTGCCACTAGTTGTCCAAGTCCATGCTACCTCCCGAGGGTGCTCATTCCGGAACTTATCGACAAGATCAAACTCATCGACAAAGAGCCGAAACGGTACCTTGTACCTTGTTTATGCCCTATACGATCTATATCGGGGTCAAGGACGGCATTCCAATTCCCCGCTAAAACTACCCGACGAGACGTCGTCAAGAACGGCGCGATCTGCCGAAACAAAGCAGGCCGCTCGGAATGGGTATTGGGCGCATAAACCCCAATGAGACGTCGAACCTTATCCTTTATGGTAACATCCAGCACGCAAAGTCTGCCCGCCGGATCCGCGAAGACAAGGGTACAAGCAGCCTTCAAAGACTTGCTCACTAGCCAAGAGACACCCCTCGAACGACCATCAAAACATGCTGAATAAAGGGCGAACCCCTTAGACAGTATGTCCTCACGATCATGAGAAGAAAAACGGGTCTCTTGTATACAACATACATTCACCCCGAGGCGCTGAAGGTCACAAGAGAGCCTCGCCCTGCGAGACTCGGACCTCAGGCCCCGCTCATTTAAACTAGCTAACCAGAGTGCCATTGTGAAGCCGATTAGGGTTGTCCTTCAGGATAGAACATGGCTGGGGTGAGGACACCGACAGCTCGTCCCATAGATCCGGACGCCATCTCATTTTCGACGGTATCCTCTTGAGACAAGCTGCCGATGTCCGAGGGGTAAGTAAGTTTGAGGGCTCTATAAAGGGATGGGTGAACGAAAACTGGGACCCTCCCTTTAAGATTTTGTTCTGCTTCATTCACATCCGGGTCGAGTAAGTAGGCAGCTGGGGGCACCATTTTGAGTGACGACTGGGCCTCCTCTATCATGCCCCAAATCTCCCGCGTACCCGGGCCAGATCTAATAACAGTCAGGATTCTTGAGGCCGAAGGGAAATTATTCGGATTCTCCAAGTCTAGGCCATTTACCTTTTTAAAATTCCAAAGAATCTTCAGATCTTTTGGGTTACGTGTTTGGCCAAAAACCCTTTCTGCTTGATCCCGGGATACGCGGCAGACGTCTTCCCCTGGGAGATATGGTGGTTTGATTTTTTTCTTTTTCTTGTCGGTAATGGATTGTGCATCTGGACTTCTTAACCTTTTTTTTGAGGTGAATGTATGGGAGTTGACATGGGTGTGACATTGGGGGTAGTAGATGGTGTCCACCCGGTAGGCGTCCTCACCGGCGAAGGTTTAGAAGAATGACGAGATTTTGCTGGTGAGTTTGATGCAGATTTGGGCGGAGGTGGTTTTATGAAAGTCTTTTTAGATGAAGAAGGGGAAGACGGGGCAGAGGATAGGGGGCCCGGTGCCCCCAGCGATTTTTGACTTTTGCGCCGCTTTGTCTCCAGCTTTTCTTTCAGTTTTTTGAGGTCCAAAATCTTTTCCCAACTTGGCTCGTTAAGTTTCTGGGCTTTTGTTGCGGTATTTGCATAAGACGCCGAGGCGTCGCCCTCAGAGCTGGTAGAGGGAATGGGGCTGTAGGTGACTTTGTCCCCGGTGTCATGTTGGGACTGAGGAACCGCTGTCTGGGTCTTCCCCTTGCCCCTAACTACGAGGCGCCATTCCCCCTTCTCCTTAACCACACTTGTGGCAGACGTTGGTCTCGGGGGTAATGTGGGTCTGGGCCCAACCGGGGGATTTTCCTCACCGGTCCGCCTCGCAGCTAGGCCCATTACAGGCGCCGCGGATTTTAAATTCTCGGCCAAGGGGGGATTTTGGTCGCCAGCGACCGGAACTCCAGGGGCCTTCTTTCCTGGGCAGGAGGAGGAAAGGTGACCAGTCTCTCCACACCTCCAGCAAGTTGGTCTTCTACCGGTCACTATAAACCGGCATTTTCCGGTCGCCATACTCCAAACAGTTGGGGACGGACTTGAAGGCCTTTTGGTCGAGCATAATATCAAAAGTCCATCCCCCGTTCAAATTGTCGGAGAGAGCCCCTAAAATTTGGCCGAACTGCATAAAAAATGCAGCCAGGAGCTCTCCCGAACTTTGAGGAGGAACCTCGAAGACAGCCACCCGGGTCCGCCTGCGGCCTTCATATTCCGTTCTGATGATAAAATCTTTCGTTATTAATTCCTTCTTTGCCATGGTCAGGCAATCTTCTGGGGTGGGTAGCAGAATGTCCCACATGAAGAACCCGGTACCCTTAATTACTCTTTGGGGTTTTATCCCCAGGGACAAAAGTGATTTAATCACTGTGTCTTTTGTGGAGCGACAAATCTTTCTAGTTTTCTTATCCACCACAAAAACGGTCACCATTCTCTTTGCGAACACATCTATTTCCTGGACAATATCGACGAACCCATCTTTATTAACAAGATGGGCGTACACCTTCGCCTTATCCAAGAAATCCGCCATGTTCAAGATACAACTTGGGGGGGACTTCCAACATGAGGGCAATTCCTCGGCGGTCTTACTTTGTGCCTCCTTTGGCACTTCTACATTTTTGCTCGTATCTCCTTTTTTGGAGACACTAGCACCTTTTTCAAAATTGGGCTAGCATTAGCCTGCTTTTTGGGATTTTTATCCGGCGGGTCTGCTTTAGCCGCAGATCCGAAAAGGTCTTTCTTTACATTAGACCGACTGGCTTCGTCGGCCATGGTGGATTAGAGTGGAGACTTCCACCTGCGGGTCCAAATTTGGGGGAAAGGAGTTGGGAGAAAAAAATAAAGAAATTAAACAAATAAAGAAAAAGCCTGGATGTACCAGTAAAATAAAAAATGCAAAGACAAAAAATAAATAAATAAACTGGGAACAATGAAAAACAAACTAGATCAAACAGAAAATAATAAACAGACAGGTAAGATTAAAAAATAAAGATGGCGCTCAAAGGCTGCCGAAAATAAAAGAAAAAACAAAAACAGAACCTTTCTTTTTTTTCCAAAAATTCAAATAAAATGTACAGAAAGAAAAAGTCTGGTTTGTAACCAGAAGAAAAAAATAAAAGTTTGCGGCCGAAGCCGCTAAAGAAAATAAATTAAAATCAAAAGAAAAAACAAACTAGTCAAACCAAAAAGAAAAGAATGCGACCGAAGTGAGCTAATAAAAAAAAGGTGGGTATAAAAAAATAAAAACGAAATAAAAAATAAAGCTTTTTTTTTCTTTTTTTCTTAAAAAGTACTTATTTTTTAAAAACAAAAAAAAAATTATGTCGGCCGAAGCCCCCCAAAAATAAAAACAAACAAAAGAAATGGAAGAATAAAAAATAAAACTTAAACAATAACTTAGCAAAATGTCTTGGTGTGTTAGAATATCGTTAATCCGAAAAAGATCGCCAAACAAATCCTCGTGGCCAAAAAAAAAAAATCAGGTTCGTCGCACTGCAACACAAGAAAACAATTAGACGAGTCCAAAAAAACACCGGTCACAAAAAGACGGAAGCCGGAACTCAATCAGACTATGAAACGCCCTAAAAGAAACTCGGGGGAGCTTGCACGTGTTCTGTTTATATATCATCGTGAATCACGTGACTGGCTCAGATGGAAAACGCGGTAAAACAGATTTGTCGCGTCCAAGCGATTTGATTGGTCGAAACTGACCAATCAGCAAGCTAGATTGAAGATGATTGACCAATGAATGCTTGTTATATATTTTGTAAGATTGTGATGATGAAAATTATAACAGGAATAGTGCATTTTCCTAGCAGGGGTTAACTAGCTTGTTGTGGAAGAGTCCACACTTGTTACCTGATACATAATTTATATATCTGCATTTCAGCTTGAGTCTTATAGACATCATATTCCGTACACCTCTCCATGAAGTGATCACGTGCTGCACAAAATTTATATAGCGTCCCATTTAGAGGTAATGGCGAAATTCTGTAAAGTCACACCATTATTTTCCTTTATTATCGGAAAAATTATTTTTACTATCTTTTTTCATATACACGGAAAGACTTCTTATTCTTCGTCAGATGACTTCATTATAATTCCCAAATACATCCTTCAAGGAAGGGTAACTGCAACCTACCCTGTGAAAGATTTCCCGCCTTAAATTATGAGGTAGTGTATCAAATATGATGTGACTTACGAATTTAAATCCAGGAGAATCTTCCTCAAAGAAATTGATACAATACAAGGTTCTTAACTCGGACAAATCAGCCTTCACTTCGGTAAGATAATGTTTAACGGTCACAAATTCGGGGTCGAAGGAAAACTGGTTAATATTTGTTTGAAGATCTCATGAATAATAAAAGGCACATTTAAAAATTCTTTCGTTGACAGACCTGCAGCACTTTCGTAATTGTTGTCTTCTAAGGTAAGAAGAGATATTAGCTGTAGAGCATAACCAGTTAAATAGAGGGCCAGCTTTACTATGTTAGAATTGATGGAATTAGTACAATTTTTAAACTGTACTATATAATGCTTAAATTCAAACTTGGAAGGATTGATGCTGCAAAAGTAGCACATTGTAATTTGGGAGTTGAGATCTTTGAATAGCTGTTGGTTAAGGAACTAGCTTTATTGCCTTTGGAAATACTCATTTCTCGAACAGATTCCTCAATATCAGCAAGCTGATTCTAACACTGCCTCGATAACCAAATTCGTTCCTTTGTTCAGTGATAAATAAAACCTCTTTACTCTAAATCTAGGTTCGCTTTAATATAAATCTCCTTGATTTTACCATTTCGAATCTGTCCCTCAAGATTTTTGATGATGGCTTCTTTCTCTTTAAATTTTTTCCATTTAAGTTCTTATACTGTTCTAAACTTAAAATAATATAATTTAAAAAAAATTATTCTTAGAGTCAATAAGTGCTTTAACTCCTTCCAGTTATCCTACTTGAAATAGACAATGAATTAAAATTATTTTATTTTAAATTGTATTTTAGATTACTCGAGTCCAGATTATTTAACTGAACGGTAAAATTAGTTTTATATATTTTTGGACGCCATGTTGGATCAATAATAACTTCACTGTGAAGGCAAAATTACTTGATATTTTCTCTCTTGATACTTTTATGCTCAAATCTATCTCGATTTTTTAAAAAATTCCTTGTCATCATGCCAACAAAATTGCTTTATGCATTCGGCAAATTGCGCACATACATATATAGCAAATGCTTTTTTGTTTAACGAAATTGCGTTTATGTTGGGCAAAATTGCTTAGTTTGCAAAAACATTTGAGCAAAATGTGTGAAATTTAACGACTTCCAAACTGAGTCGGGGTTTGATGAAGGAAGTGAGGCAATTGTACAGTTAGGAAAATACACTATATAAACAGAAAGAGAATGGAGGATTGCTAAAAACATTCTTTTAGCGGTTAAAAATCAAGGCATCGGGGACGAAAACCAAATACATGTCTGTTTGAAATAGATGAAACACTTATTTGAATGGTGTTCATATTCTGATTCTATTAGCTCCATTGTCCTTGCATCGTTCAGATTAGCGTATGGTTCACATCACCTTTTCTTGAGTGGGCTGGAGACACCTCTTATCCATTCGAGTGTCTTCTCGGCGTCCGCATTTGCGCTGGAATTCGCGCCTAATTTTGGGTCATACCCATTATCGTCAGTTTAATAGACACTTCTTATTATCAGCAGGAGTTATCTACCAAAGGGAGATAACCTATATTTTTTATACTGGGTATGAAGTCGTGTTGGAAATACGGTTCATCTCCTATACACTGACAAAAAGGCGAAACGAACCAAACAAAAACTCAATGTTCTAACATAACGAAGAGTCATGTTCTTGTTGCTACTTTATGTAGGCATTTTATTGGCTCTTTCCAATGACATCTGAAATCAATCACTGGCTTATTTTTAACTCGACTTGAACTTTTTTACTGTTATTTTTACTTTAATTTGCGTATTTTATTTACAATCTAGTGTGGCCGTGCGGTTGTTAGAATGTTTTAACAGTGAGATGCCATGTAACAAAAGTCTTGAAACAATATATTGAGATTCAATAAAACGAAGATAAATAATTCACCACTAAAACAGAGGCCAAATGAACCACTTAATTAATCTCTTCCATTTATATTTGTTATAAAATAAAATAAGACATATATCGGCTGATTTGCAGGCAAATAAACTAACATACTCAAGAGCGAGAGCCGGATGTGAACGGGACAGGGCCCCGTCACAAAATGACCATTATCATCGTTTATGCATATTCCCGACGCACGAATTCCGGTCGAAAAATAAAATATTTTAAAGTGTTTCTATTTTTCGACCAATAAAAATGCTTCCCTCCTAATTATAACCGCGTCGTTTTTCGAGCCTGTTAAAAAAACGCCATAAAAAGGGTCACACGGTGAAGTACAACGGCAGTCAACAGGAGGTTAGGGAAGAGACCTGTCACGGTCAGCCAGTAGCAGTCACTAGGAGGAGCGACACGCCAACCAGCGAGAACTATTAGGTTGTTGCAAAAATAATGACGTAATAATGTCCTTTTTTGACGTTAAAAATACGTCAAAAAACGACATGATTACGTCATTGTTTTTGCACCAACCTAATACTATGAGAGATCAACCGAGGTCGACAGCCGGCTTATGAACTATACCACAAGGTAGCTGTCCCAAACCCACACGTTCCTATTGAAAGAAATCACGTAAATCTATTTCTGCTGCTGTTGTATTTCTTTCTGGCAACCATACGCTTGTCTATAACATATTTTTAGACGTTCAATCGTATCTCTGATTCTTTGATTAATCCTGGGATTATATCAATCGCCTTTTGCTCAATATCATTTTTGGTTAAAAAATGCTGTTTTTAATATAACAATGAAATAGAAATATCTCTCGGAAGAAAAAAGATTAGAACATAACGACAAAGCTTGTTTCAAGACGAAGTTAAATCAAAACGATCATTTAATAAACAAAAGTATCTTCTTCAGGTGCCTTGTCCCCTCAAGACGTAGGCGATCATGGCTCTCCATAACTTCCTGTCCTTTGTAGCTCTTAATAAATTTTGTCTTTCTCCTAATCCCTGTTCCACCATCCATTTTGTCTAGCTCACTATTGTTTTTCTCTGCCCCTCTCATCTTCAATCTGTCCTGTGAGTATCAGATTTTCCAAGCCCTTTTTCCTCATTATGTGCCCTAGACATTTCAGCTGTCTCCACCTGATTTTAAGCATGTTTCCTTTTTGTTTCCATTTTCTCTAAAACTATGCATTCAGTCGAGCTAATATAATTCATAGCGGAATATCATTCAAATTATTAGAATTTAATTTTGATAGCCACTGCTATAGTGTTTTACAAGTTCACGTTCTAGCCTTTTTTCTAATCCTCATTCCAACTTTTTTCCCCTGCTCCCAAAGTCTTGATTCTTATCAGAGATAAGAATATATTTTCTGACGAACAAGAAAAATATAAAATATAAAAAGGAATCTGACCACCATTACGCTGACCATGGTGTCATAAAGTCTGGGGAGAACGCTCACAACTTGTCGGACCCCTGCTTCTAAAAAGCAGCTCCCAAAACCTTGATTCTTATCAGAGATAAGAATATATTTTCTAACAAATGAACTAGCAGGAAATTTTTATAGCAATTTTGGAGGGAAAAGTTCCCAATATTTTCTGAGCCTTCTAATCTCCATAAATACGGATAATTACACGCCTGTTTGACAGTGAGTAATCGACCACCGCCTTGGGCGACAGAAAAGCAGTCATCTTCGCAGTCGGCTTCAAAAAAAAAACAAAAAACTACCTACTATGGGCTGTCGAGAAAGAATGTCGGCACACTACTAAAAACCAATTGAGATCTGCCTCCTTGCACCTAGAAGGTATCTGTCGCCGGCTTGTGAACTCACTCAACTACAAAATTCATATCTTCCGACAGCTTCCTCTTTTACAAGAACTTTGAACAAATCTGTGAGTGTTCTAACCTTTAACAACGATCTACTATTCGCTTAAAGAACTTTTTAAGCACTCAGAGAAATATTTTGAGCAAGCCTTTTCTTTTTTATGAACATTTTTTCTTCCTTTAAAGTTAAAGGAATTTTCTCTTCCCTGTCTTTCTCTCGTAATTGTTTATATCCTTTTTTACCCTTTTTTGTGTATGTAAATAGACATTTTCTTGTTTTATTGTTACGCACCAAGCATGAATTTGAGTCTTTTTTTTAAAAAGAGAGAATTATCTGCTCTAATCTTTCAAACCGTTGTTTTTTTCTTTTTTCTTTTTTTTTTCAATTTTGTCGCATTTTTAACATCAACACTTTAATGTGTGAAAGCCGGGACAAAATTCACTCAAAATTCAACTTCGGCCATATACATGGTATTGCAAGTTAAACATTATCCATATAAGGGGAAAATTTCCGATTTTCTATAATTGCAGGTTGGTGCGTTGTTCGTAGTAGAAAGACGTCTGAGAAAGCCAGAGGGCACGCACAACGTCGCGAAATAAAAGAGGAGAGGAGTTCCATAAGATGTTAAGTTGATCCTATATTTTCTTTTATCTGATCTTCTCATTAAATGAAATCATTTTTTAGATCCATTATCCTACTGCAAACATTTAGGGGAATTTTAGTTTAAATACATTTTGTCGAGTATGATATTAATTTTGTTATTGTCTAAGAAATTTGGCAACAAAGCCTCTAAGACTACTGAGTGTGAAAGAATATGAAAATACGAAAAACATTATTAAGGCGAGAGGACAATAAAATAACACAAATTAAGAAGGCAGAAGATAAAGATGGACATTGCATTTAAATCTTTGAAGATCAAAGTTGAATGGAAAGCAAGAAACCGGAAAAGAGTTTCACATGCGAGAGAAGAAACTATTAGCATAGAACTTGTGGTTGCATCTAGCCATTTCAATTGTAAAATGATGATACCTAACCGCTAATCTAGATCATGGCTCTCCACAATTTCCTGTACTTTGTAGTTCTTAATAAAACTTGTTCTTTTGCTATTTCTCCCAAACCCTGTCCCACCATCCATTTATTTAGTCAAGCTCATTGTTATGTGTTGTTTTCCTTTATCCCTCCTGTCTTCAATCTGTCCTGTGAATGCCAAATTTTCCAAGCTCTCTTTCCTCTTTTCAGCTGTCCCTTCTTGATATTTAGTATAAGCTTCGTTTTTGTTCCCATTTTCTTTAAAATATATTCGGTCCAATCTAGTATTGAGCTTAAATTCATAAAGTCAAGGTACCAAAGTTGGTGCGCTCGTCAGAACAATGAACAGGAAAATATTTATAGAAAAAGCACAGAGAAGATACATTACAGCGGTGGGAATGTGACTGAAGTCGAGATGCCAGGTCAGGATCGATAACATAGCAGATCCT
Source organism: Acanthosepion lycidas (assembly GCA_963932145.1). Lineage (NCBI taxonomy): Eukaryota > Metazoa > Mollusca > Cephalopoda > Sepiida > Sepiidae > Acanthosepion > Acanthosepion lycidas. The sequence goes on from OZ010612.1 coordinate 48,649,000, forward strand.
TCTTTGGATTTTATCAAGAATCTCTCTACATAGCAGAAGAAAAAGACTAGACGTGACCGCAATATCTGACGCTTGGTCGAATGGTAGATGTGTAGATTCTGACAAAAAAAATGGTCTCGGGTGAATCGACTTTCCTAGCAGCAGATCTAGCAATTGATTCAGTTTTAAATTCAGTAGTTAGAGTTAGGCAATTTAATTCAATTGTTTCATTGTTTTTTTTTTTAGTAATATAGAATCGTCCATATTTCATACTCACCTCCGAGATAAAATACACTTCCATCAGAATCAGTTTTAACCAACCAACACCTCGCATTGCAAATCTCGACTTTCTGTTGGTCGAGACATGTAACAATTGTCGAAAAGCTGTTTTCGCGCCCAGTTCGAGACTATTTTGGTTTCCAGAAACAAATAAAAAGGACCATCTCGACCCAATTCACCAGTCAGTCCGTAGTTCACTACTGACTGTTCGGTTATACTCTCTTCCTACGGACGGGAGGAACCCGAAGGAGGCTACGCCGAAGGGCGGAGTCTCCTTCGGGGAGGTAGACCGGCCCTGAACCCGTTTATACGGGTTCAATGGGCTATTTTTTGGCCGAGCCTACGGGCTCGGAATACCCACGTTAAAATGGCCTTGTGCCACATGACACCCTCGTGGGGGGGGGTGACTGAATATCGTCAGTCCGTAGTTCACTACCGACTGTTCGGTTGTACTCTCTTCCTACGGACGGGAGGAACCCGAAGGAGGCTACGCCGAAGGGCGGAGTCTCCTTCGGGGAGGTAGACCTGCCCTGAACCCGTTTATACGGGTTCAATGGGCATATTTTTGGCCGAGCCCACGGGCTCGGAATGCCCACGTTAAAAAGGCCTTGTGCCACATGACACCCTCGTGGGGGTGGGGGGTGACTGAAGATCGTCAGTCGGTAGTTCACTACCGACTGTTCGGTTGTACTCTCTTCCTACGGACGGGAGGAACCCGAAGGAGGCTACGCCGAAGGAGGGAGTCTCCTTCGGGGAGGTAGACCGGCCCTGAACCCGTTTATACGAATTCAATGGGCATATTTTTGGCCGAGCCCACGGGCTCGGAAATCCCACGTTAAAGAGGCCTTGTGCCACATGACACTAACGTGGGAGGGTGACTGAATATCGTCAGTCAATAAACTTCAGAGAGATGCCACACAAATCCACGCGTGTCACTACTTTGACTTAAGATACTCTTCGCGCGTCAACTGCTGACTCAAACATCAACATTAATCTCTCACATCTCATTTACAACTTTCTAAGAAAAGTGTTCTCACACACTACTAAAATAGAAATTGTATTTTTAAAACAAAGACAAACACAGAACAATCCAAGGTAAACAACTCTGGAGAATTTAGAGTCTAGACAAAAACCCTACTTTATTCACGCATACAAACTCCTACTTTATTCACGCATACAAACTACACAAATTTCTGTATAAATAATATTTTCCATTTTACTCTGTTTGACCAGTTCTCAAACACTTGAACAATTTTGAACTGTAAATCAATAAGAAACCAAATTTATCAATGGTCAATTTCTTGCATTATCCAACTACACGTTTTCAAATTGTATAATTGTACATAATTCATGTTGTTTTTATTGAAATCTCATAATCGGTGTTTCTTACTCAATATTGCCTTGTGATTGATTCGTTTTTGCATATTGTTGCGGATTAATATGGTGAACAATATGTCCGTAAAGTTTAACTAACCATCAAAAACCTTCTGATACCAAAGAAAAATGACGATATAATTCAATTGTTTTGGTAAAAAATGGCTTGTTTATTAAGCAGAGAATAACTTTCTACTGCTTTCCAAAACGTTTTTTTTTTTTTTCCAGTAAAAACATTATTCGCGCTGAAGAACATTTCCTAAAGTGACAAAAGATAGGAAGTTGTGGAGAGCCAAAATCACCAATGTTCTGTAGTGACACGATACATAAAAAAAATAAAAGAAAACAGCAGCAATGCACCTAATCTTCCTCAGAGACAATAGAGACGGAGATCCTCTGCAGTCTTATATGCCATATCTTCTTTCAGGACGTATACAATCATGGCTCCGCCTCGCAACAACTTAAAATAACTTTTTTTTTTCTTCTTCTGTACATCACCATTTATTATTTACTCTCGCCTTTTTATCTTTCCCTATAAAAGAATACAATTTTTCCCTAACAGTTTTAACTTCTCGCCGACTAAAGTTCACCACTCCATAAAAGTTTTACTTCTGTATCTATTTCGTTATATCTATATTGAGAGAGGCGTTAACTCACGCTTTTATCTCTTTATACCCCTTAAACAGTATAGGTGGCTTTCTTTTTCCCTCTCTCATAGCGCATCTTGACACCGAGAACTCCACGTCACGGCATTTTGGATTGGACGAAAATACTTGTGACGTCATCGCCACCCTTAAAATGTCGACTCCAAAGCCAGGTATTTATTTCGTCTGTTTCAAACTGACTTTTTCGTAAATTTTGACAGCATTTACATTACCGTTTATTTTTTTATTTTTCTACTAGTCTCATATTAGGGAGGATGCATATTTGGGGAAAATCTGACAGCGCTTTAATAATCGCATTGACATGTTTCTCTTCTTTTTTTTTTTAAGTCTCTTCTTTCATTCAAAAGGTGTCAATTCTTTTCGGAAAAAGTTATTTTTTAGCTGGTCTCATTTCAAAACCACATTTTTTCATAATTAACACTAAATTTAAATTTCACGATTTTCATGATGCGTGAGTTTTATAATAAATTCTGATATTTAATCTTAGAACTGATTCTGAGTCCAAGTTAGATACGATGGAATATACAGCGTAAAATTAAAAAAAAATTATTTAAAAAGTTCAATTTAAAATTAAAATGCAATTAAAAATAAAATAAAAAAATAAATAAGATAAATAAAATAAACAAATAAAAAACACACTTTTTATCCGAAATATTTTGAAAATACACTGACAGTGGCACTTTGTTGAACTTTTATTTTTTACAGCTTTCTGCTTTCGTCAAAAAATGCTGTCAAATTGTTTTTAAAAGACCCTGAGATATTCTCAAGGAATTACAGTTGGATTATTGAGGAATTACGTAAAATATGACGAATATTATGAAAACAGGTTATTTAATATCGGCCCTTGTTCTGACGATGCTAAGAAAAAACATTGAAATATATCAGCACTTCTTTTTTTTTGGGGGGGGGGATTCAAATAATATACGTAATTTTTTCGGAATTACTTCATCCTTGAGGTTTTAATTTAAAAGGATTTAATTTAAACACGTTTTCACACTGATCTGCTTATAAAATAAAAAGTATTACTACTAATTATTATAACTCATGTGATGCATGTATTGTATGATGTATGTATGTCTAAGTTTGGTAAATGTTTAGGTTCAGGACCATAAAACAGGGGTCATAATTCGCATTCGCAAAAATGAAAGTAATTTTGATAATACAAAAAAATATTTCCCGAGTGATTGATATTTTTAAGTGACTGCAGTTGAGTTAATCGAAGCAAACAGTAGTTGATTGGTTCAGATTTTGTAGGGATGTCTGTTGGGGCACACAACGAGGGAAGAAGGCTTGGAAAATTTGTTATTTACAGGACAGATTGAGGGCAAGAAGAACAGAGGAAAACGATGCATAACATACTTGAACTTGAAAAAATGGATGGTGGAACAGGGCTAAGAAATAAAGAAAAGATAGAATTTATTTTGTGCTGCAAGAGACAGGAAATTGTGGAGAGCCATGATTGCCTATGTCTTGAGGGGGCACAGCACATAAAGAAGAAGGGATGTGTGCTGCTATTTCACTGAAAAAAAAAATGGTGATAAAACTGTGGTCCAGACAAAATAGTGGAGATTGATGAAACATTGATTGTAAAAGAAAAATATAACCACAGCTGAGGGCTTCATCAATAATGACTTTGGATAAATTGAAAGAAGTTCTAAAGAATTTAATTTCTTTGTAGAATTTGTTCCAGATTGATCAAGAAGCACACGAAAAGCAGTCATTTGAAGTTCTACGATCATTAGTGATGCTTGGTCCCTTAATGGGTTTTGGGGTACAATCACAAAGTTATAATTCATGAAAATAATTTTCTTGATTTTTACATGAATCTTTAATTCATATTCAAACAATAGAGAATAACTGGCTTCATCTAAAGCAGTGTTTCCCAAAGTGGGCGAGAGTGCCCCCCTGTGGGCTCTGTTATGTTGAAAGGGGGCACTGGGAGTTTTTTTTTTTTATTTCATTTGGTGGGTGGTGAACATACTCAGGTGCTGGTGGTCATGTATCCATTTTTTCAAATTTTCAAAAATTATTC
>OZ010612.1:48663328-48680828 GCA_963932145.1 Acanthosepion lycidas
TGTATAAAAAAATCCAACAACATCATTTACTCACTTTTATTTATTAGGCATTAAATTATGTCACATAGCATCTTCCATAATTTACCTTAACTTTTCAGTTAATCTGATGAATTTTGAAAACAAACAAAATTTTTACTTCACATTTGCCTTGATATAGTCCATTAGAGGATGAAACACGTTGGCTAAGTTTTCCTTTCATCTTTATTCATATATATATATATATATATATATATATATATATATATATCAATTCAATCTTCCTTGTTGGTCATATTCAATGAAAGGTTTCTGCCAAAATATACATTAATATATATATATATATATATATATATATATATATATATATGAAAATTTCTCCGAATTAATCAGTAGAGAGACAATATTTATGAATAAAAATGACAATAGGAAAACTGGTAATTGCTGACGCGTTTCGTCCAATGTGGACTTTATCAAAGCAAAATACGAAAATGAAATTAAATGAACAAAGTAACTAATAAAAACAAAAACAGAATGTACCTAGCAACTGGAATGTAGAGAAACGCTATTTTCAACACAGTTATAATGACAATATTACTGACGTTATTTTTCAGTTAAAAATATGAAAATAGCGTTTCTCTACATTCCAGTTGCTAGGTACATTCTGTTTTTGTTTTTATTAGTTACTTTGTTCATTTAATTTCATTTTCGTATTTTGCTTTGAGAAAGTCCACATTGGACGAAACGCGTCAGCAATTACCAGTTTTCCTATTGTCATTTTTATTCATAAATATATATATATATATATATATATATATATATATATATATATATATATATATATATATATATATATATGAGGTCTGTTTGAAAATATCACGATTGGTGCTATTTAAAGCAAACTACAAACACACATCAATTCCCCATTTAATCTCCTTTGAAGTAGTGCCCTTTATCCAGCATTATTACTATTGATTAAACCATTCCTGGAACTCCATTTTAGGATAACAAATAGCTACCTTGTTGCATTTTCTCTTGAATTTTCTTGACATTTTGAAATCTTGTTCCTTTCAAGTGGGATTTGATTTTTGAAGAGGAAAATGTCACAAGGTATGAGTTTTGTGGAATATAGTGGTTGTTGGACCTGGGAAATTTTGTTCTTAACCAAAAACTGCTGCACAAGCCATGGTCACTGATGGAACCTCTCTGGTGTGGTGAGATGACCACACTCTACACATTTTCCTTTCAAACATTGCTATAAACAATGGCAGTGTGCAAGAACATTATAACATAATGTGTATGTGTAACAAAGTTTAATGTCATTCTGTGCCAAGTGGCTTCATTTTATGTAGTTTAGCTCTATTAGAATAACAACAGTCCCAAATATATATATATATATATATGAAGAAAAAAATACGGAAAAAACAAACAAAAATCCTTATATGCAATTATGCTGTTTTAATGTTAATATAATGTCAACGTTAGATGTTTTGGTTTAATAAACCATCTTCAGGACATATTCATAAAATATAATTAACATTATCAATTCAAGATGACAAAGACGATGGACATAAGAACAAGACTTATCCAAACAGATATGAATATGTCCTGAAGATGGTTTATTAGACCGAAACGTCTGACGTTGACATTATATTAACATTAAAACAGCATAATTGCATATAAGGATTTTTGTTTGTTTTTTATGTATATTTTTTTTCATACTGTCGGATCTATATCCATATATTTGCTTACATATATATATATATATATAATATAATATAAAAGCCTCAAACACTAATATTCCGTGGTTATAATTTATTACATTGGAATCGTAATCACGATCCAATTCATCAGACCATCAAATTCCTACAAATATATATATATATATATATATAATTCCTACAAATATATATATATATATATATATATAATTCCTACAAATATATATATATATATATATATATATAATTCCTACAAATATATATATATATATATAATTCCTACAAATATATATATATATATATATATATATATATATATATATATATATAATTCCTACAAATATATATATATATATATATATATAATTCCTACATATATATATATATATATATATAATTCCTACAAATATATATATATATATATATATAATTCCTACAAATATATATATATATATATATATATATATAATTCCTACAAATATATATATATATATATATATATATATATATATATATATATATATATATTCCTACAAATATATATATATATATATATATAATTCCTACAAATATATATATATATATATATATATATATATATATATATATATAGTTTTTCTGGTGTTCTTAAATTTTGTCATTTGGTTGGGGGTAAGGGACTGTAAAAATTGTCTATAGTATCTACTGTCCCAAGCACTTTCAGCCATTTCTTTAGTCATTTTCAAGGGGTCTTATCAACAAAAAAATTTAAGAACATCATGACAACTTAGTAAAAAATCTAATTTCACTTGTCTGTCATATTCAACAAAACATGTTTGAGAGAAAGGTTGTTACCCAAATATATATATATATATATATATATATATATATTCAGTCGCATGGGTATGAGTTTGTAACCTTGGGTTTAACGCTTTTGTGATCATCAGGATTACAAACTCATATCCATATGACTGAATATGTTTGCTCTATCATTGATATTGAGTGCTTTCCAATAACTACTACGTATATATAATATATATATATATAGAAAATATATTATATATATATATATATATATATATATATAATAAAAAGGCTTAAACACTAATATTCCATGGTCATAATTTATTCCATTGGAATCGTAAATACGATCCAATTCATCAGACCTACAAATTCAAAAAGAAAACGGAAAAGAACAACTCCGGAAATAAAAATAGAATTTAGAGAGAGTGTAAGTATGAGAGTGTGGGATGAATGTTAGTTCTAAAGAGAGGGGTAACATACGAGAGAATTTGGGAGATTAAAACTTAACAGAGAGGGTTTTTTTTAAACTAGATGTGAGTGGAAGGGGGAAAATGAATGTTGTCGGATGTCAAATACATTGAAGATACATTTCGTGGTGACATACACATACCATGGACGATCTAATGTAAAAGATCAGAATAAGAAGGAGGGAGAGGTAAGGAAAGAAGTGGTAGGGGAGAAAGATGGGGCGGGTGAAATTAAAATTGAAAGGGATGCTGTGTAATTGAGAAAATTTGACAAAAATAATATCGACTACAGGTTACAAATCAAATATAAACATATAAAGAATAAATATGACGATTATCTAATCTAGCAAGGACCTATATTTTTATGTTCAAAACACATGCAAATACACACATACACAATAACTTATACACGTATATACACGTATATACCTATATATGTATCTTTAATGTATTTGACATCCGACAACATTCATTTTCACACCTAGTTTTACAAAAACCCTCTCTGTTAAGTTTTAATCTCCTAAATTCTCTCGTATGTTACCCCTCTCTTTAGAACTAACATTCGTCCCACACTCTCATACTTACACTCTCTCTAAATTCTATTTTTATTTCCGGAGTTGTTCTTTTCCGTTTTCTTTTGGAATTTGTAGGTCTGATGAATTGGATCGTATTTACGATTCCAATGGAATAAATTATGACCATGGAATATTAGTGTTTAAGCCTTTTTATTATATCCTTACTCTGTCCTGGACATTGAGTTCTACCTGGATTCTATCCTCTCAGAATTTTTTATTCAAAAAATATACATGTGTGTATATGCATCTGTGGATTTTGCATATATATGTATATTTACCACTAATATTATCTATCTATCTATCTATCTATCTATCTATATATATATATATATATATATATATATATATATATATGGTGATGGTGTTAGATTCAACAACATCACTTGATAAGACACCAGAAGTGTTGAAGCAAAATGGCTATTTTTGTAGTGATTTTATAACATATTTATGTTATAATTTTCAAATAAATTATATTTGCTCTACTCTGTATTGAGGAGTCTTTTAAAAGTAGTATTTCTGGTTATTGGAATTTATTCCATATACACCAATCCTATACACACACACATATATATATATATATATATATATATTATGAATTTTCTACTTACTTGCTAATATATGCTCTAATTATCCCCAGTGGAAAAGGGATGGAACGATCCCCCAAAGATGGAATATTCCCCTGGAATTGGGAAGCCTAGGCGGACATTGTTAAACAAAAGGGTTGCCTATCCAGTGTTAGGAGCAACAGAAACATCCCCAGCTCCTGAAGGTAAGTAAAATACATATTAAAAGCTGTGTATGCAAACCGTGTTATCACAAGTAGGATTTACAAAATATATGAAACAGGTACAGCAGTACAGTTGTTGATTCATTTGTTAATTCTAAGGATTACTTTTGGACTTGTGAGAAGTCGTAATTGTTTACATGGCCTTTGGTGGGGGTTCTGATCCCTTTCCCCTAGATGTAACGTCATAAATCTATTGCTATTTTATTGCTATTTCTAACTTGCTCCATTCTTTAGTTTCACCAATTCAGACTAAGACTTGCCTTGCTGCATCCCCAGAGTCAAATCACCCATCATTCTCTTCATATTCCATTTATAAGAAGGAAGTTCCACTCAGACAGCTTCCTCCTAGGAATCATTATCTTGTGGAAGAGATTCTCACTCAGATGCTTCCCTGAACAATAATCTTAACCAAGTCCCAGGTCAATGATTATATATCCTCCATATCCTCATAATCTTCTATTCCTACTTACACGTTCACACCACGCACCTCATTCAGTTACACTCTACCTTGAGTGGCTCTTGAGCCTTGTATTGGGTGAATGTTAAAAAAAAAAAAAAATCTGCTGGTAAAGGAATAAAAATAATAATTCAGGATTTAATTTTATTGCTGATGGAAATTGAATCCAGTTCATATAGTCAGGTTTTAGGATATTTTATCACCACCCACTGACTTTACAACTACTTATCTCTGCTTTTCTTTTTATTTGCAGCAGGACTTGTCCCGGATAACAGTTGTCCTCCTTTGCCTTCCAACTTTCAAATCCTGCCGCCTGCTATGACAACAGACACACCTCGTCCAGTTCCTCTTTTGTTACCAACTCTTGATCCAAATCACTGCGATGATACTCCCAGTGATACAAACCAGTCCAGCAATGATGAAGCTTCTCATCCAGCACGAAGGGATTTCGAAGAGGAGGATTACACCAATGGCGAGTTGGCTCTGAAGAGTCTCATGGAGAAATTTGAGTGCAAATCTGATGAAGCCTTGCTGGGGTTTGTGTTGAGCATCATTGAAAACACTTTTAGACTCTGCGGCGATGTATTGCCGGTAGGTTGGGTTTTCTGCATTTTTTTACAAAACATTTGACAGCATGAAATTTTTGTATTTGCTTTGTGCATAGATTTTATGCTAATTTACTAGCATTGAAAGTTCCTTTTTTTCTCAATTTTCAATGCACAATACACAAATTTAATGCCAAAACTATAAACCTGTAATGTTTGTCATAGAGATTGATATGCCACTAAACAAAAACCATTAAGCAAGCAAGCAACCAACCAACCAATAGCCACAGATAATCATTTTTTTTTTTGTAAAATTGTTAATTTCTCTCTGGATTTCTGGGATGAGCAGTTATTATTATTTACATGATTTAAATTTAGGCTATTGTCCTCATCTTTGTTGTTATTATGACCTGATTAACTTCTGTCTGGATTACTGGGATTAGGAGTTATCATTATTTACATTCGGACTATTGTCCTCATCTTTATTGTTATTATGACCTGATTAACTTCTGTCTGAATTTCTGGGATGAGAAGTTATTATTTACACTATTTACATACGGACTAGTCATCATCTTTTTTGTTATTATCTACCACATTTTGGCTGTTATATTCTCCAGGCATCATCAGGTGTTTGTTGATTCGGGTAACCTTCTGGGAATTTTAAAATGAAACCTTTATTTAGTCTACAAGGGTAGATTTTGCTTTGTTCTATTGACCATGTGTTGGGATATCTGGTTTAGATTTTCCATAGCACTGCTCAGTCATTCCTTACCCATGGAAAAATAGTCTGGTTGATTAAAGTGTTGGTTCATGAATTTGTTGGCATAGTAATTGTGAGTTCAATCCCTGGGTCGGGTAGTTAGGATTCACAGGTAACAGAGTGGGCAATAACTGAGCAATACTAAAAATAATGAGTAGATGAGATATCCTTAGACATGAACAGTGGAACAAGAACAGGCTACCCCTGTAGATTGAATAAAGGGTTCAGTTCGGAATTGTTGACATAATAATTGTGAGTTCAATCCCTGTGTCAGGCAGTGTATATGTGCACTTAGTGGAAACAAGGCAAGTAATAACTGAGCAGTACTAAAAATAAGAACTAGACGAGGTATCCCTAGACATGGGCAGTGGAATGAGAACAGTCTACTTCTGTAGATTAAATAAAGGGGTCAGTTCGGAACTGGAGATGTAGTAATTGTGAGTTAAATCTCTGGGCCTGGTGATACAGACCTGGACTCATAGTAAATGGAGAGCAACAACTGAACAGTACTGTATAATGACTAGACAAGATATCCTTTGATATGGTCAGCAGAATGAGGACAATCTATTTCTGTATATAAGGATGACAGTCAGAGGGCACAATGGTCGAAAAATCATAACAAATATGAAGACAATAGTCTGCATGAAAATAATATACCATATATACTCATGTATCATGCAACCTTTGAAGACCTAATTTTGAAGCTAATTTGACTACAGTAAATGGATATATAGTTTAGTATATGGTGTAGCTAGGGCCAGAAATACATAGACTAATTTTATATCTCTTGTATGATGTGATCCCATTAAAATTAGCTTTAAAATTAGGTCTTCAAAAGTCATATGATACGCGAGTATTTACAGTAAATAAAATTATTGAGATTAAAATCCTTAATCATTATACATATAGTCAACGAAAAAGAATGTGAATATGAGATTTCAGCAGTTGAATATGATTAACTTATTTCCAGGCTATCTTTGGGCAAGATTTATCTTCGTTCTAGCATTAAAAAAAATTCAAAAGTTTAGCTTTCTGGAAACTCTTTAGTCAACCTTATGTAAAGAATGACGATAAGAATCTGTTTCAAAAGTGTGTTTATTTCTTATCAGTGGCTGATATGGCTTATGGCCATATCACGTTGAAACAACGGTTCAAATCTGATCACTGAAGTTAAGCAATGTTAAATCTAGTCAGTATTTAGATGGATGACCACTCAGGAATACCAGGTGCTATAAGCTTGGATGTGTGGGTGGTGTAATGGATAAATGTGTGGAATTAGAAATTGGAGAACAAGGAATGAATTCCAGTTGTGTTTGTTATATTCATTTATGTGTAAATACAGTTATGGATCCCTATCTTCTCCTCCCAACTATGGGCTAAACTTAAAACTTGCATCAGAAAATTATTATTAGCTTCTCACAAAAATTCTTACAATGCAAAAATATGTTTCTGCTTTAAATAATCTTAAAAAAGTTGATAAGCTGTAAAAAGCAAATCTTACAGTATAAAAAGACTATTGATTGTAGAGAATGATGAATTAATTAACAAATGCCAAAAAAAAGTGAATTTTACAAAAAATTGACTATTGGCTTCTTCAGACCTTTTTTTTAATTTTCTCCACAACTTCCTTTTCATTAATATCTGTTAACAGCAATAACTACTAGCGAAAGATAGTGGAGTAGTTTCCCTTTGCTTTCATCATTGGAACTTTTTCCTTTTTTTTTTGACTGATTGCTACACAAGGCATTAGATGTTACTATGCTATACCACCAATCTACTCTTATTAAATGCGATGATTATAGCTCTCCATAGCTTCCTTTTTGTTAATATCTGAACTGCTATGACTACTTGGGAATGACAGTAGAGTAGTTTCCCTTCGCCTGCATCATTGTTTGGATTTTTTTCTTTTTCTTAGACTTGTTGCTATCCAAAGCTAGAGATGTTAGTATGATATTTCACCAATCTACTCAAATTAAATCCCATGCACCTGATCATGGCTATCCACAACTTCCTTTCCATTAATATCTGTGAACTACCATGACTACTTAGGAAAGATAGTGGAGTAATTTCCCTTTGCCTTCATAACTATTTGGAACTTTTTCCTTTTCTTAGATTGGTTGACAGTCAATGCTAGAGATGCTACTATGTTATTCCACTACTCTACTCTCATTAAATGCTATGTGCATGATCATGGCTCTTCATAACTTCCTTTTTGTTAATATCTGTGAACTGCCATGACTACTTGGAAGAGATAGTGGAGTAATTTCCCTTTGCCTTTTTCATTGTTATAACCTTTTCCCTTTCTTAGACTGGTTGCCAACAATTCTCACTCAAGTCTTCCTGTGGAAACCACAAGTACACAAAGTATTTAGAAAGAGGAAGGTTTTCTTTTTTATTATTTGACCTCAAGCAAGGCAATAAAGCCCCTAAAATGTAAGGGGTTATTGAGATTGAAAGAATATGAGAAAAAGAAAACATTGATTAGGAGAGAGAACAATAAGAGAACAGAAATTGAGATGATGATGTTTGACATTGCATTTAAATTTTTGAAGATCAAATTTGAAAGGAAAGCAAGAAGAAGGAAGAGAGTTTCACAATTGAGAAGTGTGAGAAAATAAACTGTTGACATAGAACTTTTGGTTACATCTAGTCATTTCAACCGTAAAATGATTACAGCATTGTAAAACGACTGAAGTCAAGATGCCAGGTCAGAACCAATAATATGCAGTTTTTTCTTTGTATTTTATCAGAAATCTCTAAATATATAGCAGAAGCACCAGACTCTGGCAAAGGAAATTGTTTAGTCCAACACAGTGAACCAACTTTCCTAGCAGTAGACCTAACAAATGTTTCAATATAATCTTTCCATTTCATGTCTGCAGAAATTATTAGTTTGGGAATGTGAAAGGAATCACTGTCTTAGATGAGTAACACACTTGATATCTTTGCTACTGCAACTATACACCTTGCTTTTAAAAGTTCTTGTTTGGCACAACATGACTATTATATAGGAATCAGTTATGTGCCATGTGTAATACATGTGTAGGCAATCATGTATCTTTTGTTACATGACTGATGAGGCAGATTTTTCCCACAGTAGGTTGCCATTTCTTTCTATGGTAGACCAGTTGCCATCCAAGGCTATAAAACCTTGTCTGTCCTGCTATTTACCCATAGCTGGAGGGAGAAGAAGAGGATTCATACCTTTCCCAAGGGTATTAGCATGTAAGTGAATGTAATGGATTTGACTGGAATTTGAACTCAGCTCTCCAATTCTTCAATCCATGCTGCTATCCATTACTCAACCATGCCTCCATATAGTAATCAATGTGCCATAAAATCACATTCAGAATCAGAACTTTTACGATGTGATTAAAGACGACTGTTGCTGTATGTTTTGCTGAATGCCACTCTTATTTTGGTCCGTGTCTGTTTGTCCATCTCTGATGAGCCTACTCTGCACCAATCCTGCATCCACATGTGTTTTTGTGTTTCAGTATCCATAGGAATATTGCTGAAGTACTGTCAAAAATCAGGCTTGACTCCTCTCTGTCCTGGCTATACTTGTGAAAGACTAAAGTCACCGGTGTTCACAGTAAACTTAATTAACTTCAATAACACTTATTAACTAGTGTAAAAATAACAACTTTTATTTATGGTACTATGATTGATTAATATCATGAATGAATTAACAAAAGAAATTTGTAGAAGTTTCCCAGTATAAGGAATTCTTAAGCTGAGAGAAAGAGGTTGACTGGCAGTTGCAGTCATGGCTAAACAGCCCAGAATCATTCAACTATTTAAATGAAGTCAGTTGATTGAGGGAATTCAAAAAGTGGCATAGAGAACAGGACTTTAATTTATTGAGTCATCCAGAAGGGAAAGTGTTGATCTACTAGCAGTGAGATCAGTTTGATCTTACTTCTGCTCTTTTGGCAACTGCTTTTATGGGGATGCAAACCCATATTGCATTGCTCTGTTTGGCCAGTCAATAATAATGCCTGACCAATTGTCTTGTGTCATACGCCTTGAAGGGGAGGAAGGAAAATCCCCATCAACCTAATATGATTGGTGGTCCAATCAAAATAATGGACCTGTGTCATACGTATCAGAGGGGGGAGACAAGAAGCTCCATCCCAGCCTTTCTCTCAGTGGCAAGCCAATTAAAATTGTTCCACTTTCAGCATGTTCCGGAATCTCACCTTCATTTGACCTGATTATCACAGTTGTCATCGTCACCTCCATCTGAAAGTGTGTTATATCTCTGATCAAAACAAACCTGATTTGTAAAGATTTGCTTTGTGTTACTCATTTCAATGAATAATTCATTTACCAAATGAAGACAACACCTAAATTAAACAGACCTAAGAAAACTGTACCTAATGACAAATCCCACCCAAGCTTCCAATTTTCAACACTCACACTATAGGGTGGGGTGGGGTAATTTGGGTTATTTTTGGCCTGTTTTTCAACATGAGTCATAATAACTTTCGAATGGGGTGGAGCAAGGATTGCAAATCTTATTAATAGTTGCAAATGGGGTATTTCAGGCATGTTTATGTACATCAAAGTGTACAAAATAACTTCCTCCCCTAATGGTGGACCATTCTACAACAACTACTTTTGTCATAGTTTCAAAAATTAGGCGGGATAATTTGGGTTGGGTAAGAAAACATTCAATAACAAGTTGAGATGTAGAAAATCATGAATGGAACTGGTTACTTTCAACAAGAAGAACACAAACAATCTCTAAATGTCTATGGATGCCATTTCCATGACAGCTTCGCAGAACATTTACTGCAGTAAATCTCAGTTTCCAAATCTGTGTTTCTAGGCACAAATTTAGGGCACACATTTAGGGCACACATAATTGTCGCATATACACAAATTAGCCATGTGCTCTTCCGTGTATAGGTTCTCCACAGTGTTCTATACATAACACAAGCTGTGTTAACCTCATTTTCACTGTCTTCATTGTCTTCCTGCTCTTTACATTGACCTTCATTTTCCATAGCATCAACCAAAGCCTTGTCAGACCCTATTGCTTTCTGCTTTGATTCCCTTGTTTCTACTTCCTCTTGAAGTCTTCGCAAGACAGCTGGAGTTGTTAGTACTTCTCCCTCCTTTGCTTGCATACGTTTGCATTTCTTGGCAAGTTCAAGTCGATAGAACCTCATAGAACATGTCAAAAAATTTGCCAAGATTTTCTTGGTTGAGATTTTTTGCACAAGCTTTGGTGAGGACTTCTGGTTTTCTTAAATGTATCTGATCTCCCCAGTGTTGTTTAAATATCATCCAGTCCTTACCAGGGGAATTCTCCTTGAACACTGTTTTCTTTCCCAAACTATCTAGATAAGTCTTTATCATCAGCTTTATTTCTTCAGTTCTGCAAGGCCAGGCTAGAATAGAGCCTTTTTCCAGAGCAACGACTACGAGCTCCACCTCTTAGTCTGTCAACACCTGCATTCTACCAGCTTTAATTAGTTTCTTGGTGACCCAGCATCTCACCGTTTCTCTGCTAATACCAAAACTCTTTGCAGCACTATGTATACTTGCACCATCATTCTGGACCTTGCTGAGTACATCTTGCTGCACATCTGGGTTATACGATTCAGTTTTGTGTTTGTATGTCCAAAGCATTCTAAAATAGAAAAAAAAGGATCTGTATCATCAACTAGAAAACATTTTCTGGTTTAACAATCCAAATTAATCTCCAAATCACTAAATTTCATTCAACTGATATGATTTATAGATACATCTGAGTCTAAATATGCACTAGTTCACACCATTTCTTAGATAGCAACATGACTCAAATTACCCCACCAGACCAAAATTACAGTTTTTCTATTTCATCCAATACCACTCAACTGGTTGGTATACTTTTGGATACTTTGATAATTTCCCCATGCAGAATTGGTATCTGAACCTGATTTCTGACAATTCTGGATTTTCAAGAGAAAGTTTGATTTACAAGTAAAAAATAAATGTACCTGTGTCAAAATAGGTCCTTCCTCTCTGACATCCGAGAACAAAAAGAATGATGCAATTACTGCAGTTTTATCACAAGTTTAGAGGCTGATGCAATCCATAATGATGGCAGCTTGCTGTGAAATCAAATGAGTCAGGATAAATTAACCAGAATCAAAAGTGACCTAAATTACTCCACTGACCCTACTCTATAAATGACATAAACCAGAAAATTCATGGTACCACATTGTTTTAACATGAAAAATATTTTTCTTTCTTTAGAAATATAAATTAGATTGCCAGTCAACATTTGACACCAGTCATGGTGTCATATAAGAATCTACTTAAAAATCCTTGTTTGACATGGCATGACCATTATATAGGAGTCAATGTGCCATAAAACCACATTCAGAATCAGAACCTTGGAGACGTGATTAAAGACTGAGAATCTACTTAAAAGTCCTTGTTTGACACTACATGACCATTATATAGGAGTCACTGTGCCATAAAACCACATTCAGAACCTTGGAGGTGTTATTAAAGACTATGAGAATCTACATAAAAATCTTTGTTTGGCACCACATGACCATTATCAAGGAATCAATGTGCCATAAAACCATATTCAGAATCAAAACCTTGGAGATGTGATTAAAAAATATGAGAATCTACTTAAAAGTCCTTGTTTGATACTACATGACCATTATATAGGAGTCATTGTGCCATAAAACCACATTCAGAAATTTGGAGATGTTATTAAAGACTTATGAAAATCTATTTAAAAATCCTTACTTGGCACTATATGATCATTATAAAGGAGTCACTGTGCCATAAAACCACATTCAGTGTAATGAGAATTTACTTAAAAATACTTGTATAAGTCTCAATGTTCTACGAAATAATAGTTATATTTATTTTGACTCATATCCTCCTGGTGTCTGTTTAAACTGATTCCTTCTTTTTCCCCACATAACTATAAATTATAATTTAAGAAAATAATGATTTCAATGAAATATGTTGGAAATTTTTCAAATTTTTGTCTGAAATCAAGAAAATATTAATTTTTGCTGAAATGTTCATTATCTATATAAAAAATAAGGCTTCAGTTTAAATTGACACAAGGGTAAAATGTTTTAGCTATTCAAGGTGGATATTTCATTATCTGTTGTTCCTTGTATGAGAAAATTTGTGTGAATTTTTTTATTTTGAAACAGGAAAGGGCCCAGGAAGATGTGAGTCGAAAGTTGGACTTATTTAAAGAATATTGGTTGAAAAATGAGTTACCAGATATTGTTAAAATCAGGATGACACACTTGGCCTCCGGTAAGTAAAATGACAAATCAAGTTATAGAATTGTGTATGTAGGGATTGGGCAAACATTTCAGCCAACCATTTCTTGCATTGACCCCAAAAACGGACCCAAAAGAATTAGTTACATATTTTTAGAAGTTTGCCATTGATAAATAAATGCCAGTTTATTATATTCAAGGAAACATATTTTGTCTGTGTTTTTCCTTTCTCTCTTTTCCCATATATATATATATATATATATATATATATATATATATATATATATATATGGAAAAGAGAGAAAGGAAAACAAAGTGAAAATGTGTTTTTTTAAATATAACTTAGAGGATACGATGAAAAAATTGTCATCTAAATGAAAGATATGAAAATAACACTGACATCTCATTTTAACAGACATATTTACCACAATTACACAAAAATATCTTGAAATACTAAAGAGTTAATTTATTCAATAAAATCGCCATTGGCTTCAACCACGGCCTTCACAATCTCCTGCAACTCTTCTGGATGGTCTCCTTGTTTAAATTGGTGAATGCTGCCATAATCCTTGCCTTCAGTTCATCTTTGATGTTACAAGGAATTTTGTTGGTCTCTCGCTCAACTGCACCCGATACATAATTATCAAGGGGTTGCAGTTTGGAGTTAGGCGGCCAGATGCAAAGGGTGATGTGTTCACAGAAATTGTCTGACAGCCATGTCTGGGTTCTCCTGCTTGTGTAGAATGGTGCAGGATCCTGTTGCCATAGACATAGGGTCTTCCAGCTTAAACAAGAAGACTGTCCAAAAGAGTTGCAGGGGATTCCAAAGTCATCTGTTGGCTGTGGTTTAAGCCATTGGCAATTTTATTGAATAAATTTACTCTTTAGTATTTCAAGATATTTTTATGCAATTGTGGTAAATATATCTGTTAAAATGAGACATCAATGTTATTTTCATGTTTGTGTAATTTAGATGACAATTTATTCATCGCACCCTGTACGTCTCAGTGCATGGCTGAGTGGTTAGAATGTTCACCATGTGATGCAGGTTTTAATCTCACTATGGTCAATTTGTCAAGGAGGTTGTTGCTATTGGCCTGTGGAGGTAATACCAGTGTCCACCCCTATTGGAAGGGTGTTTTTTTTAATCATTTCTCCCCAAGCAAGGCAATAAAGCCACTAAGATGCAAGGGGTTACTGAGAGTGGGAAAATGTTACTGAATGGAAAGGACAATAAAAAAAAAAAAAAAAGGATTCAAAGAGAAAGATGATGATGATTGACACCAGCATTTGATATAGGCCTCTGTGTTGAGTCTGATGCCCTGTGGGGAAATGAATAGAGGCATAATGCTAACATCATTAGTGATCACTCTAAACACTTTCATAATCACCATTATACTTGTCCATCTCATTCTGAATCCTCTGCACTGTCATTGACACCCAAACACTCTGAAATGTTGCTATTGAAGCTTCTGGCACAAATGCCAAGCAGCACCGCATGCTGTTTCCAAATTTTTTTTAGAAGGAATTGCATCATGGTGCTCTTTTTCTCACACAGTTCCCAACTAACCCTACTATACTGTGCAGTTGACAAAATTAAAAACAAACAATGCACATGTGTGAAATTAAAAATATAAAATGGCAACAATTTAAACATTATATCCTACATATACATAAAGCCATACATATTACTTGATCTAAATGTAATTACTATTTATTTTATTCTTTCACAGCTTTGCATAAGGGTCACTATGATATTGCAAATGAGATCCACTTGACATTGATTGTCGATCATACTGCTGTTGTAAGTATAACGTTTTATACAATCTTTACATATTTAAGATGTTCAAGTTGCAAAGTTCTGAACTTGACTAGGGGAACAAATTTTTGCGATTACAGAATTGTGGATGGAATTGCGGAATTGTTAATCTTAAATGGAATCTGGGTTTTTAATATAATTTTCAATAATAAGTCACAAATTAATTGTTTGATTTTTTTTTTTTAGACTTTTTTAATTCTTTCAAAACTCAATAACTGTCTCCAATTTTGTTAAGCATTTTAATAAATATAATAATAGCAGCATAGTTATTTCCTTAAAATTCGTTTTTACAAATATTTGTTGTCATTTTCCTTATAAAACCCAAAAAATAATTAAGCCCAAAAATGTTTACATAAAAAAAAGAAAAGTGGGTTGTCGATTTTCTGAGAATATGTTGGCTAGCCTATTTTTAAATATTTTAAAACTTTTCTAAGAAACTGTATTTCACAAATGAGATGAAAGTCAGAAGTCAAATATTAACCTAAGACCAATGAAAAGTGCATAAAATATTTTTGTAACTCAATATAAAAATAATGAAAATGAGAAAATCAGCAGACAATTGCTGATACCTCTTGATAAGTAGACTGAATGATTGCTAAAGGCTTGTCTACAAAAATCTGGAGTTAGTGTGCTGAATATAACATCAATCAGCTAATTGATGAATTTGATATTTGTATTACATATAAAATATTAAAATATTATAATATATATATTTTAATATTTTTGTTATAATAAATTACGATAAAAACATTTTACATTGCTACACAAAAACTTTCATGTTTCAGTACTAAGATGGTACTTCTTCAGGCGATGGTAGATAATTTGTGATAAAAATGCTTTATTAAGGAACTTTAAAAACAAATCTTTACATCTTTTTGTAAGTTAAAGGAGGGGGCTTAAGATCAGAATTAAAAATAAACTTATAGGTATGTCTAGATTAACCAATGAACATCAAGTCTGTGCTAAAATATAAATATACAGTCAGAGGATGAAAGTGGGTGAGTTATTTTTACATGTCAAGAAAACTGATGTTTAGACATGTCATTCAACGATACTAGTTAAATCAAAGAAATGAATTAATAGTGCCATGTACACAGAGGCAAACCATCCCCTTCCCTTCATATTCCATTAGTAAGAAGGAAGTTCCATTTAGATAGTTTCTTCCAAAAACTGCAACAAACTCCTGTGTGGATGCTTTCCCCATCATTAGGATCTTAACCTCTACAACTCTAGGGTCAGCTGTTATCTATCCTACATATTCTGATAACCTTCACTTCTGACTTTCTTGCATGTCCATGTAACAACTTCACTCAGTAGCCCTCTACTTTGAGTGGCTCTTGGGTTTGAATTGGATGAATAATTAGTAGAAAAAAAAGAAGAATTGACTTCAAATCATTTACAGACTTGCAAGGCTTATGGCAAGATTGTCAAATATCTATTGTTACCTTATATTAAATTCTTAGTGTAATGCACATGATTGCATAAAACCTTTGCTATATATATATATATATATATATATATACACACACACAGTGTTCACAAGGTCATTAAACAAATAGAAAAAATTATGAATATTACAATGAAACTGTCAAAATGATTACATAATATAACTCTGTGTGGTAGTTAGAACTCTTTTGTCTGCATTCTGGTATTCTTTGGGAAGCTGGACCTTTTGTAATGGTCTAGTGTGATGTCATGCGTAATGGATATTGGGAACAAAGCTGCACAAAAAGAAATGCAATTTATTTATTTTATAACAATATTAACAAAACATGAACTTCAGACACTTTATTCACAACTTCGAACACCTTATCTGAAAATTGGAAAAATATAATAAAAAATTAAACACCCAAACCTTGTCATTTCTTTTTAACCAAACTTATTTGGATCAATATTTGCTGCCTAAGTACACTTTATTTATATATATATATATATATATATATATATATATATATATATATATATATGTTCATGAATATTTATTCATATATATATTTAACCTTGAGTTTCGATAAATTCTTTTCAATTGTAGTTTTAATATATATATATATATATATATATATATATATATATATGTATGTACATATACCCAGTGTGTGTGTATATATATATATATATATATATATTAAAACTACAATTCAAAAGAATTTATCTAAACTCAAGGTTAAATTGGTAATGCCTGACAAAATATGCATTATATATATATATATATATATATATATATATATATATATATATATATTTACATTGTATTCATATCAATTTTTAATAAATCTTTAAGTATATATATATATATATATATATATATGTGTTTATGTGTATGTAGATATATATAAATATATTCAAATATGTATGAA
>OZ010612.1:48685828-48733328 GCA_963932145.1 Acanthosepion lycidas
GACTACTTGTCAGCAAGGCGAGAGAGAGAACTTCCCTTCTATAACCTTCTTTTATTAGTCCATCTACTTACCACATCTACTTACTACAACTACAACTAGAAAAGTCCCACTGAAAAAAAATGGAAAGAGAGGCTATTTTTTTTGTTTACTTGGAAAACTCACTTTCTTTCTCATTTCTGATTAGTCAATTCAGACCACTGAAAAGAATTTGCTATATTCTGTTCTAGTTTTATTGTCATTTTTTTTTTGTGAGACTTGTGACCGTCAATTGGCCATGTCATCATATTTAAGAAAAAAGATATATTTCAAACTGTGTGATTGTTTATTTGGCGATAATTCTTTTCTTGTTATCCCTAACCCCACATTACCCTACTTTTGTGACACATAATGGGTATTATGTCATCAAATGTGTCATAAATGTGATATAATCATTTATTCCAGTCACTGTATGCCAAAAAATATACAAAGGAATGGAAAGAACCTGTATATATAAAAAAAGAAATCAGAAACTAAATGGGAATAACAGATAAGATAAAGATATACATAAGAGATACGTATATATATATATATCCCCGCAAACAAGGAATATTTTGTATTATGTAGTTTTGAAAAGGGTTATTAATATTTAAATAATTCTTCAGATAAAATAAAATTTTTTTTTATATAAATCAGATAAGAGAAGACTTAGAAACAAGAATAAATATCACTGAATTTTTATTAGTGTCAAGTAGTGTATATTCTTTTTAGTTTTATAATTATCAACAAAAATTGCTTGTTTGTCAACACTTCAGATGCTAACCCTAACCATAAAACTAACCTTGACCATACAACTAAATTATATATATATATATAT
Organism: Acanthosepion lycidas; assembly: GCA_963932145.1. Taxonomy (NCBI): domain Eukaryota; kingdom Metazoa; phylum Mollusca; class Cephalopoda; order Sepiida; family Sepiidae; genus Acanthosepion; species Acanthosepion lycidas. The sequence goes on from OZ010612.1 coordinate 48,686,682, forward strand.
ACTTTTCAATGGTCAAGTTTGTTTTCTTTTGTTCTTTTATATGGTAGTAGCAACAGTCGTTGCATAAGTCAACATTATTTGTTACCTCCCTTTGGTATTTTTTTACTACATCACAATGTCGGTTTATGAACCAGTAACAAAGAGATACAAAGAACAAGAAATTGTAGAGATCCCTGATCTCTTAACTGCTGAAGTGACATGGCACATAGAAAAGAACAAATTTTTACCAAACAATTTTGGTTTGCTTTTGAATATTTACTATATAGATGTGTGCCAAATTTTTCTGTGTGAAAGTGAGTGATGGCGTTAAAAAGTTTGGGAATCCCTGGTTTAGACAAGTTTAGTTTTACAAATTCAAAATCATAGTTAATACTGCTAATTTTGTGATAAACTTTCACAAATAACTCTAGAATTATAATTGTATATCTCTCTAAATTAGAAAATTTTTGCCTTTCTGCTTTTGTTTCTATTTCTTCTGTTACTTCCTTTACTTTTTCATTAAGCTTCTTTCTTTTTGATGTCATCAGTAGCTTTTAGTTTAGTTTTTCTTTTTGACCAGATCCCAAAACCAGCTGATGTCTTGCTAGAGAATTCCAAAACACTTCTAAGTTCAGCTACCATAACCAGCCATCTTCCTCCTTGTGAAAGTTAAAGTCCTTCTCCCTGTATGACAAGCCAGACTTCTCATATAGCCACAAACTGGCTTGGATGTGTTCATAATTTACTTTTGCCATTGGTTAAAAAAAATCAGTAAATGTGTGTCTTTAAACTATGCCTGTTTGCAAACTTTATTTAGGCGGATTTTGAAACCATCAGACTTGAGCCTCTTTTTTTTTCAAATTTTTTAAAAACAAATTTTGTCTTTTTTATAAAATGTCTGGCTTCCTTTTGGTGGTTCTTTTACAACATCAGTTTGAGTTTCACATATACATTGTTTTATGCATCAAGTTTTATTCAAGTCAAATTTTACTATCTGGCTTCATTATAGCTGTTTTTTATTTAAAGAATACATGTTAGTAACTTTCATCTTTTTATAAATGCTTTTTTAAATACTCCTCAAAAGAAATCAAAACAAAGAAATCTAGTCAATTGTATAAATTATAAAGTTTACATTTCTTTTTTATTATATCAATTTTTATAAGTATATTAAAAGTATGGCGAGAGTAGATGAACAAATCTGTAATTTTGATTGGAAATTTTTACTATGCAAGATTTTAGGCAAAATTTTACACACAGTGGAAAAATTTATGTCATGTGTTAAGAGGCGAGTAGGTTAGGGAAATAAGCGATGCAAGTTGATATTGGAATAAAATCCAAGTCTTTCAAATGGCTTTACTTAATACGTATAAGTCTACTGCTGAAGATATATTGCTAAATGTCTGCTTGGAACTTAGTTTTCATGCAAGGGGCTTATAATATCCAATTACTTCTTTGTTGGTTGAACTCATAAATTCAGATGCAAATATATTGTTTTAATCTTTAAGCAAATAGACATGAATAAGGACATTGCAGGGTGTGGACATTAGAGTTCAAAAGCATGTTTGCGGCCTTGTGGGTGATGAATTGTTTTGCACCTTACAACTCCTTTCCCAAAGACAAAACGTTATGAGCCTCTTGCTGCTCTATTGTTATTTCTATGGCATATGTTCTAATGAGCTATATTCCTTTGTCCCACCATCCCTGGCTTTTAAAGCCAGGACCTGCCCCCCTCATGCAGTGTACACAAGTGTGAATCATCCTTACTCCCTTTGTATTGAATTAATAAGAAGTAAGTTCCACTTGAACAGCTTCTTTCCAAAAACTGCTACTTTGTGGAACGTAGTCCCAAGAGTATGTTTTACTGATCACTATAATTGTTGTGTCGTGTATCTTGCTAAGTAAGCGTTCGACCTCTGTTCTAGTTGGTGTCCGTTTATCATATGAGCTACCTGCTCATATGCAAATTATACTAATTAGCATATCACTACATCTCCCTATAACGGAGGGGCCTTATGCCGCGAGTACTTCTTGTACTCTCCTGAACATCTTCCTTTATCTCTCTCCTTTCCCTTGGAGATCTAGATCTATCACGCCTTTCCCTATAATCGAACTGTTCCTCTTGCATACTCTGGTCTTTCTCTTCTAACTTGTCCCATTCTACTTCTTCCTCTTCTAACTCATCCCTCTCTACTTCTTCCTCCACAGTTTCATTCTGCATTAACTCTTCTGTTACGTCAATAATGGGCATCTCTGAAGGCATTTCCTCATCCGATTCTTCTCCTTGGGATCTTATTTGGTCAGCATGAGCTAGAACACTGTTCCCATTTTCTTTATTTAATATTGCAGTATTATGTCCTTTCTGCATAATAAATTCGGCTGACTCAGGTTGCATATTCCTATTTCTTTTGTACCACATCTTTTGATTTGCGGCATATGACATAGTCAAAGAGGACCTTAATTGTCTGCCCATTAAGGCAGATGGACTTTCCGGCCTGCCTGCATGTGGAATTGTTCTGTAACTTAATAATAGTCTTGGTAGGAAAGCATCGATTTCCTCCTTCTGTTGCAAGCATGCTTTTATGCCCTTCTTTACCGTCTGGACCATCCTTTCCACTGTCCCATTACTTTGAGGGTGGTAGGAAGGGGTCTTGTAAGGTCTGCATCCTATTTTTCTTCCATTCATGCAAATCAGCATCCACAAATTCTGGTGCGTTATCAGTCACCAATGTTCTCGGTATCCCATTCCTCGAAAATATTACTCTTAATATTTGTTTTACGGTGGTACTTTTTTTTATCAGGTACTCTCATCACTTCAGGCCAACCTGAATATGCGTCTACTAATATTAATAATAGTCCTATCCTATTGACATAGGCATGGTCCATGTGTACTCTGCTCCATGGTTCTACTTCTCGGGGCCGTACATGTATTTTCTTTTGCTTAAAATTCCTGAGTTCTGTGCATTTTTTGCATCTTTTTACGTAGTCTTCTACGTCTCTTGAGTACCCCGGCCACCAGGCTTCCAATTTTAATCTTCTTTGCGTAGCTGCCACTCCACAATGTACATCATCGTGTACACTTTTTATAAACTGTCTCCTCTGTGTTTCTGGGGGAACTACCAAGTCTCCATTACATATTATCCCGTTTTCTATAGTCATTTATGTCTGATTTCTTTGAATGGTCTTTCAGCCATTGAACAATTTCCCCAGCGATTCTGTTTTATCCTCGACATTATTCTATTTATCACTGGGTCATTTGTAGTTTCAGTAGCCATTTTATCTACAGATATTACATCGGTTTCTACAAGATGCAAGAATGTGTCTTCAAATTCCTCGTCGTTTTTGTCCTTCTCCTCTCTATAAAACCTCAATCTAGATAAGGCATCAACGTGCGGTATCGTATTCCCTTTAACATATTCAATGTCAAAGTCGAACGCCATCAGTCTAATCGCCCAACGTAATATTCTGGACGTTGTAACTTTCGGTAGCTCTTTTCTTGGGTTGAAAATAAATTCTAGTGGTCTGTGATCACTTTTCAACAAGAATTTTTTCCCATCAAGAACTGTCTTGCTCTATCCGTTGTCCACACTATGGCTAGTGCCCCCTTTCTATATTCAAATAATTGTGTTCAGTCGTTGTTAATCTCCTCGATAAGTACATTATGGGATGCCCATCTTGTGACAAAATACCAGATATGGACTGCTCACTAGCGTCAGTAGTTAGAATTATGTCCTTAGGGTCAAAAATTTGTAACTATTGGCTTTTTTGCCAGAATCTGTTTTAAGTTTTCAAAGGCTTTCTGTTGGTGTTCTAACCAAATGAATTCCACATTTTTTTTTCTTAACTTAGCAAATGGTTCTGTCAACTCATATTTTGGTACATATTTTCTATAAAAATTTACCAAACCTAAGAAGGACTCCAACTCTTTTTTATTTTTCGGTGTAGCAACTTTTAGAATTTTCTCTATTAGTACTTTATCTGAAGAGATCCCTTCCTTTGATATTGAGTAACCCAAAAATGATATTTTATTACTGTTGGTTACACACTTTTTTGTATTTATTGTCATGCCAGCGTCTCTTAGCCGGTTCAGTATATTTTCAGTTTTTTTTTCTTTAAATCATCTTCATTTAAATCTCCAACACATATATCGTCTTGATAACAGATGGTATTTTCAACATTTCCTATTACTTTTTCAATAGCTTTTTGAAAAATTGCACTTGCCGTTTTTATGCCATACGGCATTCTTTTCCACCTTAACAGGCCAATAGGTGTGTTTATGGTCGTCACTTCTTTAAAATTTTCATTTATCGGTATTTGGTGGTAAGCTGATTTTAGGTCTATCTTCGAAAATACTTTCATTCCAGCAAGCTTATGTAAAGCTACTTCCACATTCGGAATAGGGTACGAGTCAGCACAAACTTTATGGTTCACCCCTATTTTATAATCTCCACAAATTCTCAAGTCACCATCTTTTTTTTTCAATACCACAATGGGTGATGCCCATTTACTTCCTCCTGGAGGGGCAGGTTCTAATAAGTCTTCCTTTATTAGCTTTCGCAATTTAGCTATTACCAATGGTAATAAATGCACTGGTATTTTTCTCGCTTCGTAGTAGGAGGGGGAAACATTTTCTTTTAATTTCAGGCTAGCTTCATAATTTTTTAATTTTCCTGTTTTTTCCATTTCTATCTCATTAATCAACTTCGTTGAATTTATTTTTAACACGTCATTCCCCAGTAGTCCATGCGTTTTTCGGCAATTTGTAACTATAATGGGTACTATTTCATATTTTTCTTTTAGTTCTATTGAACCTTCAAAGTAACCCATAATTGCTATAATCGAGCCATCAAACTGACGTAATTGTACGTTGTTTTTTTTTTTAAAACGGTTTTCCCATTTTTTTCCCCACAAATTTCTGGGTACTATCGTGACCTCACTACCTGTGTCGATTTGCATTTCGACAATACAGTCGTTGATTTTCACTTTTATTTTTGTATCTCCGTTCTTAGATCCAGTATTTTGTATATTATCCTTTTTTACATTAAAAATCTGTCTATTTTCATCCTCTACTCTTTCCACATTTTTCGTTTTACATACTTCTTTGAAGTTAATTTTTTTTAATATTTTGAACATGTTTTTCCAAAGGCTGGGCATTTTTCTTTTTTCATTTCATGAATTTTTCCACAGTACGCACAATTTTTTCTTTTTGTTTGTACCGTATATGTTTCAGCCATTATTTCTTCGTAGGATTTATTTTTATTTTGGTTGTAGGTATGTATTAATTCCTGCTGTTGTATAAATTCTATACACATATTCAAAGGCATGTTTGTAAGTTGTAACTGTTCCATTAACTTATATCTGTGTGCTGAATTATGCATACCTTCATTTAATCTTAGTTGGATTAATTCTTCTTCCGTTGTCTGCTCTCCTGTTCCTAGTTTTTCGAATTCACAGTATTTACTCGCACTTCTTAACCGGTGTAAATATTTTACTATCGGTTCATCCACTTCCTGCTTCATTGCCATAAACTTGGTCCTTTCTGCAATCACCAGTCTTTTCTTTGGCCTCATGTTTCCCTTAATAACCTGACTTATTTCTTCGAAAGTCATTTCTTCTAGTTCTCGAGGGTAAACCATTGTAGCAACCTTCATAATTGCTTCACAACCAGCGGTAGCCATAAACAAGTCGGTGATTTCATTTTCCCCTCCTCTGTTTTTGTTGTCTTTCAACTTTTTGCATCTTGCATTAGCAGCAAAGCAACGAATCCACGTATCTACGTATTCTGGGTCTTCAAGGACCAGAGAGTATCCTATCGGCGACGCCATTGTTGTGTCGTGTATCTTGCTAAGTAAGCGTTCAGTATTTATCAATCCACCCACGAGGACCGAATGTGGCACAAGGCCGGTTTAATGTGGGTCTCTCCGAGCCCGTAGGCTCGGACAAAAATATAGCTTTTGAACCCGCCTAGACGGGTTCAGGCCCTGTCTACCTCCCCGAACGAAACACCGCCCCTCGGCAAAGCCTCGTCCGAGTTCCTCTCTGCATTAGCAGAGAGTTCGACAGAACGCCCACTCGGAAGCTCACAAAGGTAGTGTACTACACTTTGACCGGGCCGCTAAGGAGATTTATTTTGTAAAATACAAAATTGTGGCACGTGGCCGATGAAGGGGAGGGGTAAAGGCTGGTCCAAACTAACTATCCTATACCTAGCTAATCAGATTCACGACCCATTCGTACATTACAATTTACACATTCACCAAAAGAACTCGCCCATCACCAATCAATCCTCCTCCCACCATAATACCGCATACTCACAAGGGGGACCTACACAAAACGCGCCCCACACCATAAAAATATAATGATATATATGTAATTTAAAAATTCTAATAATGATAGAATGAGGGGGGAAAGGAGATGAACCCAATAATAAATAAAATTAACACAAAATGCAAACTAAATATAATTGATGTTAGTAGGTCCCGTCCGACCCTCAAAATAGAGAGGCCGCTGTTTTCTGCCCAGGGGACAGAATCAAGAAGCTCTCTCGCTAAGGGAGTGGGAAAGGGATAAAACATTATACGGGAAAGGGAAAATGTAAAGCTGACCCAGTCGAGATAAAAAGGAGGCCAACAAACTGGGGAGGTTGGGAATCTCGACTCGGATCATAACCAAAGAACGGCCGGGAACAACACTTACTCACATCAACGAGGTACACTGAAGCTTGTCTAACCTAACCAAGGGGAGGGTTCCACAGGAAGCCACCCCGATGTGTCATAGGTTGACCTAGAAGAGAAAATCAAGGCTAGCCCCGTTCACACGAAGCAAGCTCGCCTCTTTTACCCACCTTTCGCTAAAGACTGTCGAATGCAATCGTTTTCTATCAGATCTAATCTTCATCCTGAGCTGATGCTCAAAGAATTGGATTAGATGATGATGAGAAAGACGGTTGCCTCGCAAGACTTCCTCCTTTCGCGTCGTCCAAATCACCATTCGAGCCGTGGCCAGCAGCGCCAGAAACACCATTCGTTTCACCCCGGAATACGGGGGCGACACATTGTCACACGCGTATGCGCGATCCATGGACACAAGCTGTTCGGGAGCGAGACGAGCCGTCAGCTCGCCGACACGGTCCCATAAGGGGCGGACCCGGGGGCAATGGAAGAAGTCGTGCGCAGCCGTTTCTTCTAAACCAAGACCACACCGTTCACAGTCTGGCAAATCCGCCAAACCCCATATGAAAGCCTTGTCGTTGAGAGGCAGCCGATTCCGAGCCAATCGCCAGGTAAGCGAAAACTCAGGGTTACTGAGGTAATCCGCCGCTGGCGCCCAAGACCAGTAGGAGCGATACTCCTCCTCCGACAAGCCGAGCGTATCTCGTAGGGAATCCCTCGCGGGCCCCTCCACTAAACCACGATAGAAGACCTTCCTAGGCCGTGAAAGGTCACTGGACCGGGGAATGGCCCTCAAGGCCGACTGACACTCGCGAAGGAAAACCGACTCGTCCCGGGGTTTACGACGGCGCTCATCCCTCGAGATGGGGGGACTGATGGTAAGGCTAGGGAAGGCGTCCCTAACAATCCCCTCCAGAATCGGATCTCTTCCAGTCAATGCGCGGCGTAGGAAAGCCAACCTAGAGGCACGGATGTGACTCAACAGGTGCGGCATTCCCAGCCCCCCATGACACAGACGTTTAGTGCAGACTCGTCTGTCGACCCTGTTCACGCGTCCCCTCCATAAAATGGAGGATAGCGATTGCTCGAGCGCCTTCCAATGGGTCCCACAGAGAGGAAGTACGGACAATCGATAAAGAATCAGGGGGAAAATGTATGTAGCACACACCTCCGCCCTGCCCTTCACGGACAACCGCCGTCGATTCCAAGTCTGGCCGGCAGAAACGACCTTTGCTCGTACTTCAGACCAATTCTTCCCCAGCTGGAGGTCGGGCCCAAACCACACTCCAAGAATGCGGACAGGACCGTCCGTCCAACCGAAGCGGCCCGGAAGAGCGACCCCCTTTCAGGCACCTAACCGCAAGCCGGACGACTTGTCGCGGTTTATCTTGGCCCCTGTCACCTTATCGTACCGATCAAGCGCCTTCTGCACCCCGCCTCAATGTCGCTGCGGGATGACACGAAAGCGGATACGTCATCGGCGTACGCGGAAACCCTGGCTCGAGCCCCTCCAGGAACGGCGATTCCACGTAGGGCCGGACTGCCGGTCTCGTCCTTCAGCCGGCGAAGGAGAGGCTCCAACGCCAAAGCATAAAGGAGAGGCGACAGCGGACAACCCTGACGAACCGACCTAGACAGCACGAACGCGTCCGACAACCTTCCGTTCACCTGTACCACCGCACTGGGGGAGCGATACAGGAGGCTAATCCAGCGGCAGAAGTTGGGTGCGAATCCAGCGGCCTGCAGGACAGTAGCAAGGTAGCGATGGTCGACCCTATCAAATGCCTTGGACTGATCCAAATTGATCAGCGCGGCTTCTTCGTCGTCTTTTACACCCTCTATGATCGTGCGGATCAGATGCAGGTTGCTCTGAATTGTTCGGCCCCTCACAGAACAAGTCTGCTCAGGTCCTAACAGAGACTCGGCAACTGACTGCAAACGCTCCTGCAGGATCTTGGCCATAATCTTTAACTCTGTGTTTAGCAGAGTTATGGGCCTGTAATCATCTAGCTTCCCCCCACCACCTTTGCCCTTTTTCAACAGAGTGATCACGCCCCTGGTGACCCGGTTGGGGATGGACCCCGACCGAAACCAGTTGTTGAACACTGCAGTCAAAATCGGAACAAAGATGTACGACAGCCTCAAGTACAATTCATAGGGCAAACCATCCAGACCGGGCGACTTGCCTCTACCGACCTTCTTCAATACCGCGTAGACTTCGCCCTCCGTGATCTCTCCCTCGCAGCTAGCCGCTTCAGTCGGCGAAAGCCGAGGAAAGTCAGCCAAATAGCTGCGAAACTCCTCCTCACGGAGACCAGGCTCCTTGGTAAACCGGCTCTCGAAATGGCGCCGAAACGCCCCGCACATGTCATCAGTCGCCCGAAGAGTACGCCCCTCCGGGGATATGACCTCACGAATGTAATGATCGCCACCTCGACGGACCTCTTCCTTGCGCAGATCTGCGCCCAAATTCACAGCTTCGGAAGACATCTTGCTTAACTTATGTCTAATTACCTGGCCCATGTACTGCTCGCTGTTCGAACGATCCAGGGCCTCCTTAGCTAAGGCTATCTCTAGGGGATCTCCCCCAGCCACCGCCCGGGAATAACTAGACTTAAGTGTCTTCACCTTATCAGCTCTATCTAGAGCGAGCCGTTTGCTGAAATCAGTGGTGAAGGACCTAATCCTTCATTTAAGGCGTTCCCACCACCTATTCCCGATAACCGCCCCCACTAGCTCCCGCTGCACTAGTCTAATTAGCTGTTCCCGGAAGTCCCCCCTGTCCAGTAAGGACAGATTGAACTTCCAGTACCCAGCCATTCTAGGCCTATTGTCTAACGCCACCCGGGCACAAACGAGTTTGTGATCCGAATAGCCTACCCAGTGGAACGTAGGGCAATCTAGTAGATCTATGTCGGCTCTTCTAACTAACATTCTGTCAAGGTAGCTAACCACCCTGTCAGAAGGCCAATCAAGAGCCCACGTCCACATTTCCCCCCCGGGATGATCGACCCGGTATCTATCGACGAGACCATAATCGACGATCAGATCAACCAGGCTGCGATCGACCCTTCTCCCGCTAGCTCCCCGCCCCCTGTCTAACTTGGGGTCCAGGATGGCATTCCAGTCCCCCATTAAAACTAGGCGCGTTGAATCCACCAGGAACTGCCCCAACCGCCGAAAAAACGAGACCCGCTTCCCCCGGTCGTTGGGCGCATAAACCGCAACGACCCGAAACGAACCACTTTTCACGGCAATATCGGCCACGATCAACCGGCCCTCGGCATCGGTATGCACAAGGTCCACCTTTGCATCCAGAGTACGACTGACAAGCAAAGAAACTCCTCTGGCAGAACGGTCCCCGTATGCTGAATAGACGACAAAGTCATCCTCCAGCACACACGCATCGGAACTGATCTTCTATCGCGGCGACATCCACATCCAGGGACAGAAGGTCCCGGAGCAGGCATGATCGGGCCGCTAAGTAAGCATTCGACCTCTGTTCTAGTTGGTGTCCGTTTATCATATGAGCTACCTGCTCATATGCAAATTATACTAATTTGCATATCACTACAATAATCTTGACCTCTTCCAGTCTAGGGTTAACCATTGTCTTTCCTGCATAAACTCATGAACTTCACTTCTGGCCTTTTCTTATGCTCATACAATGCCACACATTAAACCACTACCATGAGTTGTTCTTGGGCCTTGTATTGGGTAAACATTAGTTAGTAAAATAGAAGCATTACCTTAGAAGCATCAAATCTAATTCTGCCCAGTCCTCTCTTGACTGTCTTAATAGAGCTCAAAAGAATCTACACCGCCTTGTGAGTGATGAATTATATTATAGACTACAACCCCTTTCCTCACAGATCAAATATACCAGTTATACTTTATCACCAGTTCAATGGCATGCATTCTGACAAGTTACCTTCCTTAATCTCACCACCCTTTGACCTTTACAACTAGGACCTGCCATGCCACGTACACAAGAGGGAATCATCTCCATTCCCTTCGTATTCCATTTGTAAGGAGTAAGTTCCGCTCAGACAGTTTCTTCCAAAGAATAACTGCTTTGTTTCTTTGATCACTACAATTTTGAACTCTTCAAGAGTATGGTTAACAGTTATCATTCCTGCATAATCCTATGAACTGAACATCTTGTTTCTTAAGCTTATACAACATCACACAGGAATCCTCTATCTTGAGTGCTTCTTGGGCCTTATATTGGGTGAATATTAGGATAAAAAAATATTACCACTATCCAGCTTGATGCTAAGTCACGGATAAAACTAATTTTAAAATTAATTATAAAAGATTTTAGTGACTTGTCAGATTCAAAATATTTTTTTTGTCTTCAGGAGGGGGTTGGGTCATTACGTGGCCACTGAGGTGTCCCCAGAAGGGGAAGTGCTATAGGGGCTTGATCAATCTTTGTATGGCATTTCTGAAATGCTACATTAAACTCCGACCTTGTGTCACATGCTGTTGCAATATGAGTGTGCGGATAAATACCCACTCTTTAAATCTGTTTGCTGCTAAATATATTTTTTAACATTGCAACTACTGTGTCAGGTTGTGATACTATGGACATCCACGAACAACTACTCCACTATCTTTCCCAAGAATGCACAGGGATCTACAGATAATAAATGAAAGGAATCTGTGTGGCATCATCAGTGCCTACATTCTGAAAAGACATGGCATTATTAGTGGATGTAGAGTTAGTGTAATATGAATATCGGCTTGGAAGGAGAAATCTCAGTTTGAATTCCAGTTAAGGTCATTACATTAGCAATACAATGGATACCCACATAGAAAAGAAAGAGCTGGTTTTATCTCTGTATCAAGGTTTCTCTTTGATAGACAGAGGAATGGTTCCTTTTGAAGTTCAGTCTTCTAAGCGCCAATTGACTTTAACTGAAGAAGAATGGGAAGTAAAGGTGTGGATTAGGGGTTTTTTGGAGACAAAGTGGCAACAAAACCGGAAATAGTGCATATCCAGGTACTAGGTAATATTAACAGGGTATACATGGGAGTTGGACAGAGTTTATGGTTCCCCCTTGGTGAGAAACAAATGTGTCCATTGCATGGTTCCTGTACCATCGATTTGTATTGCCAGTCATTACACTGCAATGAGTAGATAGGTGAGGAGCTGGTAGGGGTAGTGATGAGCTGTTAGATCAGTATAGCAGAAGTTGTCCCAAGTATTACCTACACACCCACCCAGCTGAGCAGGTGACATCCTGAATTAAACATCTGTTTCATAATATGGGAAACTGGTTCTGCTCTTATTGCCTGATGTGGCATTTGTCATTCATCTTGTTACCTTATGAGCATGGGTCTTTTTCCAGCAATTGGAGCTCACTAAAGAGATCAAGAATCAAATTACAACAGGTGGTAATCGTTGGCCAGTTGGTGGAAAGCTTAGACGAATGCTGCATTGTATTTGTAAAGGGTTTTTGTTGGAAAAAAAAATTGATTCTAATGCAAAATATTCAGTTCTCCACAGATATTCATTTTTTGTAATGTCCCTCAGGATGTAGGTGATCATGATGCTTCACAGATATTCATTTTCTTGTAATGTCCCTTCAGAATGTAGGAAATCCTGACTCTCCACAGATATACCATTTCTTGAAATGTCCCTTAAGGATGTAGGTCATCATAACTCTTCACAGATATCCATTTTCTTGAATGTCTCTTCAGGATGTAGGTCATCATAACTCTTTACAGATATCCCTTTTCTTTAAATGTCTCTTCAGGATGTAGGTCATCATAACTCTTCACAGATATCCCTTTTCTTGAAATGTCCCTTCAGGATGTAGGTGATCATGAGTCTCCACAGATATACCTTTTCTTGAAATGTCCCTTTACGATGTAGGTCATCATAACTCTTCGCAGATATTCCTTTTCTTGAAATGCCCCTTCAGGATGTAGGTTTTATTACTCTTCACAGATAATTCTTCAAATGTCCCTTCAGGATGCATGTGATCCTGAGTCTCCACTGATCTTCCTTTTCATGAAATGTCCCTTCAGGATGTAAGTGATCATGACTCTCCACAGATATCCCTTTTCTTGAAATCTCCCTTCAGGATGAAGGTCATCATAACTTTTCACAGATATCCTTTTCTTGAAATCTCCCTTCAGGATGTAGGTGATCATGACTCTTCACAGGTATCCCTTTTCTTGAAATGTCCCTTCAGGATGCAAGTGATCATGACTCTCCGCAGATATCCCTTTTCTTGAAATGTCCCTTCAGGATGCAAGTGATCATGTGTCTCCACAGATATCCCTTTTCTTGAAATGTCCCTTCAGAATGTAGGTGATCATAACTCTTCACGGATATCCTTTTTCTTGAAATGTCCCTTCAGGATGTAGGTGTTCATGACTCTCAATCTTCTAAAGGAATACGAATTAAAATTTAATATTGGTTGACAATGTGTCATCTGAAAGAGTCTTCGTTGTCTTCCTTCTGCATGGCTGATGCTAACCTCCAGGAAAGTAACTCGTTACACCTTCTCGAGCTAACATTCTCGGCTGACATGAAGTGGAAAGACTATATTGAATCAATTGTTAGGTTAGCTGCTAAGAAAGTTAGTTCACTGTGTTGTGCAAGATCCATAAGTCTACCATTCCTCCATCTTTAGAATATTGCTGCCTAAGTTATAGGCTAACAGTTTCTTTTTCTCGTACTTCTCTCTTGTGGAACTTCCTTCCGGCTCTATGCTTTCCAGCCAACTTTAATCTGCAAAAATGTAACTGCAATGTCAATCGCTATCTACAGTCCTCCTGATTATTCTTTTCTCTTCCCCCTCATTATTAATGTTTCTGTTCCTAATTCTTCCACACTGTGACCCCTTGTGTCTTAATGGCTTTAGTGCCTTGCATGGGATGAATTTAAGTTGAGAAAAATCAAGTAGTAAATAATGAATTTTCACCACTAATTTCAGTAAGGAGATGTTGAATAATATTTTGTGTGTAAAATAAATGTTTTTGAAATTCGGATTAATGACCTCATCTCCGTTATTGCTATCACCACATTTCAGCTGTTGTCCGGTCTTCTTCAGGTTTTTGTCGATCCTAGTAACCTTTAGGGAATTTTGAACTGAACCCTTTATTGAATCTACTGGGTAGAGTGTTCTTGTTCCGCTAGAGACATCTCGTCTTTTTCTTTTGTTGTACTGCTTGTTTATTGTTCTCCTTGTGTTCCACTGCGTCTAGTCTGCACGTTGCCGAATGGTTAGAACATTCGCTTTCCGATCATGAGATCGTAGGTTCGAATCGCACATGGTCGATTTATGAGGAAGTTTTCTTGATATTATTGGCCTGACGAGGCGATACCAGCGTGCAGCACATTTGTACAATGCCTGAAAACCATACTACTACTAAGCGTATATATTTGTGAGCTGTCGATGGTCGTACTAGCGCGAGGGTTTCAGCGTTCTTGTTCAGATTGTTCGCGCCAGATGATGCATTCTACCCCAGAAACTGTAACTAAGTTACAGTATGAGCCACTGTGGGTGTTGAGCAAGCACAAATCTTCAACAGAGATCTGCTCGTCACACGAAAAGACTAGCATATTCAGATATAAGCGACCAGCCATTAATATCCGGCCGAGAAACTGAACATCAGTTACTATGTCAGTAAACTCCTAAACCAATTCTTTAATTCCCTAAGCTATTTCTCCCAGTAAATTAAATAAAGGGTTAAATTCGAAATTCTCGGAAGGCGACCAGGATCCAAAGACACCTAAAGAAGTCTATAATCATTTGGTTCTGAGATAAATATTGGTTTGTTCATCAGTATCTGTCTATATTTCTGTTATGAGGTATTATGTACAGGGAAATTAACAGGAGATAACTGATAACTGACATTCACATAGCACGTGGAACTAGAACAGTCTACTCCAGTGAGCGAAATAAAGGTTTCCGTTTGACATTCCAAACATCTGAAGAAGGCCGGAGCGTACAACGGCCGAAACGTTGTAATAAATATGGCGACAATAGTCCGAATAATGTAAATAATTGGTTTGTTCATATTTGAGTCTATATTTACTTGCTTTGGGAATTGGCAAATATTCATCATTTATATTTGAGTTTATAAGTTTCTGTTTTAGAATAAATATTGGTCGTTTATATTTCAAATCTGAAAGTACTTGATTTTGGGATAGGCAAATATTGGTAATTAATATTAGAAACTTATGAATAAATAAATAAATAACAATTTCTGTCCCCTGTCTGAAACCCCTCTAACTCGGGCCACACTTGCTCTATATAGTCTTTTTAGAATCGGGATGATCTCGGGATTGAAAATCATCTGGTGCTTGAACATTCGGAACAGGAAGGAATAGTTAGAAATTCAAATTTTAAAATAACTGAAAAAAATTAGTGATTTCAAAACTTATATTGAGTTTAAAGTAACACAAAAACTTTGTGAATTAAACTTTTTTGAAACTAGTGCGGCTTTTAAGCTAGTTTTCTATAACAAAATGGTTGGAAATATTTCCAGCTTCGAAACGAATCTGTCTTCTAGAAAACAATAGCTGGAGATATTCTCAACCTTTAAACATACCTGTCTTCTAGAAAAGAATGGTTGGAAATATTCACAACTTCGCAACGAAGCCGTTTCCTGGATGAAATGGCTGGACATAGTCTCAGTTTCGAAACTAAACCGTTTTCTAGAAAAAAAATGGTTGGAAATATTCTCCGCTAGAAATGAAGTCGTTTTCTAGAAAAAAAGCAACCCTACGAATTGATATTCTTTTTACTAATGTTAATCCTATACATGTCGAAAGAGTCACTGAATGTAGAAAGATACTCAAGGATGTTTTTGTGCGAGAGGTAAGAGTAACCATGAGTCAGTGGGTCATACAATCATGCTGTTACTGTACCGTTAATTCAGTCACCGCGATGACAAGTGGTTCGAACCCGAGGCGATAGTGTTACGAACTTTACGGGCAAACAGTCAACCTACCTTTTATCTGTCCAGTTCGCGTTTCTCAAACACTGTCTAAGTTATTTATTGCGTTCATCGGTGATTTGTGTTTTAATTCTCGCATTTCACCAGTATTTACAGGAAGTTCATAATTACGGTTCCGTGTTTGCCTTTCTTAAAAAAAAAACCCGAATCATCAAAGATCTTTAATATATATATATAATATTGTAAGCGTTTACTCTATTTTTCGGTTGATTTCTTCGAGCTTTTAAAAACTTTCGGTAAGTTTTGTACTCTTTTTTTTTTTTTTAAATTTAATATGGAAATTTTGTATTCAAATGGTTCCATTTACGACATGAGGTAAACCTTTGAAGGTATTGTAAGACCTCAGCTTTGATGCCTTATTTGGATATTTTCTATTAACTCGAAATAAAATATATATTTACTAAAATTCTCACCATTCTCTCGGAGCAAGGTCCTTCCATTACACTCCGCTTGGGTTGACCTTTGCGACTGCCCCAAATGTGCGCGATTTCGAAGTGTAGGGGTCTACGTTCGTGCTCACCTTGATAAATAAGTAAAAAAAAGTTTTAATAGTAAAAAAAAAAATCCTTGTAAGTACCTTGAATATCATCCACACTTATGAAATATGAATAACTCGCAGGTTATTTTATTTATCTTTTTGATAATTGTCCATTCTGAGGGTTGAAGTTGTTGCAAGGCAAGCTAAACAAATTTTGACTTAAAATTTATAATTTCTTGGTGAATTAATAGAATTCCTCTTATTTGCATAATATTCGTGGAGAAATTAAGGAAAATGCAATCGGTTTTGATTCTGTTCATATATAAATAAGCTAAGCGGACGTACGCATGGCGACAATTATCGCTGAAAATAAATCGGTAAGTCGGCTTCAATTATCTCCCTAGCCTGCTACATTCACTTGTACATGCCTCTTTTAGTATAACCCGGATCCATCAATTCCCCTATTGCCCAACTATGGGCTGAATTAGCAAGCTAGATTGGACCCTTGAGTGGCATCTAGCGTAAGAGAAAAAACATTTGAACTTGAAAACCTTGGAGAAGGCAAAGGGGGCGAAACCACTCTATTTCCCAAGAAGTCGTAAAGACCAGGAATTTGTGGCGAGCCATAATCGTCTACATCGTGAAGTGGCATGGCATAAAATATTCTAAGAAAATTCAGAAAATGTTATTGAAGTATAATTTCGCGTTGTACTAGATTCGTTTATAATAAATCGACTAAAGAATTGTATCACTTGAAGTTTAGAAACCAGTTTTAATCAATATCGGTCTGAGTCTAAAAATATTGGTTGCCAGGAGACAAAGGGGGTCACAAGTAAAATGCTTTTATTTAATCTTCATAACGAATAAAACTAAAAAATACAATGGAAAAAGTATGCAATTAAAATGTGAAAAACTAGTTTCTTAGTGTACATAATTACTGGCAGTAAATACCAAATGTTAATACAGAATATTGTTATTGAATTTTTATTTTAAAACTGTTTATTATACAATAAAGCATCGCATGTCGTCCACTATTTTAAGAGCAACCGTTTGTTCGAATCTGTCAATAACTGCTTCTGCATTCACTTGAGTTAACCATTTTTTTTTCTCTCCATGGCTACCAACATGTATGATTCCAAATTCTCCGCAGGCAGCGAATTTCTTAAACGTGTTTTTATGATTAACTTTGAAAATATACTCACATTGAACTTCAGTAACTGATAGTGTGCAGATGAATTTATAAGATTTTTTTAAAATGACTAAAACAGATGTCTGCTCATTGCATTTTTTACTTGATATGGGGGGTGGGGGGCACTTCATCATGGGACAATTTGCCATCGGATAAGCCGAGACGCTGGCCAGTCTGCCACTGCATAGAAACCTAATTCTAAGAATATTCGGAAAACGATGTTTAAGTATAATTTCGCGTTGTACTAGAGTTGTCTATAACGATGCGACTGAAAATATGCACCACTTGAAGTTTAGAAAGCAGCAAATTGTTTTCCAATTCATATTGGAGGTGGGTGGATTTGATTAAATGGTCTTTTGTCGTCTTAAGGTACTAGATTCAGCGTTCTTAATCTTTATCCTTCATGACCACAAACCCCAAGAACTTGCTGTGTGTGAAAAACCGAAGTACACTGTGCGATACCAAAATCCACATATGTCTGCGAATACTGGGTAATCTCAAATCAACAAATGTGGTTCTACAGAAGGATGTTGAGAATACCATCGACTGCACATGTGAGCAACGAAGTTTTAGAAAATGGAAACAAAACGGACACTTACAATTGAGATTGTCGAAATTTCCAGGATATATAACGAAGGAGCTCTTGGAAAATGGTTATCCACAGGATGGATTGAAGGCAACAAGGATCACGGACTTAAGTAAATTTGAGAGATGGACAAAATTTAAGAGCTGCAAAAGACAGGAAATTGTGACGAGAAACACGGCACATAGATGCTCAAATCCAATTTGACTTCACAAGAGCATCTCACTGCGACTCTTTCGCGTTCTCCACTGACCTTTGGTGGAACAGCTACAGTGTAACCATGATATAAGAGACCCGGATATAAGAGAAACCCGGATATAAGATTTTCTCTGGTCCCAATTTAGAGCCATACTTACCTAAACAAAATAGACCAAACCCGGATATAAGACTTCGTCTCCGGTCCTGGCAACTCTCTTATATCCGGGTTTGGGGTTTTTTATTACTAACAGTTTTGTTTAGTTTTATTGTAAATATTTTTTAAGTCATATTGTACATAATCATTTGGGGTTCATTTTAAAAAAATATTTTATGACCCTCCCCCCACGAACAATATTTGTACATAAGGGGACTAGTTAGGACTTCATAGAGAATTTGGGGTATTATGGTGAACGTAGTAAGAAAGGTAGGAGTGAATGTGTTTTGGTGATTGGGACATTGTTGGTGTGTTTGGGTCCATGTCTGAGACTAGCTAAGTTTTAGATGTAAGACAGAAGACCGTCATTCCCCAACCCCCTTTTAGGCCTTGTGCCACATTTTATACTTTTTTGTATGAATAAATATTCTCTTATATCCGGGTTACACTGTACATTGAATCAATAACTGCATCTACCGTAAGGAAAGCTTGTGTCCCGCCAGAAGGCTTTTTTTTTCTCGTCTGAATCCCTACTTCACATCTATATTCGTCCATGCATGGAATACTGTTGCCATATATGGCCTGATGTCCTCGCTGTTCATATCGAGGTTCTCAACAAAATCCAAAGACTAATATTCAATGTGATCGGTCCTGATTTGTCATCTCGACTGCCGTAACTTTCTCACAGACGTAATGTAGCTTCCCTCTGTCTTTTCTACAAATATTTTCATGACAACTGCTCTGACAAGCTATTTTCAATGGTGCTCCAACTGCATGAATGTAAGCGTGCTATTAGGTTGCCATCTCGGTTCCACCATGTTACTGTCGAAACAGTTAAATGTAATCACCTCTTCTACCACAAAAGCTCTCGAATTCTCGATAGTGGAACTCCCTTCCTCTTGCTTTCCTGATAACTACAATCTTCAAAAATTTAAATGTAATGTCAATCGACATCTGACGCCTCGATCCCTATTTTTATCCTTTCCTCGATCCCTCTATACCCAGTCTTTTCTCTTACTTTCACTCTCTGTAACCACTTGCATACTAGAGGCATTCCTGCCTTACTTGGGGTGAAATACTTATAAAAAAAATTTTAAAAGAAAAAAAGCAGTTCCACATTTGACATCAGGTGGGATTTAAGGTGTAAAAAAAAAGTAAAATTTGTATTTATACTGTATTCAATAATTCTAATTCTACTAGTTACATGGAAATCTTGGTCGGATCCAAATTGAAATAACTCTAATTTATGCACATAAATCGAGCAAAGTGAATACGAGGGAAAATTGGTTAGAAAAAGTGCACCGATATTCGTAACTTAAAACGGTTACTTGGGTACTTATTTTAGGGCATCATTTTACTTAGAATTATTAAAAAAAAAATTAATGAATTTATTTATAATCTGACATTTTAGGTTGGTGCAAAAATAATGACGTTTGCAGTAATAAAAAAAAAACAAAAAAAACTTCCAATTATTGCCATATCGATGTAAAATTTTTACATTTGCACAAGTAGCGAAACAATCGTTTTAAGGTGGTTAATTGAAATAAGTTTGCTAGCGTTCCAGAAAGCAACATCTATAGGTTAAATTGTGAATGCATGTGTATTTTTTTTTTTTTTTTTTTTTCTGGTTCTGAATCATGAAGTGAGAACAGAAAGCAGTTAGTTTGGTTTTAACCTCTAAACGGCGGGAAAAAGTTGAACAAATGTGTACGGCAAATGGTGGGAGGAGTTTATTTTTAATTTTTTGTTAGGGTACATTTATACTCGTTTTGTTTTCCATATATATATATATATATATATATATATATATATATATATATATATATATACTATTTTCAGATCCTAAAAATAAAAGGAACCTAATAGCGTTAGGTTCCTGGATTCTATTATTTTTTTTTTTTTTTTTTTTTTTTCCTAAAGTATGATTCTTCTTGCGGAGTACGGGGTTGTACATTATTTTCAACAAGTTATTGCCATTTTTCGCCTTTTCTTTTTGAGTAGTATCTATGCGGGCATAGAAATGACGTAAACTGACGAATCCTAGAGTTAGTCGGTTATTCTTGTCCTAAATAAATATTAGTATCGTTGAAAAGGTTACATGATATCGGTCAATATACGTAACGAAACTAGTCTATCGGTCAATCTGCAATGAAATGCGAATTTGCTTTTCAGGGGTGAAAGCGTAGGATACTATATAGAAACATGCAACACTTTAAAAACGGCGCTATACTGCTCTTGCCACAGCTATTTTATTAAATAGCTTTTAGACGTGACACTAACATACACTGCGCTTCCTCCAGCTTTTAATTTTTCTATCATTTCTTTCATCTGTACGGTTTAATGTGCTTAGTTACGAGAAGAATCATGGCAATGTCATGGCTGCCCGCTGATGAAAGTGTATACTAGTTTTAGATTTGAATTAAACTGCTGAAACGAGGAATAAAAAAACAATTCCTGTTGTGTATATTTGCCCTACAGACCTGACTTTCGAGGCGGTGTTAATGTATGGCGCAACTGCCTGGACATTAACCAAAACCCTAGTCTAAGCTTAATGGCATCTATATCGGATACTGAGAGATATACTCAACATCTTCTGGAGACTACATCCAACTAAATCACATCTCTATGGAGTCATCCCTGATATCTTTACAATTTTAAGCGAACGCAAGTCAAACAAGCGGGTGATATACTGTTCCGGACACTTAATCCTAGAGAAAGACTAGTTGGTCGTCCAGTAACCACCGACATTTACCAGCTATGTTATGACACAGAATGCTCCTTTAATGACCTTCCGACCTTGATGCAGAATCGTGATGATTGGCGTAATGCTTATGTCTGAGCTAAACGCGCCTGAATAATTTGTGCATATTGATATTAACGAGTCTGACCTTCGATAAGGTCCACCAAAAATTACTGGAAGCCTGACTTAGTTCGAGTAAGCTTCTTGCTGATAGTAATGTGGAACCTAGTTTCAGAATTTTTTGAAAATGCTATATAGATTTAAGTAGTCACTGGAAACTCCTTTGTACACTGACCGTATGTGTTTTTGTTTGTATTATTAACCAACCAATCAACGTCATACGAGACGCGCGGTTTCCTTTGAAATTGCAGATGAAAATTTGTTCTTAGCTCCGAAATTTTTGAGGCTCGGTTCAGCAGAATATTATCAGTAGTATTTTCCGGGTTTCCCTCTTAAAAATTGATATTTAACAATTGGGAAAAATATTTATCAACCGATAAACTTTAGATTAATAAATTTAATTTTCGAAGCCGACAATTATATAAATCACATGTTTAGAATTTTAAACATTTTTGAAACTTTATAAATTATAATTAAAAAAGATTCTTATAAAATTCATTCATCGGTAATTTTTTTTCTTCAGACTATAATTATATATAAAATATATTTAAGCAATTAAAGGCTTATCTAATTAGTTTTATCGCAATTTTTATTTTACGATTTTGGAGCACAATTTGTAGCTAGTAAGTTTGAAGGAAAAAATCCATTCTTCAAGGAGTCTCGCTTTTAAAACATTTTGGAGGACGGATTTAATTTCTAGAAACTACATGACATTAGGCGTGTAGGAGGGTGTGGTAATATCTATCATTTTATTCCTTTGTGAATACGTTCTGAAAAACTTCTTTTCGAGCCTGTTTTCCGGTAAGAATAACATTGAAATTCTTTAAAAAAATTGTCGGATTTTAATTTCCCTTACCAGTTCCGTTAAAACACTGACGCAGAAAAGTTTTAAAATGCGTCTTATGATAAAACGCATTTTAACGGCTAGAAAGGTGGGGAAAAATCTTTCCTCTTAAACTTGTTACGATAAAACTTTAAGTTTGGGATTTTTCATCATGCTGTATATTTTGCCCGCATATTTATTCGAGAATACAAAATATTTAGCCATATTGGCACAGTCAGACAGACGAAGTTTGTTTACGAACGTCAACAGTAGCAAGTTAGATTTCCCTGTTCATTCGGGTAACCTCACTCGCTCTTCATTCGGTTGTAATCTAAAGATATAAAAAATATTTTGTGGAAAGTTGTCACAAAGAATCTTAATTTTCTTTTTTCTTTCAATTTAAAAAAATAATTCAATTATTGAAATTTATAGAGCCGTATTTGAAGATTCGCTTATACACGCATAGGTTTTTTTTTTTTTTTTTGTACACTCAATATAAGGCCTAAGAAATAGATAAATGTAGATTGAGGATGTATAGAAAATATTACTGTTGATGAAAAATCCCAGACTTAGAAAGGTTAAGTTGTGGTGCTTGAAGATGTCTCCTCTCCGTCGTCTGTTCCACATAGTAGATTCTTAAACTTGCTGAATTACGAAGGGAATGGGGGCGATTCGTTCCACTGTACATAATGGTTGGTTTTAGCCGTGAAGGTCTGTACTGGTGGAAATAAAGGAATATAACGCATCAGAATTTCTATCATGGAAATAACGATTAAACAGCAAGGCTGCGCTTCTGGCTTCTATCAAAGCTGGAAAAAGAACTGGACAGCAACCTGCCTAGGTATGGCAGCAGTCGTCCATTTCTGTGGGCTGGGATATGTATGGTCAATTTCCAGTGACTCTCTTAAAATGGACTTCAAAATATATTCAGTGATGTTGCAAATAACTAATGTCCTATTACAAAAAAGGTTAACCCTTTCGATTACAGGGAAAATACCTAGAAGGAATATTAAGATAACCAGCATATAATGCTCATTAGATACACTTTCATATCGCCAACTAGCAGCCTTACCCAGCTTCAATTAGAATGGAGCAAAAACAGCATGTTTAGATGCAAGTCTTTCTTCAATTACTTTAAAGTAATTTCATTAAAAAAATAGAATTGATGCAGTTACTGATATAACAGAAGTAGTATGTATTTATTCAATCGAAGTTAGCCAAGGACATGAAGGGGTAAAACAGTCAGCATGAAGACTCTCCTCAAACCACAATTATTTTTGAGTTTTTGAAATTCAATTTATCGGTATGCTACAAGGGATGTAAAAGGATACATTTATAAAGCAATTGTTAAACTTGATGAAAATTGGTTGAAAGATCAAAAAAGAAAACTGTAAAAATCGCCATTTTTCGTTATTTACGCGGGTTTTCAATATATGGGTGGAATCAATTAGTTAGTTGACTCCAAGAATCAACTTCTTGTTGGCACCAATTGAGTAAAGTTTGTATTAGATTGCTTGGAAATTGAGGGAGTTATTAGTTTAAAATTTGAAATCGATTTTTCGCTAAACGCAGTAGCGTAGAAATAAAAATGAGGCCATGATCTAAGAACCGATCTATAATGTATATGCCAAGTTTGGTCAAAATCGTGTGTGTATATAATATAATATAATTTATATCATATTTGTACAACCTTCGAAGAATGTTAGGTCCAAACATTTGAAGATTTCTTATGCAGGGCCATTGCAAATGTCTCGTAGGGCCCCCGCCGAACCTATGATACTATGACCCACTCTTCTACATTCCAATTTTCATAAGATAGTATTCATATAAAAATTATCTAATTGTGTACAATAATGGCTCGTATGCATTATAGGTGAATAATTCAACTAGAAAAATTGGAAATAGATACTGTATCTAAATAAAAAAATTACATGTCATAAAACATCATTCCATCTTAAAAAAAAAAAAAAAAAAAAAAAAAAATCTATCTTGCTGCAATTTTTAACAGCAGCTTGAGATTTTTCTTGAGTTGAATAATTTTAACACCTTCAACAAATATTGAATTTCTTTTCTTTTCTTTTTCTTTTCGAGACTTAGCTTGATCGAAACAAATTCACGAACTTGCCCTACCCCGCAAAAAATTTGAAAGATTTTCATTCTCTTATAGTCAGTTGTACTTAGTTTAATCAGTAATGTCTATAAAATATTTGGTAAGCGGACCACAGGGAAACGGCACATAACATACCTTACTTCAAATTAGAAAGAAATTTTAAGAAATAACTTTCAGTATTTATATTTTGTGTCTGCTGCCAGTAATATGTACTGTACGGAGAACGGTAATAATGACACAAGTTCTTGTTCAGTTGTCCGAGAGCCGCCGAGTACACACCATTGATCACTGCTATCTTAACTCTTATATAACGTGTACATTAAGATTGACATTTGTAACCTTATATTCATGTGTCATAAATCGATGAACTCTTCAAGCGTAATAAGTCATCCTCAAACTGAAAATTTGATTTTTCACATACGCAATAAGGGTAAAGAAAATCGATTTCAGAAGCTTTATTTTTCAGTTTGCTAATGATGTAATTGAATAATACTTGTCTTTTAACGCATTTAAGTTTATAGCATAACCTACAAACTTACAAATACTTCAAAAACAAGTTCTTGAAGGCTACAGAAAGTCGTAGTACTACTATAGCTGTATATGGTTTTAGAAATTTCGTATTAGGGGTAGTATTCTTTCTTTTAAATCTATTGAATTAAACCTTTATTTTGATAAAAAGTTCATCGAATTATAAAGGGAATCACTTACTTTATAACGTCATGACCCTAGTGGAGGGGGTTCCCAACCTTTCTTATGCCTCGCATCTCTTAAACTTATCTCGCACCCCCCTAAAATAAAACGCACGCACACACATAATCTCATGAAGAAGGCAATTTATACTAAATTTGAGCAACAGATTTATTTAAGCTAATTTTTGAATGGCATCAAAGAAAACCATTATAATAAACTTAAATACTAACAAATACAAAAAAAATTAAGCTTTTCATTTAATGTAAGTGTAAATTAAACAATCTCAAAACTAAAATCTAATAAGATTCACATAAAAAAATGTCATTTAAATATAATGAAGTTTTGTTTCTTTTTCTTGGATATGATTTTGTCAAAATGTGGTACTTTGTTGCTGATAGCGATTTGCATGTCTGCCTGTGGATTCATGTGATTTCTAGACTTTGTCTTTATTGAAAAAGAACTAAATCCAGACTCGCATGTGGTCGCAAATGGGATAAGGACACCAATTATTTTCAGTCTTGAAAACATTTATTGCTGAACACCAATACTCTAAAGTCTTGCCTTGAAATTGCATTTCAAGAGCAGGATTTGTCCGCAAATCAATCTTCCTTCAGTTCGTCGTCATCCGACATATTATCCAGATTGTGGAAGTATGGATTCATGATTCATGATTCATTCTCCTGAGAAACTAGATTCATTCATACGAGTGAAAACTTCAGCCAAATAAGCCAGCATTTGCATGAAATTTGGTGATTCCAATTCACCAACCAGATCAGTCACGTTCCTCCAGAAAAAAAAAAACTGATTTCTTTCCATAGTTTGAAGAAGCGGGTTAAAGCTCGCCCTCGTAAGAGCCAGTGGACTTCAGTGTGGAAAAGCAAAACTGTATGTTCATTTCCCAGATCTTCACAACGCAAACTAATCCCTAATCCAGTTGATGATCTTTACACAAGTGTCGAGTATTTTTTTTTTTTTTTTTTTTTTTTTAACCTTGGAGGCAAAGTTTTTGCTGCCAAAGCATGACTATGAAAGAAACAGTGGATGACTTGCAAGTGCGGAATCTCCCTCTTCATCAGTGCAGAAAACCTAGATTTATTCCCTAGCATCGCAGGAGTACCATAAGTGCACACAGAACCAATAGTTTGGATATCTAAATCATGTTTGGCAAAGAAGTCTTTTCAGAAATTGATACACATCTTTTCCTTGTGTAGTTGTTTTCAGCTCTTCACAAAATAGGAAATCTTATTTCACAATACTATCGCTGACATACCTAACCGATGCAATGAATTGAATGCAGTTTGATACATCAGTTGATTCAACCAACTGGAGAGATTTTCAAAGAACTAGACCTGGCATCTGAGATAATTTGATCCAAAATATCAATATCACTCGAATCGCCAATTCTATTATGAATGACGCTATTTGATAGCGGCACTTATTCGAGCTTTTTTTTCTTGTTTCTTGGCCCAGAACAGTTGTTGCCATTTCTAATGCACAGTTTGATCAGCTCTTCTGCAATTGTATGGCGTTTCTTGGACTTGGTTACTTTATATGCCACTTGGTACGAAGCCAACTGCAGTGGTTTGTCAAAAGAAACAAAACTTAATCTTGGAAGGCTTTTTAGAGATTGAAAATAGGCTCTTAGTATTCCATGATTGAAAATAGGCTCTTAGTATTCCATGATTGAAAATAGGCTCTTAGTATTCCATGATTGAAAATAGGCTCTTAGTATTCCATGATTGAAAATAGGCTCTTAGTATTCCATGATTGAAAATAGGCTCTTAGTATTCCATGATTGAAAATAGGCTCTTAGTATTCCATGATTGAAAATCATGGCCTTCAACATCATTCATTTCCCGTGAAAGTGAAACCAAAGCGCACGGTCATCATTCCATATTTTTTTATTATATATATATATATATATATATATATATATATATATATATATATATATATATATAAAACATATATACACACACACGAGGGGTTAATAATCTAAGAGATAGAAACAAAGATTAACTCGTGAATGTAATAACCAACATAACAGAATCCAGCACCCATCAAATTTGGATTCTAGAGAGAATTCTGAATTTGAAGTTAAAAAAAAAAAATAAGAGGCCCACCCACTTGGCAACCCGACTATAAACAGTAGCTGACAGGAAGCAGCACCGCCTATTTCCGGTTGTTAATTTGAATGCTATCCATATTATCTTATTACTGTTACACTGGCTAATTTAACAAAGAGTCGTTTTCTCTTCCGCTATTGTTAAAATGGTTAAAGGTATCGGCAAAAATAATAAATTTGAATGTTTAACGGTTAAATTTAAAGATTTCAATTTATTTTTGTTAAATTGCCAAATCCAATGTTTCGCCCCCACCAGGGGTGAGAGCACCACCGGTTAGGAACCACTACCTTTAGTGTATAGTCTCACCAATTTTAAACCTTACCAAGAATCTACACTTACAAATTAGCTTATTGTATCATAGCGCAAGATTTAACATCCATCAACTTTGTAGCAACGTTGGTAATTAGTCACAATTAGTGTAGTCGGTTGAATCAGGGCCGCCGCTAGATTCCTCCCCTTCCCCGAAACTTTGATACGGGACCTCCGCTCTCTACTACATGTCAATTTCAAAGTTTCACAACCTGGGGGACCACAAACCCACGAGGACGAGGGCAACGTTTTTATCACTTCATACCAAAAATCTGATTTGTTTTAAAAGCAGTATTTCATTTTTCGAGAATTTTTCTTTAAACATTATTTTATTTTTAAGATCATTTTTTTTCTGTTTTATTCTAAAAATGTGAAAAATAGGGACTAGAAATTTTATTTTAATTACTGGACATGAGCGCGGAATAAAAAAAAAAAAAAAAAAAAAAAAAAAACGCGACTGAAATTAGCAGTAGGCATGGGGACCCCATGCGGTTGAGAGGTTAGGGGTAGAAAGTACCGGCACTGTCGATTCTTTAGTTAATGATTGATAAGGTAGAAAAAATGTCAAAAGTACAAAAAGCAAAAACGCTACTGAAACTAGCCCTCGTAGGGTTCTTGCCTAGTACGCACTGCACCGGACATGCAGACGATGTATATTATAAGTTGATGACTGACAATGTAACGTCCATTAAAAGAAAATGGCGGATAACCATAAACAGTGCTGGAAAAAAAAAAAAAAAAAAAGACAGGCCACAACGTCCCCTCCAACACCCTAAAAAAAAAAAAAAAATCGCGCCCACTCCCTGGTCGTGGGTTTCGGGTTAAGACGCGCCGGCCCAGAGTTGAATTCAATAATCGTGACAAAATTTAAAACTGCAGATTTATATTTTTTTATAAAGGTTTGTAGTTATCGGTGCGTAAGTAGGAATCTGCATGCCAAGGTCGTTGCGTTTAATTTCTCAAATACCTTGAATGTATGAATTCATTTCTTCTGCTCTCAACTAAATTGTTTGAAATGTATCTATATTTATAAGTCTAGCATTCGTCCATGCATTTAATATTGCTGTCACATCTGGTGCTTCCATTTACATACAGATTCTAGATAAAATACAAAGAAGCTGCAATATTATTGATCCTGAACTGGCATCTCTTCATTTTCACACCACCGTAATGTAGTTGTCCGTGCCTTTTTTTTTTTTTTTTTTTTTTCCTTATAACAATTCTCATGGCATTTGTTCTGAATTATGGTACCTAGACTTCATGGATTTAAGCGCCGTCAAGGTTTCATCATTTTCCAGTTGAAATGTCTCGATATAACCGTAAGTTCTATGCTAACAGTTTCTTCTCTTCCTGCTTTCCAGCCAACTTTGATCGTAAAAACATTAAATGCAATGCAAAGTTATTTTTTTTTTTATTTTTTATTATTTTTTGTATCAATTCCTGTTTGTTTTTTTTTTTTTTCTCAATCTCTCGCTCAGTAATCCCCTGTGGCGTAGTGGTTTCATTGCCTTGCATGGGGTGAATATTAAAATGTTTGAAGTAAATTTTTTTTTTTTTTTTTTTTTTTTTTTTTTTTTTTTAAACGGTGTTTATTTTTGTCTACCAGTTTGTTCATTCGAACTCGCATCTCCCTTAGGAGGGACTAGTCAGATCGAGTGTGCTTTAAACCACTCAGCTACGGAGAAGCTCATACCAAACAACTCCCTACTTGCCTTAAAGCATAAGTATTTAAATGTTTTTACCAGGAAAAAAAAAATCAAACAGAACAAGGTGTTCTAATCAAATACGGATATATCCTTAGAAAAGAACGCCTGAAGTAATAATGTCAGATTAAACAAAAAAAAAACAAAAAAACAAAAAACAAAAAAACAATACATTAAGAAATATTTGTTTAACGTATTCGTTCTCTCAGTTGCAGGAGCGAGGTCGCGTACTTTTGCATTCGATGGCCGGGAGTTTATTTTATTTTTTATTTTATTTTATTTTTTTTTGTCTGTAAAATTTGAACTCCATGCTTATTCCTACATAATTAGATGTTGTCGGTTGAACCTAACTTATCTGAATACGATAAATCTTTTCTCCTGATTTATGAATTGCCTTCTATATTTAAAACAAGTTTTTTGATATCTTTTTTTCTTCTAGGCTTCAAAATGTTGTCTCTTTCTCATACCACGATGCCGGCTTTGTCAACCTCTAACTTGGGCGACATATGGCGTTCTAAAAAGCAACAGCCTATTTTTCAATGGTGTAAAATTTCAGAACGAGAAAAAAGTGAAATGCTTAAGGAAAATCAAGCCAAAAAACGGACCGTTCAGATTATTTCACGAACCTCAGAAATGAACCCAGATGTGAAGCCATTTCATCCTAGAAATAAAGGGCTGGCTCGATCGGAGGGACTGTGGGAAATGTATTGCAACCAATCAGAGCCTGTCGTCTTTGACCATTCCGTAAAAAACGGGCGGTCAAGCTGGCCAGATGCCCGTGCACACGAGAATGGCGAAGAATCTCGCTTTCACTTTAGACTTTACGGAGAAAAGGACTTCTGGGGTTATGTCCTACCGAATACCCTCCTTACACAGAAAAGGAGTTTCTCGTGGGGATTAAGTGTCCCGACAGACTGGCAATCTCCTGTGCATCTTTGTTTTCCCGTCACCCTGTTTGAAGACGAGTTAAATTGGGAAGATTCTTCAGTTAAACCAAAATCGGCGTTGCTAGACTCTTTTAATGATGTGACACCAGACCTTGAAAATGGAAAGTTCTCTCTGCCTGAGAACGCTATAGCTTCGGAGATCTTGGAGAAAAAGAATAGCTCAACTGAAAGCGAACAATCGTCTGACGTTACGCTCTCTCGTTGCGACGAGGATAAGACCAAAGTCTCTTCTAATTTGTCGTATTCAATGAAGGATCTACTATTTGGAACTCCAAGATCCGATTCTCGAAAGAGACGTAAGCTTCCTGGAATCTCTAGAATAATGAATGAAAGTTGTAATTTTTACAAAAGCAATTCGCCACCCGTATTGACAGTTCTTTAACTGAAAATTTACTGTCCCATAAAGACTTTTCTACTAACTTGTAGAATCTGTAATTCTATTGGGTAATGCTTAGGATTTTAAGTATGCTCTGAAAACTTAGGCTATCATAAACTCGGTGGAAGAAAATCAATTCGAAGCCGGGTGTGACTCCTGTGAAAAGCAGAAAACTAGTCTGAAATTTGTATGAACTGTTAAAAAAAAAATTGAACTTCTGCTCTGAAAAACATGGCCTTTTGACGAACTGCTTTTTTCTGGAATCTTCTGGAGAGCAATCCTAAAACAATCTGGGAATAGATTACTTAGGACTCGGGGGGGAAAAGCTGCTGTTCGAAACTGCCTTATTGTTAACTAGCAATTGGGCTAATGTCTTTTGCTTTAAGTTGACTGTATATTCTAGTCTTTGACGATTTACTAGAATAAACGCCCTCTACCGGCAAAGAAAGGATTCCTTTCCGTCACTGTTGTTTAGCGGTGGATGATGAAACAGAAATCGGAGTGTACTTTCGATTTAATATTAAATGATGGAAGAAATTAACCACCAAAAAGGCGCAAAACGATTCTAATGCGAATGAGTTTGTAAACATTTTGTGGTTAAAAAGCTGTTAATTTTAACTGGTTAAACAAATAGTGCGCAGTAGCATTTTTTAATGTCTGTTTATATCCTGTATCTTACAAACTTGTGGATTTACAACATCTAACTACTTCGGCTGTATGTAAAATAACCGAAACTGCTATATATATATATATATATATATATATATATATAAAATGGATAAAACATTGCCGCGAATTTAAAGTTCGAATTCTATTCGAAAATTTTTTCGAAAACGAAAAACCAAATTAAAAACTGTAAAGGAAAACACTTCCAACGACTTTTTTAAATATTTACCATTTAAATCTCTCGTAACAATTTTTTTAAAAATTTGTTTATAACTTGTGAATAAATTAAAAACCGGATATTTTAATTAGTTTCATAATTTGTATTTAATTTATTCTTTGCAAGCAGCAAAGGGTTTTCGTTCCAACTAATTGACTAATTTTATTTAATCGAATAACATGCACTAGATATTGAATCTACCATAATTTCGAAAATTTTAGAAGTCGACTACAAAGTGTTCTCGGTAAGCAATAGAATAAAGTAATTTCCAATTGTCAACTAGAAGTGATTTCTTCAATCAATACTTGACTGATGTTTTGTGCAAGTAAATCTTGCAATGTTTAAAGAATAAAATCGAAACTAGCTTCCCTCTCAGTTTGAACTGATCAAAACTTCCACTCGATTCAACAACGCGTTCGCTGTAATGTGTAAATCGATCACCTGTGTTGCTTGTTTTTGTGTTACTGACAACGCCCTTACAAAACACTAGTGAAACTCTTCTCCAATATGAAAGAAACAGTATCTTTTTTTTTTAAACACTTAAACTCTGTAGGTGACTGTTTGCTAACTAAAAGGTTTGTCCTGCCTTTTCAAGCAATTTCAAACAATACTATGCAGTTTTGTTGTCAAAACAAACTTGACTGAAATCAAGACCTATACAACATCAGTGGAGGGACTGCCATAGACATTAAAAAGGGAAGTAATATTAATGAATACTGCAGGTTAATATAATTACCGCTCCAAGAAATAATGTTGAACTAGACAGTTGGTTACATAAAACTGATTTCGTGAGTAACTTTTTTGATAGATTCTTTTTAGCTAGCATCGCCATTCTTGTAGAAATAATACTTGGGGCTTTCAATCTGATCCGAATTTAGAATGATTAAGCCTTCATTTGGAGACACGGTGGAATAATGGATAGCGGCTCGGATTGAGGAATCGGAGAGCCAAGTTCGAATTCCAGTCGAATCCATTACATTCATTTACGTGCTAATATCCTTGAGAAAGGTATGAATCCTCTTCTCCCACAGAGAAGAGGATTTATACCTGTCCAGCTATGGGTAAATAGGACAGACCGGGTTATATAGCCTTGGACGTCAACTGGTCTACCGTAGAAAGAAATGGCAAGCTACTGTGGAAAAATCTGCCTAGTCAGTCAGGGAGAGAAAGATACATGATTGCCTACGCGTGTATCACATGACTATCTTGTAATAGAACAAGAATACTACTAAACTGGATTCTTATTTTTCGTCAGTTAAACTATAGCTTTTCTCTATTCCATTAGTCTTGGAGTCTCCTTTATTGAATTATAGAAACTTCCCCTGATATTGAAGACTATGAAATTTTTTTTTCGATATTTTAAGATGGAGGCACGGTGGAGTAGTGAACAAGGGCTCGGACAGAGAAAGCCGAGTTTGAGTTCATTACATTCACTTACGTGCTAATAAATATATGAAGCAAGGGCACCTCGACGTGGTGTAATGGTTAGAAAGCTTGTCTTGCTAGATCACTTACGACTGAGTAGTGAGTTCGCACCTCACTGGGTGCCCCATACTTTCGGCCTTGTGCCACATCTAAGCTGGGCTTAGAAAATCATTATAAATATATGAAGCAATGTTTTCTCCTTCTAACTATAGGGAAATAGCAGGGTAGATCGGATCTTCTAACCTTAGTTAGAAAGGAAAACCTCTGAATTCTAAAACCAGCCTGGACACTGTTGGGCTCCGTCAGGCTATCTTGTCCAGGAAAAAACACTGCTGCGGTAGTACATATAGTGCCTCTACCACATTAAAAGCTTACGCCTTAAGAAAAAAAGTACTTCAAAGTATGGCACAAATTCGCTATCTGTGAGACTACAAATGTAGAAAATAAGAGTAGGAACTCTCAACTTTTCAAATTTGAAGTGATTGAATATCAATTGCCGTAAATTGCGGTGTAAAAGTAGTTTTCAATTCTAGAAAAATATTTCTAAAACTAGGGGTCACTTGTATGGTGAGTATAAAATATAAACTCTTACCGAGTTAGAAGTATTGTCCCATTTGCTTATAACAATTACTGTGTACTACAATATACGCTGGGTAGCAGTACTATATATATATATATATATATATATATATATATATATAACCTACCTAGTACGATGTGTAATCTACGGTATTAATATTTCATAGGAGTTTGACTTTAATGAATTTATCAGTAGACCTGAGGAATTATAAATGTTCGCTAAGTGATCAGTTATGTGCCACGCGTGATACACGCTTAGACGATCATGTATCTTTCTATACATGACCTGACGAAGCATTTTTTTTTCCGCAGTAGGTTGCTATTTCTTTCTGTGGTAGACCAGTTGCCATCCAAATCTATAGATCCCAGTCTGTCCTGCTATTTACCCATAACCGGAGAGGGAGTGCGATAAGATTCATACCTTTCCCAAGGTTATTAGCACATAAGTGAATGGATTCGGCTGGAATTCGAACTCTGCTCTTGGATTCCTCAATCCAAGCCGCTATCCATTACCGATACGATACCCATCGATCTGTGTTATAGGCTGTTTGCGATATAACGCATATAAAGATATTACAGTTAGTCTAAATATTCGTGGGGTCGACCTGTACAGTAGGTATAGTTCTAACTTAGAGTTTTGGGCTAATAATATTGAGGTCGACTTTACGGTACTTTTTATCTTTGAGTCATGCCTTCTCGTGTACCATGGTAGGTGTCATTCACCGGTGTCTTCTTTCTCTTCAATTCAGCTTTTCTCTTCTACGCTGTTTCAACGTGGTGTGGCCGTAAGCCCGAAGAACATCGAAGTTAAGCACCGTCGAGCCTGGTCAGTAACTAGATGGGTGACCACTTGGTGATAGTAAGCTTGGATGTGCGGGTAGTGAATAATTTCTTCAGTGTGCGCTGTCCTTTCAGGACGATGGCGTTCATGGCCCTCCACACCTTCCCTGTTCTTTGTAGCTCTTCACACAAGCTAATTCTTCATTACGCCGTGTCCCTTCAGGACGTTGGCGATCTACAATTTCATTCCGTTTGTAGTTTGATACTCGTGAGATCACCGAAGTTAAGCAACGTCTGGCCTTATCAGTACCTAGATAGGTGACCACTTGGAAATACCAGGTGCAGTGGACTTGATGTGCTGGTAATGTAATGAATAGTGGCGCGGAGACCAGAGTTCGAATTTCCGTTGGATTCGTTATATTTACTTACGCTCAAATAAACTTGCGAAAGGTATAAAACTACCTCTTTCCTCTCAGGCTATGGGTTAATTAGTAAAATATGCATCACTAAACAGTTATACCGCCCCAAATGTTACTATTTAACAAAAATTTAATAGCTTTAAATAACCTGCAAAAGGATTAAGCCTTAGAAAATTTATCAACAACCAATCCTTTACTTAGTGATGGCCAGTCAAGATTAGTCCTGTTCTACATCGCCATTTCTCCCATGTCTAGCGCGAGAAGACCTAAACCTGTAGACTGAAAAAGTTATGAAAAATGCTACTAGAATAGTAACAGTAATTTAAAAACCTGACGAGTGTTTTAACAGAGGACGGAAAGCGATATACTGAAATCTGAATGCGAAAGATGATTTCCAAAAGTATAGTATAAAACGGAATTTTTTGTTACAAACACAAAATACTGAACTGTTATGTAATACCAATCCACCTATATAAGCAACTAGCAGTAGAGCCCGGCGTTGCCCGGGGATGTAACAGTAAGAGATAGATCAAGTATCGACCATGATAAAGACTGAAAAATAAAATTGACAAAGATTATTGTTTAAGGTTGACGGACACGCATGTCATAATTAGTTTTTTTTTTTTTTTTTTTTTTTTTCTAATTGGTCAAACTCAAACAAAAGTTGTCTACCGATTGAATAGAATTTTATTATAAACAATTGTCTTGTAAATGGAATTTTTAAAGCGTTCTGAATGAAAAATAAGTGTGCAAGACAGTAAGAAACACTACCTGCCCCCAAAAGTGAAGTTGTTGAAATCTGTTGAATGTTGAAAAATGTAGGAAATCCGATCCCACACACACACACACACACACACACACGAGTTTTATAAGTATAACTTGATATGAGTTTCCCCCCCCTTTCATTTTGGCGACAGAATCTATTTCATGCAAAAACAATTGTTTTTTCCCATTTTTGGCGCTGTCAGAACCACCGCAAGGTAATTTTACGTAGTCCTGTGATGTTTTGTCGAAATCGGTTGAAAAAAAATGTAGGAAATCCAATCCAATATATAAACAAGCGCGCACACACACACACACACACACACACACACACACACACACACACACACTGCGTTTTATATCAAGGGGGACTTGAAGCAACAGAAATTTGTTTTTACAGAAGGATGTTGAGAATATCCATCGATTGAAAATCTGAGCAAAAAAATGGAAACAAAGGACATATTTAATATCACGAAGAGAGGGTTAAAATTTTTAGAACCCATAATTTAAGGCTTGGAAAATTGGATACTCACAGAACAGATTAAAGGCAGGAGGGAGAGTGGAAAATAACGCATGTCTTGCCTAGCGAATGTGTGTAAATGGATGACAGAATTGTGCTTTAGGAGAGATAGCCAAAAGACAAAATTTACTTAATGTTACAAAGGGCAGGAAATTGTGTAGAGCCATGATCGCCAACATCCTTCGGCTCTCCACATTTTCCTGTCTTTTGGAGTTCTTAACAAATTTTGTTCTCTTAGACTTTTTTTTTTTTTTTTTTTCTCCACCCTCTACTTACACAAGCTTGCTAAATTGGTTATTCGTTGTTTCGCCCTGTCCATCTTGCCTTCAACCTGTCTTGTGAGTATCAAATTTTTCAAGTCTTCTTTTCTCATTATGTGCCTTAAACATTTCAACTGTCCCTTTCTGATAAGTATAAGTACTTTTCATATGATCCACTTTTTCCTCTACTTTTTTTTTTTTTTTTTTTTTTTTTTTTTTTTAGGTTGGTGCAAAAATAATGACGTAATAATGTCGTTTTTTGACGTATTTTTAACGTCAAAAAACGACGTCATTATTTTTGCACCAACCTAATATTAACCTTGCATTTTCTGCCATATTTGATTTTGCGGACACATGGCATAGTGGATAAAAGCGTTAGTTAGATCCAGTGATAGGACCCAAAGAGTGTGAGTTCAATACCCGGTTAAGGCAGTGGAGAACTTTCAGAGAGGAATTAACAGGAGATAACTGACATCCATTAGACATGACACGTAGAACTAGAACGGTCCACTTCAGTGAGCGAAATAAAGGGTTCAACTACCTGAAGAAGGCCAGAGCGTACAACGGCCGAAATGTAATAAATATGGCGACAAAGATGAGGACAATAGTCCGAATAATGTAAATAGTGTATTTTGAGGAAAGGAAGAATAATAATTTCACCAAATAAAAGCCCCAAGAGCCCCTCGCCGTAGAGGGTAACTGAATGTAAGAGATAGACGGAAGGGAAATTAATAGGATAAATAGACTGGTCCATGACTTGATGAGGTTAAGAGTTCAAGGAAGCATCTACTAAGAGGTTTGTTATACAGTGTAACCCGGATATAAGAGACTTCTTTTCCGGTCCCGACAACTCTCTTATATCCGGGTTACACTGTAATCGTATGTTACTGAACACTGAAGAACGCCACTTTTCCTTCCCCAAAATTTGCCATTGTGCCATACTTTTGTAGCCGTTACAAAAATAATCTGTGGAGGCCGGTTAGTTTGCTTATGACAAGGCAATGTAAATTAACGGACCTCGAAGGAGGCATGATGGACGATGTCAAACACTGGAGATTCCATTATTGAAATTGGTGGGGGATATTTGACACCCCTCCCGCAATCAAGTGTCCCGGAAATATCTAGTAGAAGGCATTTCTGTCCACTGGGGGTGGGTGGGAATAAAATCAAATGAGTACAAAAATTTAAATATTTGGTAAGTGTTCTAACAGGACGGAAAGTGCGGAACTGAAATCCGAAGATGCATTTGGAATGATCAAAGACGCCTTCCAGAAGACAGAAAAGCTTCATTAGAAACGAAGAAAAGAGTATTGAACTATTATATCTGTCCTCCTACCATATATGCTTGCTTATAAGGCGTCTGGGCGTATAAGACTACCCCAAAATTTCAATTTAAAATGTAGGTTTCTGGCTTTATTCGCCGTACAAGACAACCCTGGCTCCAAAATAGTCGTATTTTAAAATGTATTGTATTGAATTTATTAAATAAATTGAGTAAGCATTTACTTCCTTTTCACGCAAATTCTAATGAAGAAAAAAAAAAACTAGTTATTTTAAGAAAAACTTCCAAAGAAAAGCAATGTAACGAACCAGACCTGGAATTCGAACTCGGCTCTCCGATTTTTCATATTTTTTTTTTTTTTTTTTTTTTTTTTTTTTTGTAAGAATAATTTTTTTTTGTGAGTGAATATTGCATTAAAAGATTTTTGAGAATAACAATATTTTTTTTCCCAGATAAAAATCCTACCATTTCACACATGAGATGGGTGCGTACCTTTCTGAAGAAATGTTAAACGGCATTGGCTTATATTACATTTGCATCTAATTCGGAAGATACCAGTCGCACATACAGCAGAATTATTCTTACAATAAAAATATTGTTCTGCTTGAAATAACCCATAAGGGGTTGATAATCCGTAAAAATCAATCGATGATATTTTCTGTCGAACGTTTCTGCTTACAATGATTAGGGACACATAATCGAAAGTTATGCTTCCTACATGTGCCGAATTATTATTTCAAAAACGTTTTTACTTACTTTTTGTGAGTGGATCACTCTATTTAAGTAGTTCCATTACTTGTTACAAAGATATAACAAACTGAAATCTACTATAAGGTTTCTTCTTTTATATGCCAAGTCCCTTCAGAGCATAGGCGAACATACCTCTCCACATCTTCCTGTTCCTTGTAGCTCTTAAGTTTTGTCTTTTTATTTCTTCCAAACCCTGTTCTACCATCTATTTACTAAAGTCCATCAAGTATGTTACGCACTGCTTTCTCTGTCTCTCAATCTGTCTTGTGAGTATCAGATTTTCCAAGCCCACCTTCCTTGTTACCTGTCTCGGAAATTTCAACTGCCTTTTCCTGATGTTATGTGTTTCCTTTTTGCTTCCGTTTTCTCTAAAACCTCGTCGTTCCTAGCATGTTTACTCCATGGTATCCTCAGCATCTTTCTGTAGAACCACATTACTGTTGCTTCCAGTCTCTTCTTCATCCTTGAGGAGATTGTCCAGCATTCACTGCCATATATTGGCGTACAATGCGACCGTTTAATCGAGCGGGATAATATACAATTTCATCGTACCTATAATATCCAAAATTGGTGTAAGAGATATTATGTAGTCATCAGATCAATTTGAGGCTGCTTAGGCTCGATGACACGAATAGTGTGATCGATTGATTAGTAATATGTCTTACTAATTAACCCATAGCAGGAGGAGAAGAGGTGGATTCATACCTAATTAGAATTTGATAAACAAACAAGAAATTATAAAGTATATAAAATGGGGGATCAATCCTATATTAAAATCAGTATATAAACTGATCCTCACTTTGTGGCCATGGTTGTTTCTATACATTTATATTCTAGAGAATCTACGTAAATCTAAGACATGTCTGTGTAGCAAATCACCATTTGAATGATTGGTCTATTCGTTTTTTACAGCTTACCAACCACTTGCAGGTTATTTAAAGCCAAAAAATATTTTTACATTGTAAGATTTATTTTTGAAATAGTAATGGTTTAATGATACAAGTATTACTAATTAACCTATAGCTGGAGGAGAAGAGATGGAATCCTACCTTTTCCAAGGGAATATAACGAACTTTACGGGAATTGGAACTCTGTTCTCCGATTAACAATTCCGAATCATTATACCTTGCACCATCCGCATATCCAAGATTACAGCACCTGGTATTCCCAAGCGGGCACCCACCTAGGTACTAAGTTCGACGTTGTTTAACTTTGGTGATCGTACGGGAACCGGTGTTTCAACTTGATGTGGCCGTAAGCACGAACGGTGTGGCTACAACATTCGTTCGACACGAACTCAATTGGTCGTGTCGGAGACTGCAAAATTCTGCACCTACAAATGACAGGAAGCTGTGGAGGCGGATATTATTATTATAATTCTTATGTTCCCATATTTGCATGGGATTTTATTTATTGCAATAGCCGCTTAAATCTATCGTAAGGGACTCTCTCTTGTAAGGATGTTGCGAAGAGTGAATTTTACATTGCATTTACATTTTTGAAGATCAATGTCAATCGTTATCTTCTGTCGTTTTAATTTCTATTCTTTTATTAATCTCTCCCTTTAACCCCTTTCCCGTTGAAGACGTGTATATAAGTTTTTGCCTAAGTGTTTTTTCAGACCCGAACGAAAAAATATGTCCAAAACAACGTTACAAAGAACAGCTACAGATGTTTTTAAATGAGGACTAGCAGCATGGCCTGGCGTTGCCCGTGCTTGATTAAAAAATCGTACGATTCATACAGCAATCGCTATCACTTGACTTAAAATATTTTTGCCCTTCCTTGCCTTTAAAGGAGTGCTCTTTGCTGTGCCGATGTTGCTACATGCCTTACTTCTTGCCTATCTCACACTGCGAATTTTTTCTAAGAAAAAAAAAAAAAAAAACTAAACAAAATGAACACAAAACGATCAGCTTTAAAAAAGGAGTCGTAACTGGAAAAACCGAATGAAAAAAGGATGTTAACAACAAATACTTTTTCACACCCAACCCAGTTCTGCGTTGAGTTTAAGCAAGCGAATGAGCCAATTGGAGTAAAGTGCCCTGCAGATTTAAATTTTTCCCACTTGTGACGAATGCAGCTATCGATTTTTTTGTTTTGCATACTAGCATGCTAGTTAACATTAGTATCAGTCAGCTGTTGGCTCTCGCGCTAGCCAGTAGAATCTTCCTGCCTATTCGTGGCAGCCAGCCGTTGGCTTTCACTTTGGCCAGTAGAGAATGGCCGCAAACTACATGAAAAGTGCCGTAGAAGCATGAAAAAAAATCGATTATTTCCACTATCGATGGGAGTTGGGAAATGCAAAGTCGGTCTTGGCCTTCCCGCTAACTTGGAGCATGTGCATGTAAATTTTGGTGCAAATCCGTCGAAAATTGCGGCCGTGCATTCGACACACACGCACACGCACACGCACACACACATGCACACACACATCCCGCCTTTTATAGATAGAGATCTTGATTCTTTTTATGCCTTTCTGAACTTGAAACAAGTCCAATTGTCAACTCATACGTCTGGCAGATGTTTTAGCCACTGCTCAGGTACCCAGTTTCTTAGTTACTATATTAAAAACAAATGAAAAGTCGTTTGAAAATTAAACGTTTTTCCCCAAATAATTGGCAGGTAAGAGGTTAATGGTTTTTTTTAAAAGTTTTTCTTGCATCTTAGTAGCTTAATTGTCTTGATTCGGGAAAAATTAAGCTTAAAAGCATTGCAACTTTATTGAGCATGAAGCGAAGTTCAGATTTTCTTTAGAGGCAATTTTAATTCAAACAAAAAATTTCACCTTTCTAAAATTTTAAGTAACTGAAATAACGCTGTAGTTTGAGAATTTGCTAAGCTTAAGAAGGTTCAGGTAAAATTAATCTTTTTCTTTTCCAAATGATGTTCCTCCCGTACAAGGCCCAATGGCCACTCGAGGTAGAGGGTTACAGAGTAAGAGTCACAGATTATGTGGATAGGTGTGGGTGATAAGTTATCCCTAGAGTTGAATAGGTTAAGATTATTTGATCTTCTTGGGAGCCGGTTCCACACGGCAAGGTTCGTGTGAAGAAGCTACTCGAGTAGAATTTACATCTCGCCAAAGGAATTGCAGGGCGTGTCTTATCCGTGAAGGTTAGGACTGGTGGAACTAAGGAGTGTAATTCATCTGAACATTCTCCATGGAAATAGCGATAGAGTAGCCAGAGGCTTGTGACGTCTCGTCTGCGTGAAATGGGTTGTAGGCTGGAAAATAATTCGTCACCCACAAGGAGACGCTTTTGGGCTCTCTCAAGAGTGGAAAGTAAAGACTGGACTGCTCCTGCCCACATATGACAACACTATTGAATTTTCAGTGCGTTGTGATGTTATGGATATGGGCTCCGAGTGAGAACTCGGAGAGCCGAGTTCGAATCTCATTCCAGTTCGTTAGATTCACTCATGCGCAAATACCCTTGGAAAAGGTATGATTTCATCTCCCCCCCCCCTCAGCTATGGGTTGAATAGCACGACAGACTCGGTTCTTTAGCCTTGGTTGGCAACAAGTTTACCGCAGAAAGAAATGGCAAACTACCGCAGGAAAAAATCGAAAAGAAACATAAAAAAAAAAAAAAAAATACATGATCGCAAAAGCGTGGATCGCGTATGGCACTTAACTGAATTTTCGGCCTGATTTTACTCTTGTAAAGTTAAGGAATAGCAAGAAGCGGTTACGTACTTGGTGAAAGTTCTGGTAATGATCGAGTGTCACTAGTTAGATTTTCGACGCATTATATGTGACTAGCCACTGAGCTGTTAGAACGAGGTTAAAGGGGAGTGTTACTTTTTTGAGTTACGATTCTAGCTTTTATGTTGGTAATAAGAACGAAAGGAATTTATATTGTACGGTTTTTAATAACGGAACATTAATTTCATGTTATAACTTGTAAGGAAAAATTTAAAAATAAGACACTGTTTACATTATTCGGACTATTGTCCTCATCTTTGTCGCTATATTTATTACGTTTCGGCCATTGTACACTCCGGCATTCTTCAGGTGGTTGGAATGTCGAACTGAACCCTTTATTTCGCTCACTGGGGTAGTCTGTTGTAGTTCCGCGTACTATGTTTAATGGATGTCACTTATCTCCTGTTAATTCCCCTCTCCAAGTTCTCCACTGCCTTAATCGGGTATTGAACTCACACTCTTTGGGTCCTGTCACTGGATCTAACCAACGCCTTTATCCACTGTGCTATGTGCAAAGACGTAACAAAAATTCAGTGTTATATGAATTCAAAATATTTGTAAGAATATACAACAAAAAGAATGATTATTAAATGGAGTATTTTTAAAAATGGTCACCGCTCACAGAACTAGAAACAACGTGTGAGTTCGATTATCACCGATCAGTTGTGACCTTGTGTCAGACTAAACTAAACACCATGAAATAAAAAATTTATATTTACTAACATTAGCACCAAATTCTTGTACCTTCATTGTACTCTGGTTGGGGTTTGCGATCGCCCCAAATGTGACTGACTTGGGTACGCTATTTTTAATCTGGGGTCTACGTTCGCGCTTATACTGAAGCCAAAAACAGATTTTTTTTTTAAGTTGTAAAAATCTTTTCAGTTGTACCCCCTTACTTCTTAAAATAACTGTCAGCATTCATATTTATGGTTGTTGTTGCAATATTTTGTTAAAGTTGATAAATTTAAATATTTAACGATGCAATAGGGAATTTTCTATGGATATGTTATTGTCATAGAAATAAAATTCCTTGTAAAATATTTCAAATAGCATCTGAACTTACAAACTGTAAATAACTCTGATTTTTTGGTGGCGTAATTTTTCATTCTGAGGATTGGAGTTCTTATAAGGTAAGCTAAACAAATTTTGATATAAAATTTATAACTTCAAAAGAGTGCCAAAAATTTAATACAAAAAAATCAAACTTTGATTTAAAATTTATTTCTTCGGGTGAATTAAGATTTGCGATAAGTAACTTTACATTATTTGAGATGAATTAACAGAAAAAAATCCAAAGATAAAATAAAGCGTGTAATATGAAACTACAGCATCTCCCCTAGAGGATAGTAAAGGAAAGCGAGAAGAAAGGACTATTCATCAATTGTAAGAAGACAGAATGTATGGTTGTTAGTAAATGATTTCTGCTATTGTTATAATGGAACACACCTATTCTATAGTTAATAGACTCTTCCATTTATAATAAGTAGGAGTCGCAGTAGCAGTCGTTGGGTCGGCAGAGAGTTGGTCAGTCAGTCGATGTTGGACGACCGTTAGTTGGATATGGAAGTATCAGCCACCCCAACTAGATTACTGTGTCATTACCTATTATATCAGGTTCCTAACGTTTTGCACGTCGAACCTATTTTAGGACCGACTTAGTACAAATACAAGCCTCCACTGTGAAACCATTAACAATTTGGCGACGAGGGATTCGGATTCATACGGAGGAAAAAAAACATTTTCGTACTACATAACAACTTGGCGACGGAGGATTCGAACTCATATACGGAAGAAAGAAAAAATTCGTACGCCATATGCAACATTTGGCGACGAACGTATTCGGATTCATACGGAGGAAGGAAAACTTTTCGTACGCCATACAACACTTGGCGACATTATTCGGATTCATACGAAGGAAGAAAAACATTCGTACTCCATAACACAGATGACAATATTAGAGCAACAGAAAACATTCCAGGTGCAACTACAGGAGGAAACTTTTAATAGACAGATGCAGTTTCAACGAGAAATGGAACAGAGGCATAAGGAGTTTCAAAAAAAAAAATTCTGGAAATAACTAAGAGGAAAGAGAAAAATCTACAAAATGATTCTTTCCTAGAGAATACAATATGGAATTCAATTGAAATATTCACGTGCAGTCCAGATGAAGAGATAACTTTTGAGGAGTATTATAAAAAATATACGGACGTGTATAACGAGGACTGTCACTCGTGGTCTGAAGGAAAGGTTAGACTTCTTTTAATTAAGTTAGGAACTGATGAGCATAAATTGGTAAACTACATTTTACCGAAAAAAACTAGCGAGTTGACATTTACCGAGGCGGTAAATATATTAAGTGAATTATTTAGTAAAAAGACTTCTTTGCTTCAAAAGAGGTGGAAATGTTTGAATCTGATGAAAGATGACGAATGAGACTATATAACGTACGCAGCCAATGTGAATAAGCATTGTGAAGAATTCAAGCTAGCAGAGTTAAGCGTTGACAATTTTAAGTGCTTGGTGTTTGTTCAAGGGCTGGTATCGGAAAGAGACGGAATGTTGAGGAAATTAGTACTGTAAAAATTGGAAAACCAACCAAGGATTACAATACAGAGTTTGGCAGAAGACTGCACAAGATATGT
The DNA here is from genome assembly GCA_963932145.1 of Acanthosepion lycidas. Classification (NCBI taxonomy): domain Eukaryota; kingdom Metazoa; phylum Mollusca; class Cephalopoda; order Sepiida; family Sepiidae; genus Acanthosepion; species Acanthosepion lycidas. Next base: position 48,730,868 of record OZ010612.1, read on the forward strand.
TAGCGTAAAGAAAGATTCTGAAAAGATAGAACAGTTTGGTGTTTCGTATGTAAGGAAAATACGCTACAAAAAAGAAAGTCAGTCTACCAAAAAGAATTCTCAAATTGCGGATTATCAAACAAAAAATGAAATACCAGAGAAAAATAAACAAAAACTCCCGAAGTCATGTTTTGCTTGCGGTTAACTTCACTGGTACAGATTTTGCAATTTTAGGAATAAAATATGTTTCAACTGTAAAAGAGTGGATCATAAAAGCTCGCACTGCAGGTCAAAAAATAAAGACAATAAAATAAGAAAATTAAAGTCCGACGAGTTGAACGATTGAATAACCAGAAAATTTGTTTCCGCCGAAATAAGGAATAAAAAAATAAAAATTCAATTCGACAATGGTTCCGACCTATCTATCATAAATTTGCATACGTGGAAGAAGTTTGGGAAACCAACTTTAATGAAAACAAATAAAATCGCGTGGTCAGTGACGGGAGAAAAAATACAATTTATTGGAGAAGTTGTTACAAACGTCACGTTAAATAAAAAAAACGCGAAAAGCTAAACTATTTGTCATAGAAAATACCACGAACTTACTTGGTACAGATTGGATAACAGATATTCCAATTATAGGATCTACCGATAAATTCTTTCTGTTACAAGGTAGATTTTTTTAAACTACGAAGCCTAAAAATTAGTAAAGAAACTTAAGGGAACTTTTCCTACTGTTTTTTCTCCAGGTTTGGAAACTTGTACCAAGATGGAGGCAAAATTACAGCCAAAAGAATACGCTCGGGCGGTATTCAAAAAGAAATGGTATGTGCTGTTTGCTTCAATTGAACAGATAAAGAATTGGACAGATTAGAGAAAACCGGTGTATTTAAAAAAAAGTTGAATGGGTAACACCGACGATATATGTGAAAAACAAGCTCCAGAAAGTAAAAATGAAGCCGACACCGAGAAAAACTGGGGAGCGAGTTACCCGCAGTCAAGGATATGCAGTATTATTAAATGATTTTAGTCAACTGAAGTCACCACAGAAAACGTTAAGCACAAGATCAACGAAAGGGAAGCTAGAGGCGGAACAAATCGAACCACAAGAAGAAACTACAGAAACTGTGACTCCATCTTTAAGAAGCGCAAACCGGAAGGTTGTTTCTGGTAACACTATGGAGGTATATATATATATAATATATATAAAAATAGAAAAGCGGATTGGCTATCTGATATACTTGGTGAAAGACGAAAAATTCACGTGCAGTAACCAGATCAGACGACGTTTTTTAGACGTGGTTGACAGCGGTCCCGCGGAAGAAACGCCGATGACCTCCATCGGGATTTTCAGTACGTTTCATCTAACAACGCCTGCAACAATTTTACCTGAGGTACGCCGATCCAGAAGAAAAAAGAAAAGCAACTGATCATTTAAAAGTGGATCAAAAAAGGTAGGAAATACGCTACAATGTTGCTAAAAAAAACAAAAAAAACAATGAATATTTTGTTGTTTTTTCTTCATATTTTCTGTAAAAAATGAAAAATAAATAAAGAAAACCGTTTACTCCGGAGTAAAGTTTTAGGGGGTATGTTATAATGGAACACACATATTCTATAGTTAATAGACTCTCCCACCTATAATAAGTAGGAGTGGTAGTAGCAGTCGCTGGGTCGGCAGAGTTGGTCAGTCAGTCGATGTCGGACGACCGTTAGTCGGATATTGAAGTATCGGCCATCCCAACTAGATTACTGCGTCATTATATATTATATCAAGTTCCTAACGTTTTGTACGTCGAACCTATTTTAGGACCGACTTAGTACAAATACAAGCCTCAACTGTGAAACCGCTACATAACAATTTGGCGACGAGGGATTCGGATTAATACGGAGGAAGAAAAACCTTTTCATACTACATAACTATATATTTAGAAATTCTTGAAAAAAATACAAAGAAAACTTTCCAATCTTATTTGTCCTAACCTGCACCTCGCCGTGACGTAGCTTACCTGTGCCTTTTCTACAAATACATTCATTGTAATTGTCCTGATGAGCTTTACTTATTTGGTACCTAGACTTTATGAATTTAAGCGCAGTACTACATTGGCGGCAAGGGCTCATCATTTTAGAGTTGAAATGGTTAATTTCTATACTAATAATCTCTTCTCTCGCACTTTTCGCTTGTGGAACTCTCTTCTGGCTTTCCGGTCAACTTTGACCTTAAAACATGTAAATATAATGTCGATCAAGTAAGTTACTATAAGACAAAACTCCTACAGAAGGTAGTAAAGAAAAGTGAGAAGAAAGGACTAAACAACAAGCGGAAGAAAACTAAAGATTGTATAGTTGTTAGTAAAAGAAACCCTAAACCTAGCCCAACATGTGAATTACAAATTGGAGATACCAAAATATATCACAATAATAAAAACTAGAAAGACACGTGAAAATTTCACGGTTTTCCCATTTGAATTTTCAAATGAAT
>OZ010612.1:48746113-48798613 GCA_963932145.1 Acanthosepion lycidas
TTTCTTTCTTTTCTTTCTTTTTTTTCTTTCTTTTTTTTCTTTCTTTTTTTTCTTTCTTTTTTTTCTTTCTTTTTTTTCTTTCTTTCTTTTCTTTCTTTCTTTTCTTTCTTTCTTTTCTTTCTTTCTTTTCTTTCTTTCTTTTCTTTCTTTCTTTTCTTTCTTTCTTTTCTTTCTTTCTTTTCTTTCTTTCTTTTCTTTCTTTCTTTCTTTTCTTTCTTTCTTTTCTTTCTTTCTTTTCTTTCTTTCTTTTCTTTCTTTCTTTTCTTTCTTTTTTTCGTTTATTTTATTACTGACTTTCTTTCTTACATTCCAAGTCTATATTTATTCTTTCTTTCTTCCCTAAATTTCATTGTTCCTTTCACACTAATCTTTAGTACCATTTTCACCGCGAGAAACCGCAACGTGTACAAGAGTCTAAATTCATAGCATTTATAACATTCGATAAATAACAGACGAACACAGTTTCAAGCCAACCACCCCCCACCCATGCTCCTTTACACCGAAAAGTACGACATTCATCTTAATCTTTGATTATTTGGTTATTCCTATATTTTCGACAATGGCGGAATTTGAAACATTTACACATAAACGATTTCTTTGTTCCGTATTTATTCGTTCTTTGACCGCCAATCTTAATGCCAGCCCGGTCAAAATATTTTCATTGTCTAATCGTTTCTTCTTAGTGCAATGAATAATTAAGAAAGGTCTTAAAATAAAAACCCTGTCAAAGCTGGTACAACGTTTTCTTTACAAGCTTTTAAAGGACAAGCCACTTTCTGTATAATTTTACTTTTTTCTCGTATATACATACATACATACATACATACATATGTGTGTGTGTAGTGTGTATTCAAGCATGTCTCATTAAATAATTTAAACATATTATGTCTATTTATTTTATAATAAAGCCTTTCTAATTCTCTATCTTCTTGGGGTTAAGTTGAAATTCATCAAGGAAGGCGCCATATTATTATCGTTAACCCAAGTACTTTCGATTTCCTCCGAGATCACCCTCATGAGTGAATTGCAAAGACAATCTTAATGTAACTGTAGTCGTTGTGATAGTGATTTTGCAAACATGCGCGAACGCGCTCTGCTATAATTATTAAAAAATTAACCGTTGTGGTTACGATGTTTTGTTAATAAGCGTTCCCGGCGCAAGGGGAAAAACAAAAGTACGGCCCTTCCTTAATGAATTTCAACTTAACATCAAGAAGATAATTAGAGAACTAAAAAGGATTACTATGAAAATAAATAAAGATAATGAAACATGCTTGAATGAAGATATTCTGCCTAAATATACATATATATATATATATATATATATATATATATATATATATATATATATATATATATATATATATATATGGAGTGTAAGATGGCTTGGTAATGTTGTGGTTGACAAGCCAGAATATGTACTTACTTCTTATATATATATATCACTGATGTCTCAGAGGAGATCGAAAGTATTTGGGTTAAAAAATACGGCGCCTTCCTTGATGAATTTCAACTTAACATCAAGATCATTGGAGAACTAGAAAGGATTATTATGAAAATAAATAGGCATAATATGTTTATTATTTAATGAAACATATTTCAATGAAGATATTTTGCCTAAATATACATATTATATATATATGGTTGCGATGGATAAATCGTCGTCATTTTATATTTTTAATTTCCGCATGCCCGTTTGTTATTGATTTTGTCGCCTGTACAATACATTAGAGTCAGTTAGTTGCGTCTGTGAGAAAATGACCACAATGACGCAATTCATTCTACCGAAAATTTGGAAACGACATGCTGTATTGCTTGACATTCGCGTCGGAAGCTTCAATACGAACATTTCAGAGTGTTTCGTCGTCAATCTGAAGACAGTTCAGAAGATTCAAAAAGTTGTACGAGTGTAATGATGATTACGAATGTACGGCAGCCCAGAAAGCTCACTCTGCTAATAAAATAACTCCGTAATTAGTTGAGTAAATTTACTTTTTAGTATTCCAAGATAGTTTTTATGTAATTGTGGTAAATATATGTATTAAAATGAGATATCAGTATTATTTTCATTTTTGCGTAATTTAGACGACAATTTATCCATCGCACCACACACACACACACACACACACATATATATATATATATATATATATATATATATATATATATATATGTCAAAGAAAGAACAAATGGATTAAAAATCCACAGTTCGAAGCATTTACTTTTTAAAAAAGTTCAATACAATGTATAACAAAATATTATTATAATATTTTTATTATAAGAGATTATAATAAAAATATTTTTAAATCGCTGCACAAAAAGTTTTCATGTTTCAATACTATGATTGTACTTCCTCAGGCGATGGTTGGTAACTGGTTATAAAATGATTTGTTAGGGAAATTTAAAAACAAATTGTTACCTCTTTTCCTAAAGTTAAAGAAATCATTAAAAATGGTTGACACAACGGTTCGTTTTACACTAGAGTCAAAATGGTACGCATCATTCCTATCTATACTTCAAATATTTTATTTCAAAAAGACGTAAATCTGGTCTACACATCGTTTCGATATACACTACAGTCAAAATGTTGACATGGGCCCGGTTTACACTAGAGTAAAAAAGATAGTCATTTGACTGGTTTATACTAGAATAAAAAGCGGTAAAGATCGGTCCGGTTTACACTAGAATAAAAACAAACGTTAAGAATAAGTTCGGTTTACACTCGGAAATTGGCTTCTTTTAGGTTTGTTCTTACTCCTATACGTAGGATGTTGTCGCCGTATTTTAAGCCCCACCAAAAGGAGAACCTGAATGAAATCTTAATGAATATAAATAGTAATGAATGCTGAGGAAAATATTGAAACCTTAAGTAGGTTTGTTGTCTCTTGGTGTTCAGTAAAAGGCATCAGATACTTTTGATGTGAAAAATCAACAATGAATAAATAAAAAGAAATGTTAACTAAATTTTTACTCCTTTATTGATTATTTGCCATATCTAATGAGACGGATTTAACGGGGGAAATTTGAGACGAACTCAAATATTCGGTTGCTTATTGGAGCGTTTTAAATGGAAGTAAAACCCTTCTATCTACTTCAAAGTGTTCACATGCCGTGTTATAACAGCGTGTTGCGTCTTGTGTCGTCTCTGACGTAAGTTCTCAGACCCCCAACGCTGCATTATAGACTGCTTCAACTATGGATGATTTTCTTTCATTTTTGAAAAAATTAAAATATCACTTTATCTTATGAGGGTCTGTACTTGTAGCACTGTTTCTATGGAGAAGCGGAAGGGAGAAAGAAATGACTGAGAGGCTTCATGTCAGTTGGTTGGCTAAAATTTAATCGCCACGTACTGCCTTGCCTCACTAAAGAATCTGGGTGCGGGAGGCATTTTGACCCTTCTAATTCTTTCAGTCGTCTGAGTGTCTTCGCGTCCTTTTCGTCTTGTATATAAAAAATAAACAAAAGCAATCCCTGTCATAATTTCACTCTCACGAGGTTCAAACTACCTCACCTATTTCGATTTTGATTGATTCGTTTTCTACGGTTTATCAACCATTTGCAGGTTATTTAAATCCAGAAAATATTTTTAGATTGTAAGAATTTTATTTTTTTAGATAATAATGGTAAAAATTTATTTGAGCTAATAATGACGAATGGTAGACTTACAAATACGTAAGTTAGATTCTAGAGAGAAAAATATCTATTACGACACAGTGAACCCATTTTCTTAACAACAGACCGAGCAATAGATCCTTTCCATTTTATGTCAACAGAGAATGTTAACTCGAGAACTCGCAATGAATCACTCTCCTGGCGGTTACCATCAGCCATGTTAATGTGAGTCAGAAAGGGGCATGATTGATTCCTTCATTTAAAGCCAGAAAATATTTATAGATTGTAAGAATTTTATCTTAGATAATAATGGTTTGGTGATACAAGTTTTACTAATTAACCTATAGATAGAGGAGAAGAGGTGGATTCTTACCTTTATTAAGAGTATTCGCGCGTAAATGAATATAACGCATCCAACGAGGATTGTAACTACCTGCATGTTCAAGCTTAGAGCACCTGGTATTTCCAAGCGGCTCGTCCTGGGTATGACGATAAACTAGAAGCGGCAGGGAGGCCTCTGATCAGGCGATTGGAGGTTTTAAGGGGCGTAGGACCATCTCTTTATTGCTGTTGTTCTCAGGTCCAACCTGAACCGGCGTGGTAGAACCTGTTATGCTCCCAGCTATAGGTAAATGGAGACCTGTAAAACAAAAATCAACAGTATATTTTTATAATAAAAAGAGCAATAGATTTTTTTATAGCAAAATGACAATCAGTGAAACACTAAAAAAATACATTTCTATAGTAAAATTACCAACAATACATTTTATTATCACTTCCTTAAAATTACAACGCACTTCCCTTACACACCGGTTTGTCTCTCACTCCGACTTTAAAAATTCCTTTCATAAAAAGATAAAACGCGTTGTTTGAACAACTTTTCTTTTACGTCACGTTATCTCCACATAGGATTGATTGATTCATTTTTTACGGCTTATCAACTCTTTTTTAGGCCTTTTAAAGACAGAAAATATTCTTGGATTTTCTACTGAGATAATATTCGTCTAGCGGTAAGAATGGTTTTAGTGGTACAAGTCTTACTAATTACCCCATAGCTGGGGGGAGAGAAGAAGTAGATGCTTACCTTTCCCAAGGGTATTTGTGCTTAAGTGAATATAACAAACCCAACATGAATTGAAACTTGGCTCTCCGATTAACAATTCCGAGCCATTATCCATTACAACGCATGGTATTCCCAAATGGTCACTCATCTAGATACTGACCCACTGAGTTCAAGTCATCAGAATTCTGACCTGTAGTTTGCCAATCAGGGTCAGCTTATACATTCTCTAACACTTATTTCTCTAGTTTATACGAGCTTCAACAATGATTCAAGTCTGTGAAAATTTTGAGGAATTTAATAATATCGTTTAGAAATTTCAGATTAAATTTATTTCATGACATAAGCTTAATGATTTGGCATCTTGAAATCCGCCTTTATTCTTCAAGGACTCATCATATTTGTTGTCATATTCACGACGTTTCGGCCGTTGTACGCTCTGGTCTACATCAGGTAATTGGAATTTCGAATCGAACCTTTCATTTCCTCCACCAGAATAGATAGTTCTAGTTCTGTGTGCAACAAAAATGAGGACAACAATCCGAATAATGTAAGTATTTACAATACGTCATCTTATAAACATAGACAGATATATATGGTTATGTCCATGCGTATCAGGCATTCGCATTTGAAGAGGGTTTTATTTCGCTGTAATGAAACTTAACCCACAGGGTCGACCATAGGCCACTGAAGACGACTATTATCTATTTTTTTCTTTTTAAAGAACAATTTCTAAAATCTTAAATTGAATGTATGTACATGTGTACATTTACGTACATGTACATTAAAAAAAAACTAGAGATGTTGAGTGAAAACGGATATCTTATTTGAAATCAGTACCCAAAAAATTAGGTTACAACAACTATTTTTAGGTTTGCTTCAATTTTTTTGTAAACCAACGTAGTCAGTGTATTAATATAATTTAACTTTTTAGATTTGATTCCTTTCGAGTGATAGGCCAGGATATAAGTTTAATGACTTAATACCCGGAAGGCTACTTTTACTATTAAAGGGCTAGGCATACTTGAAATAAGGAAAATAACTTTTTCATGTTTTGATATTTTAAAATTGGAGAATTAACTATTTTATTATCTTTGAGAAGGGCTTAAATAGTTGGTTGGATATTGATTGTCGTTGCAAATCAAAACTTCTACAAACTACTGTTAGAACCAGACTCTCTTGGTTTATTGCAAAATTTTGCATGGTGCAAAGTCTATGGAACGAGCTAACAGTAGTTAGAATGATTTGTTTATTTAGTTCCTGAATGGTCACAAACTAAGGCGATACCTATAATCCTATATAGTAGAATCCCTCATACTCGAACTCCAGATATGAGGACCGGTTTGGATATAATGTGGCTTGTGTAATATAAGTACAACTTAATAAAACACAAGAACTTATCGCAATAAAAATGAAAAGTAAAATATTAATTTGCAATGTTTAATGCTCAATAAGTTTTTTTTTTCAATTGTCTTATTTCTTTTCTCATTTCGCTGTTCTAGTTTTTATTTTAATGTAAGGCATTTCTGCAAATTACACGCACTTGTACATTCTATACTAATGACCAAAGATTTTTTCCTCCATGAATTTGATGACGTCATCAATAGCTTTCTCTACTGAGTCCCAGTCTTCTTCATCGCCCTTCATATTTTCACCATTAACGGAAGAATTTGATTCTTCCTCTAATTCTTGAAAATCCAAATCATTTTGAAACGATTCTACCGTTGAATTCTTTTATAATTCATTAGTCTTCATTTATCCATTTTTTAAAGTCATACGAAGTGAGATTATTCAGTGAATCATCTTCAAACGTAAGTTTTAGCGTTTCATTCAGATTCTGCAATCCTTGTTTGTTAATTTTTAAAATCTACGAATTAGGAATTTCGTCCAGTTTTTCAATAATCTTTTATTTCTGACATAACGTGAAAGAATTTCTTTTCCGTTTTCTTCCAGTTGAAGTTTCTTCTGTGCGAGACATTATGGCTTGAGAAATTTCAAGTTACTAACAATTATCTGCAAAGAAAATAAAAATTATTAGAATCTAGCATATTCATCCAACATCTAAATAGCAACAATGAGAAGTTCGGATATGAGGACTTCTACTGTATATGCCTTTTTTAGATTCTCCTTCACTCACACACACACACACACACACACACACACACACACACACACACACACACACACACACACAGATCTCAGGAGAGTAAGATTTTTTAAATCATTTCATCTCAGGGCAATAAAGTCACTAAGACACAAGGGGTTACAGAGTGTGAAAGAATAAGAAAAAAGAGAAACACTATTAAGGAGCGAGAACAATCGAAGAGTAATCAGAAAGACTGCAGATAACGATTGACATTGCACTTAAATTATTGAAGATCAAATTTGGCTGGAATGGGGCCAGAAGAGAGTTCCACAAGCGATAGAAGAAACTGTTAGCATAGAACTTGCGGTTACATCTAGCTAATTCAACCAAGTAATGATGAAACCTTGTTACGAATCTAGTACTGCGCTTAAATTTATAAAGTCTATGTACCATAGCGAAGAGTTCACCTGAACAATTACCATGAAAGTATTTATAGAAAAGCTACAGGGAAGCTATATTACAGCAGTGGGAAAGTGACTGAAGCCGAGATGCCAGGTCATGACCAATAATATTGCTGATCCTTTTTTAGATTTTATCAAGAATCTCTAAATATATAACAGGCACACCAGACTATATTTGGTAGCAATATTCAAGGCATAGACGAATGGTAGGCTTATAAATATGTAAGATAGATTCTGGAGAGAAAAATTGGAATTGAAACTCGGCTATCCGATTAACAGTTCTGAGCCACTCACACATCCAAGCTTACATCATCTGGTATTTCCAAGAAGTCACCCTTCTAGATACTGACTAGGCTCGACGTTAGTTAAATTCGGTGATCATACGGTGGTGGGAAAGAAACAGAGAGAGATTGTGAATGTGTGTCTGCAAACATATCTTACAGGACAATTGGTGAAACGTTTAATGACCACCGTAAAATCCGGTATTAATTAAAAAAAGTAAAAGTATAAATAAAAAATCCGGTGTTAGTTATAGGTTTTATGTATATTATTATTATTATTATTAAAGAAGATATCAGAACCCCTCACCCAAAATGACGTTGGGGTACAAATCTAACTCAGTATACCCACATGTCACCCACTCTGATAAGCGTTTACCAGGCATATGCTCCACAGTCAAATGTGAACGGTATATTATTTACATTATTCGGACTATTGTCCTCATCATTGTCGCCATATTTATTACGTTTCGGCCGCTGTACGCTCCGGCCTTCTTCAGGTGGTTGGAATGTCGAACTGAACCCTTTATTTCGCTCACTAGGATAGACTGTTCTAGTTCCACGTGCCTTCATCTTTCGCTGGCTGCTTTATTCTACAAACTACAAACTTAAAAATAATCTCTGGTTATTATTATTTTTTTCTCTTCTTCCGGACGACATTTCGTTTTCAATTGAAGAACTTGCATTATGAGTGTTCTCCACACAGTCTTACCATATCAAATATATCTGTTTAAGGTCGATGAGACCTGATGGAGAATATAGCACCTTTCGCATAATATTTGAAGGGCCAAGAAACGCAGACTTCTGAAACGATGGGTTTATTCCGAGAAAGAATAATTTAAAATATCTTACAGAAGTTAGTGAAGGAAAACGAAAAGAAAGGATTAAGCATCAAGTGTACGAAGATAGAATGCATGGTTGTTAGCAAAAGGATAAGTTCAAAGTATGAACTTCAAATCACAGATACGAAAATGAAACAAGTGCAGAAATTTAAATATCTAGGAAGTGTTTTAACAGAGGATGGAAAATGCGACACTGAAATCTGAAGGGGTATTGGGATAGTCAAAGATGCATTTCAAAAGCTAAGCAGAGTATTAAGAAATAGAAAAACTTTGCAAGAAACAAGGAAAACTGTACTGAACCGGTACGTGATATCAGTCCTCTAATATGGCAATGAATGCTGGACAATTTTCTCAAAGATGAAGAATGTGTCTATTCTATTTTTGTATATTTGCTGACAAAGATGACACAGTGTTGATAGCAGACACGGAAAGAAAGACAGTGAAGGAAATCGAGGATTAAACATCAACTGCAGGAAGATAAAATGCATGGTTGTTAGCAAAATGATTATGAAAGTATGAATTGAAAATCACCGATACCAAAATAAAACAAGTGCGGAAATTTAAATATCTGGGAAGTGTTTTAAAAAAGGGACAGAAAAAATATCGTTAGAAACAAAGAAAAACATTACTGAACTGTTACATAATATCAGTTCTCCTATATGGCAATGAATGCTGGACAATCTCCTCACAGATGAAGAAGAGACTTGAAGCAACAGAAATATCGTTGTACAGTAGAATGCTGAGATTGTCATGGACCGAATATGTGAGAATAGTTTTATAGAAAATGGAAACGAAAAAGAAACTTATATTTAATATCGCCTGCATACAGAGAAAAAAATGTGTTCAGCAGATATACAAAAATAGAATGGGGTGTAAGACAAGGATATGTCTTCTCACCGGACTTATTCAACCTCTACAACGAGGCGATTCTGAGAGAATTAGTAATCTTACTTTTGTTTTTTTTCCGCGCGCTTAAAACAAAAGACTCTATTTGATTTCAATGAGAAAATGAAAGAAGGAAAGATAGAAGGGGAGATAGCAGTGTTTAACATCTCCTGCAAATACCTCATAAATAATAGACTATTTCGTTTTGGTCACGTGGAAAGAGGGAACAAGACATCACTTGATTTCAGTGAGAAAAAGCAAGCAAGCAAGAAATAAAGAGTTTTAACGTTTGTTTCAGAGAGAATTTCAATTTCAGATCTTTTCATTTGTACCCCCTTACTTCTTAAAATAACGACTAGGTTTCATATTTATGATTGTTATTTCAATATTTTGTTAAAGTTGTTAATCTCAAAGATTTAACGATATGATAAAGAGGCTTTCTACGAATATTTTATTGTCACAGAATTCGCCACGACTTTACTCAATCATTTACTTAACAATTAAGATTCATCAGAAAATTAAAAATAGGAAAACCGTCAAATTTTCACGGGTTAAAGCTAGTTAATATCATTATTGGTACTGTAGAATTATTATTATCGGTACTCTAAAAGGGATTATCGTTACGGCGAAATACTGTTTTCTTAAGGTAATCATGTAGGATATTTTCACTATTAGGATTTCTTACTTGCTGTACCACAACTTGTTTTTTTATACTGTAAATTTTGCCATTGCTAAACTGATTTTGTAATGTACTAATAGCTTGTTTTAAATCTAACATATACTAAATTTTTTTCCCTGCTTAAATGGGAGTCCATCTCATATCGCGTCATATAATTTTTCTCCCGATGGTCACTTCCAACACATCCGACTCCATAATATTCTTTACCCAAACGACGCTGTCGTTTTGCAAAGAATATTTTTGAATTTTTTTTCTTTTGCATTGATTGGATTGGCTGCCTTCAACAGCCTTAGATAATTTTCTGTTGGTTTATGCTGTGCTAAACGAACGAACCTTCTACAACACATAAAAACTGACTGTAAAATGTAATGCTTTCAACAAATGAGCAAAATTCTCTGACACTGTTCCTAATTTTCCGATTACAATAAACATAATCTTTGCCATTCCATATTCTCTTGATTATAAAAGGAATTATCGTAACAAAGAATTGGCGAAATTCTGTTTTCACGTCAGATATTTCACACTTTCAATTTTACTTCTAGCTTGCTTTTTATATACAGTAATGGTTTCTGCAATAGCTAAAATGCTTTCGTGATATTTTGTACTGGATTGTTACTTTTTCCTTCAGATGATCACATAAAGCTAGAGCCACTATATAATATTCTTTACTCAAAAGACGCTGTCTTCTTGCAACGCTTATAGGATATTTTTATTTTGTTTTGCACTTTCTTACGGTATTTAGTCACCCCCCCCCCCCCAACCACCACGAGGGCATCATGTGGCACAAGGCCGGTTTAACGTGGGATCTCCGAGCCCGTGGGCTCGGCCAAAAATATGCCCTTTGAACCCGTATACACGGGTTCAGTGTCGGTTTACCGCCCCGAAAGAGACTCCGCCCTTCGGCGTAGCCTCGTTCGGGTTCCTCCCCGCCCGAAGGCAGAGAGTTCAGCCGATCAGCCGGTCGCCCGACTTCGAACTTTGCACTTTATTACACCCGCAGCTTTACGTATCCAGTAGTTTTCTGTTCGTTTATGCTGTGCCAAACAAACGAGCCTTCTGCAACACATATGAACGCACTAGGAAATTTAATGTTTTCAACAAATGAACTAAATTCTCTGACACTGTTCTTCGTGTGCCGATTACTATAATTACAACCTCTACCTTTTGGCAATTCCTTATTCTGTTGATTGTAAAATGAATTATATTAACAAAGTACCGGTGAAATTTTGTTTTCGTCCTGTAATCATATCAGATATTTCACACTTATTATTTCTTGTTTCGTTTCCACCTCTACTTCGAGCTTGCTTTTTATATACAGTAATGTTTTCTGATATATCTAAAATGCTTTTTACAATGTATTGATAGATTACTTCAAATATTGCATGCTTAAATACGCTAAAACTTTATTCATTGATTTCTCTCTTTCACACACACACACACACACACACACACACACACACACCTAACTCCTGATTTCATTGAGAAAATGAAAGAAAAAAGAAAGAAATACATAAAGAAAGATACAAGTGTTTAACCGATGATTTCAGTGAAATGGGAAAAGTTATCAATTTCAGATCTTTTCATTTGTACCCCCTTACTTCTTAATATAACGACCAGCATTCATATTTATGATTGATATTACAATATTACTCCCACATCTCTCTCTCACACACACACACACACACACACACACACACACACACACCTACTTATCTTTTGACCTCTCAGTCCAGAAGCAACTCTACATATCGATGGCTTCTATTTGTGTGGGTATCGCCGACTCGCTTGGCCTGTCGCGTAGCTTCAGCTCCGGATATTCCCCATCGGTCACCCATCTGAGTACTGACCAGGATCAACGTTGATTAACTTCGGTGATCGGACGACAGGGGTGTTTCAACGTGATATGGGCTGTAATGTTCTGCCCTGCTGAAGTGGAGGTTGCGTCCGTTTTTTTGACCACGCATCTTTGATACCCGTCAGATACGGCACGGTTAGCAGCAGAGCGATCAAGACGCGCACATAGTGGCAAGGTTAGTGACACTGAAACAGCAACAACAAAAAAGAAAAAAAAATGAAAGAAAGAAAATACTTATTTTAATTATTCCTCAATCAGCAGTATAAGTGTCAGATGAAACTAAAGTACCTGACTGTCCCCACCCGGTTGACATTCGTTCCGTTGTCTTTCCCCTCCTCCCTCTAGAAACCACATTTTCCCCTTCCTCTGCCGACTCCATTCTCTACGCCAATCGCCTTACAATTTCTCTTGTTTTATAAATTTACTTCGTTTCTCTACCTAAGGAGACCTACAAGAAAACAAGGTCAGTTTAGATATTATTATTTCTTTGCTGTTATATCACACATGAGCCGTATTTTTAGACGCTTTCTTTCTGTTCAGCGCCAGAGGGAAACACGCACGTATCCGTTTTAACTTTTTTTAAAAGCATTTTTCTTAAGAGAAAAGAAAAGAAAAAAAAAAACAAAAAAAAAAGAAGGAATAACACTTTCTGGCAGCCAATAGACATATGTACATATTTTTAACTATCCAGCTGTTCATATAATTTAAAACTAGAAGAAAGCAGACGACAGTTGAGAGAACTTTTAAAATCACGATGTTGTTTCTCCAAATTAAGCCGGATGTTTTGTCAGTAACAATATTGCAGTTTTTTCTCTTATCGAATTGTGGATATTTTCGTGTAGTAAATGGAGTACCTACAGGATCAAGTAAGTAAAAAAAAAATATTTGTCTCTCTGGTTTAAAAAAAAAATGTTATATTTTTGTATTTTTATCCTGAGCATACCAGCAAAGTCACAGCAACAATATCGCCAAGTTATAGAAAAATAGGGTAGAAATTAGAAAAATACTTGGATAGCCAGAAATACCGTCGTTAGTTAAAAAAAAAAAAAAAAAAAAAATCTATTTTTTAGTATGGTTAATTTACCGTGCGTTTTTTTTTTTTTTTTTTTTAAAAATGTCATATTGTATTTTTGAGAATACCAGTTTTTGAAAGACATGAACGCTAACAGCAATATCGCCAATTTGTATTTGATGTTCAAAAATAATGCCTATATAAAAAATATATAGAAATAATTAGGCCCACGTTTGCGTGTGTTTATATTTTTTATTTATTATGATATTAATTATTCTAATTTGCTTTTCGTGTTTAATCAAGGGTACATCGTCGTTTATCAGGTCGATCATTTCGTCGAGGGTATGTCGCCGGGTATCTGGTGATATTTTAGTAGAAATCTTAATTTTATCCTCAATATTCCCAGATCTAAATGAGAAAGATCTCTCTCTCTCTCTCGTCCCCCTCTCTCTCTCTCTCACACACACACGAAAAGAAAAGGACAAAAAAATTGTAGATGTGAAAAGTGATTCTAGGTGCGATGTCATCTCTGAGGAAGCTCAGAGAAAGAATCGGCCGAAACACAGCAAATAAAACAAGAAAAATGAGGATATTAGTCCTAATAATTCATGAAATAGTCGCAATATAAACTTAGTCCCAGAAATTTTAGCATTACTGGGAAAGCCAGAGACATCACCGGCCGAAATAGTGATCAAAACAACCACGATTAAGATACTCATTTACTATAAGTCTTTACCCAAATATTTTTTTTTATAAGTTTTAAAAGATTTTTTTTAAATTTTAATTTGATCTTTAAAATACTGATATTTTTATTTTAACTTTTTTTTTAAACTGAAAGTGTTTTTGAATTTTTAAAAGCTTTTTTTGTTTTATTCTTTATTTTGCCATTTTTTTTATTTTTAAGTAAATAAAAAAAAAAACTTCTGTCCCACTTGTTAGAAATACTTACATATTTCTTACACTAAATGTGGCAACTATCATGAGACAGAAGTAGTATTTGGTTTTAATATTAAGAGTTTTTGTTATTTAATCTCTATCTCAATTTTTTTTTATATTCAAATACTTGAGAAATTTTAGTTTTGAAATATGGCAGAACCCTGTTTACTTATGAGGTAAATATTGGAGTGTATCAAAAGTATTTTCGTTTTTTTTTTGTTTTTTTTTTAACACTCTGTATTTTTGAAGCTTGTGTTTTTCTTTCCTCTATATACTTTATATATTTTGATTATCGAAGCTCTTCTGAAAGCTTTTTAGGGTCGATCTAGTTTGCGTTTTAAAGAATCGTCACAGGCAAGCTCGATTTATTTGGGAAGGATATTAGAACAGTCCTTAACTTATACTGGAAGCAGACCGCCTGCATACAAATATAAAATGAATTCAGTAAATATACAAAAATAGAAAGTGGCATAAGTCAAGGATGCATCTTCTCACCGGACTTTTTCAACCTTCAAAGTGAGGAGGTCCTGAGAGAATTCAAATTCCTACCAGGATTAATTATTGGCGGCTACAGTCTTAATAACGAAAGCTACTGGAATCCATGCAGAAGGTAATAAAGGAAAGCAAGAAGAAAGGACTAAACATTAATTGCAAGTAGACATATTGTATGGTTGTTAGCAAAAGAAATTTCTCAAGATACGAACTATGAATTGAAAACACGGAAATGGCTTCTGTTATAAATTATAGGCATTTAAGGATATTTGTGGAGATTTCATACTTTATTTTGTTCGGGTTAGGTTTCAACTGTTTTATGTATAAAGCTTCAAGAATTTTTAATTTTCGTTTATTGTTTTCATGTTTAAGAATAGTTGTTAGCAAAAGAAATTGCTTAAGATACAAACTATGAATTGAAAACGCCGAAATCAAACAAGTGCATCAAATTTAAATATGTAGGAAGTATTTTAGCAAAGAACGGAAAATGTGACTCCGAAATCCGAAGCAGCACTGGAATAGCAAAAGATGCCTTTCAAAAGTTAAGCAAAGTATTAAAAAACAGGAAAAATCAATTAGAAACAAAGAATACTGAACTGTTATGTAATATCAGCCCGCCTATAATCTCCTCACGGATGAAGAAGAGACTAGTCAACAGAAATGTTGTTCTATAGAAGGAAGCTGAACATTCCATGAAGGGAACGTATGTGTATAAAGGAAGTGTATAAACGAAAATAGAAACAAAAATAACTCATACTTAAATTCGGAAAGAGTCTGTTGAATTTTTTCATTATAAAGAAAGAGGACATGGAGAATTAGACACTCACGGGCATGTTGAAGACAAGAGAGACAAAGGAAAGCAGTGAATAGCCTCTCCTAAAGAGTTTGTACGAATGGTTGACTGAACAAGGTTTCAGGGAGATAACAAAAAGACAAGCCTTAGAAAGACATAAAAAAAATGGCAGGAAATTGTGGAGAGACATGAACGCCTACGTTCTGAAGGGGCACGGCAGATAGAAGAAAAAGAATTATTTGTTATATATATATATATCACTCTCAACACTACACGTTCAATTTTTGGGAATTGTGGATTGAGCACTTTCTTAATATATTTATCCAAAGGTGTGATCTAATATTTTTATAGATTCATCTATCTATCTATCTCTCTCTCTCTCTCTCTCTCTCTCTCTCTCTCTATATATATATATATATATATATATATATATATATATGAAGAGACTAGTCAAAAAAATACAGATGACACAGTGTTGATAGTAGACATGGAATGTAAGCTACAGGCATCGTAGACATAAAGTTAGTAAAGGAAAGTGAGAAGAAAGGACTAATTATCAATTGTAAGAAGGCATAATGTATGGTTATCATGTCGAACAACCCAAGATGAGAGCTTTTTATGCGCTCCAGGGAGGTTTCTCCTTTATGTTGCGCTTTAAAGGATCCTAATTGACATCTGATAGTTGTCCATATTTGGGATTCTCTTTTAAGGGACAATTCACTAAAATGTATTGAATAAATCTTTTGTTTCCTTCTACTTATCAAATTCTGTGGAGAGTTTCAGTGGTTTGGGGCCTAGTTTAAAACAATAACTCAAAATTTTAATACATTTATCCGCTTTTATAACATCTGAAATGAAAGTGACGTTAAAGTGACCCGGCAGCAAGATCGGGAGGTTTTGAGGAGCGTGGAACCACCTCTTAATTGCTGTTTTTCCTAGGTCTACCCTGAACCGGGTGTTAGGGTCCCAGCTATGAGCAAGTAGTTGACCTCCAAACTGGAGTCAAAACACTATGAAAGTATAAATACATTTTCATAGTTCAAAAAACTTACCAGAAATACATTTCTAGAAAATAAAAATTACCAATAATATATTTTTTGTAAAAGAAATTACTAATGAACTCAAGAAAATTAAATTTCAGCATTCAGTGACCCATTAGTAATTGAAATGCCGCTAAACAAACAAGCCAGAAACGAAAGGTACCGATGACTACTACTACTATTCAGTATGGTGTGAAATCAAAGGAGCTTGCAGAACATTTTCTTACAAATGATTGTAATTTTGACCAGCATCTTAAGGTGCATATTCTGAAAAAAACATTCAGAATCTTTCGACCCTTAAAACGTATGAGGATAGTTACGTATGCAAATTACTAACTTCCCAGGCTGAGGGATTGAACAGAATGATATGAGAATTCCATGAGATTTATACTAAGCTGTCTGAATACTTCCTCTTAGTAACTAATCAACTAACGGACAATTCCAAGCTGAACAAGATCACCATGATATTACCATGATATTAAGCGCGTTTTAGTTTCATGCCTTCACGCTGGCGGCGTTTCATTCGTTTTTACGCGTCGATTACCAGTACAGCCATTTTTTATTTTAAAACAAGCAATTGTACAAAGGCTTCTAAATTGTTGTAGAGTTATATATTTTTATACTTGAAATTAAAAAAAATAACTTAAAGACAAACATTCTGTTGAAATACTGTTTCACCTCGTCAAACATTTGTTTTTTCTTTTCTTAAATCGCGCTTTTCTGTTGAAAGAGTTACGTCAATCATTTTGTTTGTTATTCCTACTACTAGTAGTAATAATAATAACAATATAGCGTTATAAATAATGTTTGACGCGTACATGAAAGATGCACTGAAGTAAGAGTATTTAAAATAAACATTTTTGATGCGCCAAAGTAGTCGTAGTAGTATTGAGATGTATACATGAGTTTGGTGCCACCTCACGACGTGGGTCCTGTAAATCAATAAGGTTGTAAGAGCACGATACATCAGCGGTGTATGTCTTGGGCAAGATAGGCGGAGCCCGCCCCTCTTCATGCTAGTCTTGAATTCAGATCATTCCTTCATTCCTTTAGATTGTTTGCCAACTCAAGACAAGTGAGTTCCATCCACTTTCCATCGGAGGTGGGGAAAGATGGATTCATGCTTTTCACAAGGTTATTTGTGGAAAGTGAACATGGCTAGAATTCGAACACTGTTTGCCGATTTCACTTTCGCGATCGTTAATCGTTATATTAGGTTGGTGCAAAAATAATGACGTAATAATGTCGTTTTTTGACGTTAAAAAATACGTCAAAAAACGACATTATTACGTCATTATTTTTGCACCAACCTAATACTACCGGCACAAGCATACTTTGGAGCAGGGGTGTTTAAAAAAAAAAAAAAAAAACGAAAATCCTTTTGATACACCAAATAATAACAATATTAATAATAATAATTACCCCTGTTTTGATTGGGAAGAAAGGCATCGAAAATTATGCGAGTAAAATCCCTGGACACATCAGCATCTCAAAGCTACAAAAGATTACTTTGTGTGGAATTGCACATATCATCCGCTAAACTTTGTCCATCTAAACGAAACGTCCCAATCCAGTTGGGTTCGTCATATTCACTTACGCGCAAATATCTTGGGAAAGGTATGAATCTACCTGTCTTCCCCCAGCTATAGGTTAAATAATAGGACTTGTATCAGTAAATCATTATTATCTCCGAAAGATTTTTACAATCTAGAAATATTTCCTGGCTTTAAATAACATGCAAAAGGTTGATAAGCTGTAAAAAACAATCAATGAGAAACGTCCCAAATATATGACTAGCATAGATATTAGGTTGGTGCAAAAATAATGACGTAATAATGTCGTTTTTTGACGTTACGTCAAAAAACGACATTATTACGTCATTATTTTTGCACCAACCTAATAACTCTCTGACAATGTCTTATTTATTCATAGACCCCAGAGTGTACTTGGTAATTAAGCACTCAAAATTACTCTCTAGCAAGAGGATACCATAAATAATAATAATAATGGTGACATGGATTACATGTAGATGTTAACTTGAACTAAACTTTGTAGTAAAGATATGTAAAAAACGAAAAAACTTTTCAATAATAATAATAATAATATGTTAGAATCATCGTCATTAGATGTGTACATGAAAAGAGCTTTGGAGTAAAGATCTGTAAAAAAACGAAAATACTTTTGATACAGCCTAATATATAATAATAATAATATCTTGTAGTCATAGTTTTTAGATGTGTATATGAAATAAGCTTTGGAATAAAGGTCTCTAAAAACAAAAATATTTTTGATAAACAACAACAACAACAACTATCTAAAAATACTTTTGATACAGCCTAATATATATTAATAATAATAATATCTTGTAGTCATAGTTTTTAGATGTGAATATGAAATAAGCTTTGGAGGAAAATTCTCTAAAAACAAAAATATTTTTGATAAACAACAACAACAACAACAACAATAATAATAATAATAATGGAGATATAGACAGTCTTTAGATGTGTATATGAAATAAGCTTTGGAGTAAACCAAACTGAAAAAAAAGCAAAAAATGAAAATACTTTTGATACATCCTGATCTAACCTACTTTAAGTGAAAATGAGTTAATTTTATATATAGCTGTCCCGACGCCTAGTGCACTTGATGCAGAGTATAATTTCATTAAACAATTACTTAGTAACTATTTACACAACATACGATATCATAAGTAGGTTTGACAAAACAGAAAAAAAATTAATTTATTCAAAAGATTATGTATATATATTAACACAACAAATTCTGACATCAAGAAAGAAAGAGTAAAAAAAAAAAAAAAAGAAAGAAAGAAAGAAGGGATTACGACTGCATTTGAATCCGATCTAATAGGCAAGGTTTCGGCTTTTCTTTTCGCTATCCAATGACTTTTCAGCCATTGGCCGGTTCTGCTTCACTCATTTTCTCTTATATTTCAAGTGGTAAGGAAAAGTTTCCTTTATAAAACGGTGGATTTCGCAGTTGTCGACCTGAACTTTATATGAACAACTCCTGGCATTTAGTTTCTGTAAAGAAAGGTATCGTCAATGATCAATGTAAGCCTTACTAACAGAATAAAGAGATTAAATATATATTGTAAATATAGCGAAAACTGGAAAGAAAGGGATTTTCAATGGTCAGGAAATTAATGTAAGCCTTACTAACAGAATAGAAAGATTAGATATATAATGAAAATGTAGCGAAAACTGGGAAGAAAGGGATTTTCAATGGTCAGGATATTAACGCAAGAATTACTGACAGAGCTATTATATACACAAGGAGTTATTGAAAACTTCTTGTGCCAAGGAGAACATAGGCGATCATGACTCTCCACGACATCCTGTGTTTTGTTGTTCTCAGTAAATTTTGAACCATTAACTCTCCTCCTTCTCCCTATTCTGTCATCCATGTACTCGTTAAGTAGGTTACTACACTACCTTTACTCCTCTTGCTTTCAATGTCCTGTGAGTGTCAAATTCGCTAAGTTTTCTTTCCTCATTATGTGTCCGAGATATCTATTTTGAGTATAATTTTGCTTGTTGTTCCTATTTTACTTAAGACTTCCTCATTGGTCACATGTCCGCTCCATGGCATTCTTCGCATTCGTCGGGAGAACCACATCACTGTGACTTCAAATTTCCTTTTCATCTGTGAGGAAATTATCCAGTATCTATTGGACCCGAGTAAGAAAGAATTTTTTAATTCTGATATTTGGTCAGATTTTTGGAAGTTGTCAGGCTGAGAACTTTTCTTCACTCATCGTATAATGAAAATGCATTTCCAATGATTTTACCACAGGAATGTATTGAACGTCAAGTAGAAGTGGCAAGGAATTAAGTCGAGCATTACTGACAGAAAAAAACAGTTTGCTCTTGCTTTAATACTGATTTACGTTCACTATTCATTGCGGTTTTTAACAACTGCCAGTTGATTAAATCTTACATAAACTGGATGCGCAATAGTTAGCAGCACGGGAAAAGAAATGGACGGACCGAATTCGTCGTTTTCATTACATTCACTTTCCCCACAAATACCCTTCTCCTCTAGCTTTGGTTGACAAAGGACAACTCTGAATTTCAAGCCGGTTGAGTATGTGATTAGCAACTCCATTCTGGAGAAAAATCCACGGCAGCAACACCTAGCGTATTGAGCGTTGGGCTCCATACTCCCCAGGGTGTCTATGGGACTATGGGACTTGAAAGCTGTGCTCTCATACTCCACTTGAGAATCATGACCCCATACTCTGAGAGTCTACGTGACTTGAGAGCAGGGACCCATACTCTCCAGGGAGTCTCCGTGACGTGAGAACCATGTCCTCATAGCACTCGGGAAGTCTACAGGACTTGAAAATCATGACCCCATACTCCGAGAGTCTACGTGACTTGAGAGCCGTGACCCATACTCTCCAGGGAGTCTACGTGACGTGAGAACCATGTCCTCATAGTACTCGGAAAGTCTACAGGACTTGCGAGCTGTAGCTCCATCTTCCTAGTGGATTTGAGGAGCCTTGAGAGCTGTTACCATATACTCCTCAGTGGAGTCGACGGGCCTTGAGAGTTGTGGCCTCATACTCCTCTTTAGAATCGACAGGCTTTGAGTGAGAACATAAACAGCAGATATTTCTTACTTGCAGTAATTAAAATACAATAATTTCAATAAATTGGCACGCCTAAAAGTTATGTTTAATAAATGTCTATGTGTGTCCTAACTTAATAGTTAAAGCTTAAACTCTCGGATATGTTTAAGAAAACAAAAGATAATTATATCTTTTGTTTTCTTAAACATATCCGAGAGTCCTGCTGTAAAGTTCTCAACTCAACCAACTTCCTATGATCAGTATTTTTTTCTTTGGTAATTGAAATACCTATTTTGGAAAGTTGGTTGAGCTGAAAACTTTTCAGTACTATCGAGCCTGGTCATTTAACTTCAATTTTTCAAAGTGTCACGTACAAAGGATATTTTTACTTCAGACATATATTAAGTTTCCTCAGTATGAATTAACCATTGCCAGTCGTTTGTTTACAGCTACATATAATAATACCAGTAGGCCGTAGAGGAGTATACGCTATTGAATAATGGCGTATATGTTATATTATTAAAAACACGACGGTTTCGAAATTAGTGATTTATTTTCTGTCGATAGATAAATGGAAATGTTGTCATGACAACGAGACATATAAATGCCCAGGAAGGCATACCAATCAATATAAACTCGATGATGAGTTTGCAGCTGGAGAAATAGATAGATTTAGTTCGGTGCGAACCTGACTTCGACAACACTGATGGTAGGCCAAGTGTAAGAGACAAGAACTTATTTCTAATACAGTTATATTTACAATATATTTTTCAGTTTTCGGTAATTTTATTGCATTCCGTTTCTATGAAAATGAAAACTAAAAATCGACATTCTAGAAGAGAAAGGTCTTTACCAATAGCCTTAGTATAATCTTACCCAGTGGAGGATTAGCAAGGGTGTCAGCTTATCCGATAGCTAGTGGGTCCCTGGTGGAGTGGACCCTCTCTATCAAATAAAAATCTTATAAGGAAACAAGCGTAAACAACTGATTTAGTAATAAAAAGGAATAAGCACTTTATCAAGTCATTTGTACACTATCAGTTACTCAAGTGAGAAGACATTTCTAAAGCTAAAGGTCATAAAGACAAGGTTAAGAAATTCGCCGCCTGTGGAGGATTTGGAATCATACATGTTGCTAACTATTGAAAAGCAATTTTTAGATGAATTGGATGCAGAAGCAATTATTGGCAGACCCAAACAATTATTTAGTGAACACCAGTGGCGGCGAGATGTGGGGACAGCTGGCACAAATGTGCCGGGTCTCAAGCCTTTAGGGGTTTAGTGGGGATTTCTTACAAAAAGTACAAAGGAAAATTACGAATCGGTATTGAAAAAAAATTACAAAGACTAAATTCAGTTCCGTAGCATCTTAAAAATGCATTTTTCGAACTTCTATTGAAGCAAAATGTGTGATGACTTCCTCAAAATCTAATTATCCTGCCAAATCACACTCGATCGCAAGGGTTACCAAGTAAGACATGCTCTTAAAAATGTCTTGTTTGTCTCAGCATCTCCTTTACCGACCGAGGGTGGGTGCACAAAATTATTTGAGTCCCGGAAATCGAAAATCCTCTCCCCGGTAAACGATTGCTCTTAATATAGGGGGGGACTGTATACTATGCTGCATTGTGCTTTTGAACTATCTTTTAATATGTAAATTGTGCAGTAAACTCTTTAAAAATATCAACGACTTAAAAAAAATAAAAAGATTTTGTATTTACATTTGGCATGTTACTGCTAGTAACATGCACAGTACAAGTACATTGTGTATAGTATATTATTGCTGACCACTCGTATTCGAGGATACCCGTCTACTAGGGCAGCTAGCCAATCCCTATTGCAGGCGCTTGCTCAGATGCATTTATGTTTATTCAACACCCACAGAGCCAACCTGTGGTTTATACTGCAACTATGCAACAGACCTTAGTTGCAGTTTTGGAGAAAGAGCATGTTATCTGGCGTGATCAGCAATTTCAACAAGGCCATCACGCTCAAGCCCTCGGCCACGATGACTTGTGACTTTGTGCTAACACAGCTATCGAAGACCCAATTTCATTCACAAGGCTTTGGTCAATCCGTGGTTTTCAGGCACTTTCCAAAGGTGCCACACGCTGGGATCGATACCTCCAGTCCGATAACATCAGGAAGTCTTCTTCCTGACCATGGTGAGATTCGAACATGAGTCTCATGGTCAGAATGCGAACGTTCTAACCACTCGGCCAGGTTTACATTGTAATTACTAAGAAATAGACATTTTTCCACAAATATTTTAATCGTCCCTTTTTCTATATGTATTTATTAAAAATTGTATTTGTTTTTTATGAAGTGAAATAATAGCATTGTAGTTGATGTGGCAACCAATATTTTTAGACTCAGTCCACCATTGAAAACTATTTATAAAGAGCTTACAAATTTAAATTTGATTTAACTTAAAATTGGTAGCATTTAAACACAAATTCAAGAGTTGAAAGAAATGTCAAGGAACTTGAGAAACCGAAATTCAAGTTAACTGCAAAAATTTAATTTAAACATTATGCACTCTTTTGCGACAGACTTGAGAGAGTTTGGGAGAATTTGATACTCACAATTCAGATTGAAGGCAAGAGGGACAGAGGAAAGTGGAAAAAACTTTAGGTGAGATTTTTTTTTTAAGCATTTCACCCCAAGCAAGGCGGGAAGCCACTAGGACGCAAGGGGTTACAGAAAATTTGGAGCAAGGTCAGATAGAAGTGATAGAAGAAAGGATGAGGAGAAGGGTAGTGGATGGATCAAGGCAACTGGAGATGTCGATTGACATTACATTTGAATAGCTGGAGATTTTGTATAATCTCCAGCTATTCAAATGTAATGTATTTTATTATATGTAGCTGTAAACAAAAGACAAAAATTATTACAAGCTACATAGCAACATTGTGCCGAGTCCCTAAAGGACGTTGGCAATCATGGCTCTCCACAAAACTTATACCTGACAACCATACCCCGGTTTGACCCAAGGCTCGTGAGTTCAAATTTGGTTTAAGAAATATCTAATCTTCGTTAAAGGTCTAACATCAAACAACGATGCGGAAATGCGCACAGGAATCCTTGCAAAACTTGAACAGGATTCAAAGTTAATGATGCAGACTGTTGCGGAAGAGTGCCAAAAAACTGTCAAGTTAAGGCAAGATACAGAGAAAATCGAACAAAATGATACGTCAGAAGTACAAGTTGTTCGAAAAAAGATAGTGGCACTAAAAGAAAAATCCGAAATAAAAATACTGCCAAACTTTACTCATGCTATGTCTGTGATATGCTTAATTTCAGAAAGGACTGTCCATTTAAGTCTCTAAAAATGTTTTAATTGTCGAAAAATAGGTCACAAACGAAGCTACTGCAAGTCGAAAAGCAAATGAAATACACAATTTAACTTGCTGAAAGTAGTACTACCAGCCAAAAACTGCAAAGTTCAAATAATAGAAAATTCGCGAGAGTAAAAATGAATAACGCTACGGTGAGATTTTAATTGGTCACTGGTAGCGATATTACAATTATTGATGAACAAGTTTGGAACAGAATTGGCAAGTCTAACTTGAAAAAATTGACAAAGTTGCAAGAGGAATATTGGACAAAAAATGAATTTTTCTTGGAAAAGCAGATGTTTAGGTATTAAAAAATTTCAAATCAAATTTACTAGACATCGATTAGCTAGAATTATTTGAACGATTAATTCATTCTATGGAAAAATTGATTGTTCATCAGAGAAAAACATACAGCTAAAGAAACACTGAGCAAACTAAAAAATAAATTCACGAATATTTTCTCAGAGAAGTTGCGAAAATGTACAAAGTCAAAGGCATTTTTTAAATTAAAGGAAAATGTAATACCAGTTTTTAAGCCGAAAAGAAATATAACTTTACTGCGTTGGAATGTATTAACACCGAACTTGATAGGTTAGAAAACCGCGGAGTTATTGAAAAAATAGATTATCCAGAATGGGCTAAAAGTTTAGAAGACTAGCCTTCGGTGTAAAAGTAACCCCAAGTATTTTCCAGCAAATAATTGATACTATGTTGGCTGGACTCAGCGGTACCCTCGCTTACATAAATGACATATTTATTAAGACCGCTAGAAAAATACAGCACGTAAAAATGACTCGGCAAGTATTTCAGAGACTACATGATTAAGGCTTTAAACTCAGTGAAAAGAAATGTCAATTCTTTATGGATAATATTAAATATTTAGGTCAGATTATCGACGCAAAAGGAAGAAGACCAGATCCCACTAGTGCAAGTGCCATTAAAGACATTCCTCTCCCGACAAATTTGGTAAACCTACAAACATTTCTCGGTTTAGCAAATTATTATAATATTTATGCACCAGATATTTACAAATTGCGAGCATCTCTGAATAATTTATTTAAGATGGGTAAGAAATGGAATTGGTCGGTGAAATGCTTTTGAAGGAATTAAAAGACTACTAACTTCAGCGTTATCGACCTGCAGTGACAGATAATAATAGCGTCGTACGCGAGCAAATACGGCATAGGAGCGGTAATACGGCATAGGAGCGGTAAATTCGAAGACGATACAGTGAAAACAGTTGACCACTCTTCAAGAAGTTTGACAAATACGGAAAAATGCTACAGTCTAATTGAAAAGGAAGCGCTTGCTATAATTTTTGCTGTAAAAAAATTTGACAAAATGATATTAAGAAAAAAATTCATACAGTAAACTATCATCGTCCATTATTAAATCTATTCGGTTCTACGAAAGGGATTTTCAGGCATACTGCAAACAGATCACAGCGTTCGGCTATGATTTCATTGAACTATGATTTCAAGATGGAATTTCTATCGTCAAAAAAACTGGGTCACGCAGATGATTTGTCCAGATTAATATCAAAAGGTAAATGTTATATAGGAATAACGTGTCGCTGCCGACAATTGAGTTTGAACATAGTTCGCCAGTGAGCAAACACAAGCGATCCCATCATTGAATTAAGTGGATCACGTGACCATGGGAGAAACGCATATATAGGAAGTCGCATGAAGACTAAACGATCGTTATTCATAGTCTATCCTCTATTCCTATTCGGATCTGCACTTCTGATTTATACTCTATTACTATACGGATCGCTATTCTCTACTCTATTCACTATACTATTTCTCTTTCCGGATCACTATACGGTAGCTACTATTCGAACGAGTATTATCGAGCAAGTGCTATTTGTGCGAGGGATATTCGAAGGCGTCTGACACCAGTATTGTTCAACAGCGTTACTATAGTTGTATCTGCAATTACAAAGTCTCTACTACAATGAGCATTACGAAAGTGACAACGAGTATTCGTTGGCATCACAAAAGTGGCAACGAGTGTTCGTTGATATCACAAAAGTAAAAGAGATTTTGGAGCTACTGTGATTCCTTCAATGTAATCCGAAAGGGAAATTAAAAGCCTTGTGTAATTGCCGGTCACGATAGACGATTTCAAAATTCATTCTAAAACGGATACGTTTATTCAAAAAATTATGAATTACGTGGTATTGAAATGGAGTAATACTAAAATTAAACCTGGTAACAATAATACAACATTTTCTATTTGTGATGGAGTACTTTTGTGCGCGGAAAGAGTAGTATTTCCTTTATCATTCCAAAAAAATGTATTTTGAAACAATTCCACGTAGAACGTCCTGGAATAGTAACGATAAAGTCCCTGACGAGAAGCTGCGTTGGACAAAAATACAGTTAGAAAATGTAATGGTTATAATTCAGCAGTTAAATCACCACCTATGATCTATCAGGCATGGCTGACCACTGATAAACCATGGGCAAGACTACATATGGACTTTACTTGACTCCATTGTTAGATCAGCTGCTAAGAAAGTCGGTTCATTGTGTCGAGCGAAACAATTCTTCTCTTCAGAATCTTATATATCTATAAATCTACTATTAGTCCATGTTTAGAATATTGCTGCCACATATAGTCCGGTGCCCCTGTTATTTTCCCTTCAGCTCCTTGATAGGACCCAAAGAATCAGCAATATTGTTGGTCCTGATCTGTTGGCTCAGCTTCAGTCACTTTCCAACCACTGTAAGGTTGCCTCTCTGTGTCTTTTCTATAAATACTTTCAGGGTAATTGTTCGGATGAGCTCTTCGCTGTGGTACCTAGATTTTTTTTTTAAATTTAAGTGCAGTACTAGACTGGCGTCGAGATCTCACCAATTTGCGGGTGAGCTAGCTCGATGTAACCGTAAATTCTATACTAACAGTTTCTTTTCGCCCAATTCTCGCATGTGGAACTACCTTCAGGTTCCATGCTTTAATCTAAAAATTTTAAATTCAATGTCAATCGCTATCTGCTCTCGTCATGGTTACTCTTTCCTCTTCTCGCTCATTAGTATTATGTTGGTGCAAAAATAATGACGTAATGATGTCGTTTTTTGACGTATTTTTTAACGTCAAAAACGACATTATTGCGTCATTATTTTTGCACCAACCTAATAATATTTGTGTTTCTAATTCTTCCACACCCTGTAAACCCTTGTCTTAGTGGCTTTACTACATTGCATGGGGTGATACCGATTAAAAAAGAAAAAAAATGAAGTCTCCTTCTTGGCAAATCGACTATGGCGAGATTCGAACACGGGTCCCATGGTCAGAACGTTAACTATAAATTTCAGGATTTTTCCAGAGAATTAGAAAATATCTTGGCATACGAAACCCATTATATGGTACCTAACATTTGAAAGGAAACCATATTTAATGTTGAATAGCGTATTTTGCTGTACTCGAATCCCAATAAGTCTTTGGAATATCAGGCTCAAAATGGTATTGAGCAAGTCTTGTGGCTAAGTCAATTTTCTAACATAAATCTTATATGTAGATATACATGTCTCTATATGTACCAGGAGATTTTCTAGTGAAGAATTTTGTCTGAACCACCTGCAGCCTACTACCAAATATGATGGATTGGCTGTCATCGGCTTAAGACCAGGTTGGCTCCTTAAAGCTTCTAAAGTGCCCAAGGAATATAATTCCAAAAGTGTCTAAAAAATACCTTCGTTTGATTCCAAAAGCGTCAAATATCTTTGTTTGATCCAAAAAGAGTCTAATATTTTCGTTTTATTCCAAAAGAGTCTAATATCTTCGTCTAATTTCGAAAGAATCTAATATTTTTGTATATTCGCTAACCTTTATTTAACTCTTTGAAGCGTCGTAGGGTACATTTCACCCCACTTCTGAAGTGTTTGCATTTGTGGCTCATTCTTAATACCACCTATTCATCTTCATGAATATAGTTTTTTTTTTTAATCATTTCATCCCAAGAAAGGCGATAATGCCACTAAGACGCAACGGGTTACTGGAGTGGAATAGAATGAGGAGACATTAGTGAGTAGACAATAAAAGAACAGGTTTCACGCGGGCAGACGAAAACGATTCCCGTTGCATTTAAAGATTTGAAGATTGTAGGCGTCAAGGAAACAAGAAACCAGGAGAGAGTTTCACAGGCGGGGAGTGCAAGAAAAGATACTATTAGAGTAGAACTTACAGTTACATCTACCTATTTTATCAGTAAAACGATGTGACCAATTTGCCAATCTATTAGTACGTTTAAGTATATGCAGTCGAGATACTAAGCAGGAAAGCTCTTTAGAAATTAATTACCGAAAAGACAGAGGGAAGCCACGTCACGTCATTGGGAAAATGACTGAGTCAGATGCCAGGTCAGGACCGATAACATCACAGATCGTTCTTTAGATTTTGGTCGAGAATCTCATGATATATAGCAGGAACACCAGATCAGATATGACAGCAGTATTCAATGCAAAGACGGGTGATAGATTTATAAATGTGCAAGATAAATTCTGACGAGAAAAAGTTGTTTGGCAAGTCAGATTGAACCAAATTTCCTCAAAGCAGACCAAGCAATTTATTCACTATAATCGCACCCCCTTCGTGTCAATGAAAATCCTGAAAGCAAAAAGCGAAATGTGAAGTTAGCCTCACCTATACTGATAGAATACAAAAATGGCTCTGTATGATGGTTAAAGAAAAGCAGTTTCATTTTGGAAGCGTTAAAATTTACAAGCGATTTCTTGCCCCAGTTAACAACTTATTGAAGGTTATGTTCGAGATCAGCTGTATAATAATTGATCATATGCAATATAGGTGAACAGTTCAACTAGAAAAATTGAGAATAAATACAACGTATGTAAATATCATGTCATAATAGATTATTCCATCTTAAATCAACAATGTTTTGCGGTAATTTTTAATATCAACATGAATTTTTTCTTGTTGAAAGGTTGAATAATTTTAACACATTCAATATTATGGATAAAAAAATAATGAATTTTATATCGTGTTTTTTTTTTTTCAAAAATTCACGAATTTAGACAAAAAAAAAAACAAAAACAAACTAGAATGACGTCAAAATCTGAAATTTTTTCATCCTTTAATAGTCAGTTGTTTTAGTTTAATTTGTAACGTATATAAATGTAGGTAGAAAAAAAAGCAAATGTTGATAAAATAGCGAAGGTCACAAAGCACTGTTCATGGCCTCCAATCAGGTTTGACATGTCGGGAAGGGGGTCGAGATAGTACGCTCCGGTCCTGCCCATCATTCTTCGAGTACTTTGAAGAGTCCCGAAGCGTCTTTCCAAAAGAATAGAAGAACTGGAAATCCGAATAATAACTGAACGCATTATTATAAAAGTATTACTGTAAACAACAAGAATAATGCGTGTGAGAGGGGGGGGGGGAAGCTGGAGGACAGCGGAGACTTGTTGTCACTTGGCTCTCATTGACAATTGCCAGCCATTATTTTGTAAAGAAATCTTTGAATTATATCGGTTGATGGGGGAAAAACTGCTTTTGTCATGCTTCCCTACACTTAAAGAATGTTTTCGCCCCGGTTTCAGAATGCCATATCTTATTTAAATACAAAAATATTTATAAGGCTTACTTGACTAACAAATGGATATAAAGGAAAATAAGGGATTTTTGCTTTGAAAAGTCTGGCTTTCTCATAGACTCGAACACCAACCCAAAAAAGAAAACATAAATCATATCAGATATAAATGTTGCCTGTGTCCACACCTTACACCAGTAGAACAAAATAGACGGCATCGTTAAACAATAATTTCTCTGTATTTTCTCTTCAACACCCACGGTGCCGGGTGTGACACGAGGTTGTTTTTAATGTCTCATAAAATAGGGAGATACTTTTCAATGTAGATATCATTAAGATTATGTAGGGATCCATCGTATATAATCAGGTTTTTGTGGGAGAGGTTTCGTGTGCCAGTGTAAGTAGCAAAATGTAACTTGACACTAAAGGATTTAAGTTATTTAGTGTTGGAATTTTCCTCTGTGAAATAATATCACAGGTGAGTTCAGTAGGTCATATGTTTGTTATGCAACTGACACAAGAAAGGAGAAAATATCACTGGAAGTTACTATAAAACTAACACACAAATTTGAAAGGCAACAAAAATGAAATTTTAGTTACTATTTTCTCATTTTATTTCTCTTGTTTTTGACCAAATAGTAATAGTTTGAAGTTGTCTGAATTTCTTAAATTTAGCATTGTCAGTTATTTTTGACCCAGTTATATGCGACGCTTAGGCGATCATGTATCTTTCGATACATGACTGACGAGGCAGATTTTTTCCGCAGTAGGTTGCCATTTCTTTCTGCGGTAGACCAATTGCCACCCAACGCTATAGAAACCGGTCTGTCCTGCTATTTGCCCATAGCTGAAGGGAGAAGAAGAGGATTCATACCTTTCCCGAGGGTATTAGCACGTAAGTGAATGTAATGGATTCGACTGGAATTCGAACTCGGCTCTTCGATTCCTCAATCCGAGCTGCTATCTATTACTCCAATAATTTTAACTGAATTTCTTAGACGACATATTCACAGTTTTTGTTATATATTTGCATCATCTTTTAAAGCAAGCAAAAGTAGTACATAATTAATAACAATCAAGCTTTTTTTTAGTATAGTAAAACAATAGATTTTCTCTAGTTAAAAGGGTCTTTATTTATCAAACTATGGTAACTCTTTAGCACAATAAGCATCAAAGGAGTTCTTTGATGCTTCTGTTTTAGTGACATGCAAAAAATACAGCCGAGGGCAAGAGCAGAACACCTTTTTGCCAATTATACTATTTGGTTTAAATGGTACTCCTACCAACTGACTTCAAATTCCAAATTGTTCTTAAAATAAATATAAGAATTTTGTCGAAGTCGATATTTAATAAAAAGCCTCAAATGTTGTAAAAAGAACATTACTCCAAATTAATGTGAAAACTTGAAGAATTTAATTCAAACCATCCCGTTTCAAGTTTTTTGAAAAATGTTATTGCATTCAGGGTTTTTTAATGTCAAAGTAGGTTGTGCTGGCAAACGGTATAGACGTACGTTTGTGTGCGGGTGCGCGCACTTACACAAACTTATATATATATATATATATATATATATATATTCTGATCTTCATCAACGACCTTCTTGATGTCATTTATTCCCAATTAAGTATTTATGCTGATGACAACTATTTACTCTTGTCTTTGTCGAACTTCTTGGGTTTCTTACTAAGTAAAACTGGCAACTGCTCTCTAGTCAGTGGTTAACTGGAGCGAAAAATGTGCTCCTGAACATTCTCCTGTTCTCTATAAACTTTACAAGAAATGCCTCGCTGTCTCTTGCTTTCCACCTTGTTGGAAGTCCTCCTATGTAGTTCCTGACTTTAAGAACTCTGGGGTGCCTTCTGACCCATCGAATTATCACCCTATTCGCATCTTACCTATTTTTGGCGCAAATACATTTGGTATGAATCCATCTGTTCATCTCGCAGTTATGGGTTTGAATAGCAGGACAAGACTGAGTCCTATAGCCTTGGTTGGCAACCAGTCTACCGCAGAAAGAAATGGCAGCCTATTGCGAGGACATCCTCTAGTCAGTCATGGATCAAGAGACATGATCTCCTAAACGCGTATCACGGATGACACTTAATTTGCTGGGAAGAGAAAATGATGAATGCTTGTCCATGTAATTTCCATACCTTGGTGAACGAATATCTACATGTCAAGACGATGGTAATTATGAAAACACGTGAAGAAAGATGGACATTATTGTACTAGTAGCATTTAATAAACTGTTAAATTAGCTATCTAGATTTTTTTTTTACTAATGTTCACACAATACAAGGCCCAAGAGCCACCTGAGGTAGAAGGTTAGTGTGTGTGGAATTGTATTAGTGTAAGAAAGGACAAGCGTTAGAAATATAGAGTTGAAGTAAACTTTAGCTTGTACCAGAAACCCAATCTTAAACAGGAAACAAGGGATAAACCTCTACACCTGTTCGAAAGACCGAGGAGGGTTGTAAACCCGACAATAGGCGGACCTATACACTCTTACTGGTAGAGGAGAGAAAAAATAAACAAAAAAAAAAGTAAATAGTGAATAAAATTTCAGAGTTTAGTTGAAGACGTTAGAGGTATAGAGCTGAGGCAGACTTTAGAAGGAACCGGAAACCCATTCCTAAACAGGAAACCAAGGGATATAACTCTAATTCTGTTCAAAAGACCCGGGAAGAGTGTGAACTGGAATATAGGCCAACCCATTTACCCCGATATAATAATTTAAGCAAAAAAAAACTAAAAGATTTACTGTAATAAAAGCATTGATGATAGTATTTGATCTACAATATATATATTAGGTTGGTGCAAAAATTACGTCGTTTTCTCACATATTAACATATGTGAGAAAACGACATTATTTTTGCACCAACCTAATATATACTTTATTTTAGGATATTACATCAAAAACATGTCAAAAAAACGCTACACAGTTGCAGTCGTGTTTCGATGCGAATCAACGCATCTCATCAGGCGATTGTAAATGAACGATTTATTGAGATTCAAAAGCAAAATTGTTATAGTGGAACACACCTATTCTTTAGTTAATAGACTCTCTCACCTATAATAAGTAGGAGTAGTAATAGTAACGAGGAGTTACCTATTATATCAAGTTCCTAACGTTTTGTACGTCGAACCTATTTTAGGACCGACTTAGTACAAATACAAGCCTCCACTGTGAAACCACTCCATAACAAACTTGGTGACGAGGTATTCGGATTCATACGGTGGAAGAGAAAAAAAAAATTCACACTCCATAACAAACTTGGTCACGAGGAATTCGTACTCATACGGAGGAAAAAAATATTATTGCCCACATAACAAATTTGTCGACTAGGAATTCGTACTCATACGGAGAGAAAAAAAAATCACCCGCCATAACAAATTTGGCTACGAGGGATTCGGATTCATACAGTGGAAGAGAAAAAAAAATCGTTCGCCTCAGTATAATTTGGCGAAGGGATTCGGATTCATACGGTGGAAGAAAAAAAAATCGCTCGCCACATTTGGTGACGAAATTCGTACTCATACGGAGGAAAAAGAAAAAATTTGCTCGTCACAATTATTTCGGCGACAAAATCTCGGATTCACGTAAAAAAAAAAGGCAAAGTTTTTCGAAAGACAAGACGTCAACTTAGTGACGAAAAAATCTGTCGTTTTCGCAAATGAGAAAATAATTTTTTTTTCTCGATAAGACAGTTTGCTCAAATAGGTCACGAATTGCAAATTGGTAGGACCCCCTTGTACAATATTTAAGCATTATGTAAACTTTTACGAAGATGGAGGAATGCAAAAATATATTCCAGGAATTTTTAAAGTTCCAGACGGAACAACAGATGACAATATTATAGCAACAGAAGACATTCCAGATGCAACTACAGGAGGAAACTTTTAATAGACAGATGCAGTTTCAACGAAAAATGGAACAGATGCATAGGGAGTCTCAAAACAAAATTTTGGAAATAACTGAGAAGAGGAAAGAGAAAAATCTACAAAATGATTCTTTCCCAGAGAATACAATATGCAATTCAATTGAAATATTCACGTACAGTCCAGATGAAGAGATAACTTTTGAGGAGTATTATAAAAAATATACGGACGTGTATAACAAGAACTGCACTCGTGGTCTGAAGGAAAGAAGGTTAGGCTTCTTTTAAGCAAGTTAGGAACTGCTGAACATAACAAATTGGTAAACTACATTTTACCGAAAAAAACTGGCGAGTTGACATTTACCGAGGTGGTAAATATATTAAGTGAATTATTTAGTAAAACAAATGGAACCACAAGAACCTACAGAAACTGTGACTCCATCCTTAAGAAGCTCAAAACGGAAGGTTGTTTCTGGTAACATTATGGAGGTACCAAAAAATAGAAAAGCGGATTGGCTATATGATGTACTTGGGGAAAGGCGAAAAATTCACGTGCAGTAAGCAGATCAGACGACGTTTTTCAGACGTGGTTGACAGTGGTCCCGCGGAAGAAACGCCGATGGAGGTGGTTTTTTCAATACGTTTGACCTAACAACGCCTGCAACAATTTTTACCTGAGGTACGCCGATCCAGAAGAGAAAAAGCAAGGCAACTGATCATTTAAAAGTGGATCAAAAACGTAGGAGATGCGCTACGATGTTGCTAAAAAGTTTTTTTGTTTGTTTTTTTCCTCATATTTCCTGTAAAAAATGAAAAATAAATAAA
Organism: Acanthosepion lycidas; assembly: GCA_963932145.1. Classification (NCBI taxonomy): domain Eukaryota; kingdom Metazoa; phylum Mollusca; class Cephalopoda; order Sepiida; family Sepiidae; genus Acanthosepion; species Acanthosepion lycidas. The sequence goes on from OZ010612.1 coordinate 48,780,331, forward strand.
GAAAACTGTTTACGACTACAGAGTAAAGTTTTTGTGGGGATGTTATAGTGGAACACACCTATTCTTTAGTTAATAGACTCTCCCACATATAATAAGTAGGCGTACAGATCGAACTACAGATTTTTCAATTAAAGGAATAACGTCAAAATTCACAACTACAGGCATTATTAGTACAGCCTTGCCTGTCGCTAATGGCTTACAGAATCTGTTTCTGAAGTACCCAGAAATCACAACACCCTTTACACACACAGAGCCAATTAGACACAGCGCGGAACACAAAATTCAGACGACTGGACCTCCTGTATTTTCAAAGCCACGCCGACTACTCCCAGAAAAATACAAACTGGCGAAAGCTGAATTTCAGTGTATGTTGAATTTAGGGATTACTCGCCCTCCATCTAGCCCATATGCGTCCCCGTTACATATGGTACCTAAAAATCAAGCAGGATCTTGGAGACCGTGTGGAGATTTTAGGAGACTTAATTCTCACACGATTCCGGATAAATATCCTGTGCCCCACCTGCAAGACTTCGCTGTTACCTTGGAAGGTGCAAAAATCTTCACCAAGTTAGACTTGAGAAAGGCCTTTTACCAGATTCCAGTGGCTAAAGAGGACATCTACAAAACGGATTCGGATTGTTCGAATTTGCCAGAATGCCTTTCGGATTAAGAAATGCGGCACAGTCCTTTCAACGCCTGATTGATGAAGTTTTACGTGGACTACATTTTACTTTCGCCTACATAGACGATGTTTTGATCGCTAGCAAGAACGCAGCGGAACACGAGGATCACGTAGAACAGGTTTTCCAGCGTTTAAAGTACTTTGGACTGAAAATAAATCCTGAAAAGTGTGTATTTGCAGTTTCTAAACTTACATTTCTCGGTCATGAAGATGACGAGAACGGAATAACACCAATCCCTGAAAAGATTAATGCAATTAAAAATTTTCCACAACCAACAACTCTCTGTCAGTTACGCAGATTTCTCGGTCTGATTAACTATTACAGACAATTTATTCCAAAATGTTCTCAAATTCTAATTCCCTTGACGAACTTATTGCGGAGCCAACAAAAAAAGAATGCAAAAATTACCTTAACTGGTGATACTTTGACAGCATTTACAAACGCAAAGGAAGCTCTTGTGAATTTTACTAAATTATCATACATCTCTAGCGACGAAGAAGCTGTATTAATTCTGACTACAGATGCTTCAGCAGACTCTATAGGAGCTGTTCTACATCAAGAATATGGTGATTTTAAAAGACAACTTTCCTTCTTTTCAATTAAATTAAATTCCGCACAACGGAAATACAGTACTTTCTCCCGCGAATTACTCGCGATCTATTTATCAATCAGTCATTTCCGACACCTGTTGGAAGGTCGGAATTTCGTAGTCTACACAGACCACAAGCAACTAATCTACGCTTTGCATTCTAGAACGGACAAATACAACCCACGAGATATAAGGCAGCTAGATTACATATCTCAATATACGTCTGATATCCGTCACATTCACGGAGAAGATAATACTGTTGCAGACACCTTGTCTAGATCAGCTTTAAACTCTGTTCGTTCACAATCCTTGGACTTGGAGTGTTTAGCCAGGGAACAAAAGAACGATGTAACACTTGAGAAAGTAACGCAGGACACGTCACTACGAATTGAGCAACGACCTCTTCCTTTCGGCGCAACACACTTGTATTGTGATGTCAGTACCGGTCATGCACGACCCTACGTCCCACCTTCAATACGCAAACAGATATTTGAACATTTTCACTCCTTTTCTCACCCTGGACGCAAAACTACTACAAAACTGATAGCGGTGCGATTCGTTTGGCCAAATATGTCCGCCAACATTAAACGCTGGACACAATGTTGTACTAAGTGCCAAAAAACTCAACTCCAGCGGCACACGAAATCACCTCCGGGACATTTCGCAGCACCAGATGGTCGTTTCAAACACATACACGTCGACTTAGTCGGTCCTCTAACTGAAGTCGATGGTTGTCAGTATCTATTAACCATTATCGATCGTTTTACACGTTGGCCAGTGGTTGTCCCACTCAAATCGATCACCGCAGATGTAATTTCTCAAGCGATTCTACGCGAGTGGATTTCTATATTTGGATGCCCTTCTGTCATCACCACTGACCGAGGCACTCAGTTTCAATCTGTTCTTTTTACAGAATTCACAAACTTGCTCGGTGCCAAACATGTGTCGGCTACTGCCTATCATCCATGTGCCAACGGATTAGTCGAACGATTTCATAAGCAGCTTAAGGTTGCACTTACAGCTACTGAAGACTCTCAAACATGGATTGAAAGATTACCACTGGTAATGCTTTCACTCCGTAACGTAGTAAAAGAAGATCTACATTGTACCACAGCCGAACTAGTTTTAGGGAGTTCGCTTACACTCCCTGGCCAATTCATTGAAAAAGATATCTCGACTCGGCCAACAACGTATTTTATTCAGGACTTGAAGCAACGCTTTTCCGATATTTCGTTTACTCCTACTCGCACACAAGACAAGGAGATTTTTATTCCAAAAACTTTGGAAAATTGTGAATACATATTTGTTCGCAGAGATGCAGTAAAAAACCACTTACGCTAACATATTCTGACCCATACAGAGTTGTCTCCCGTTGCTCAAAATATTTCACAGTTCTTGTCAATAACAGAGAAACTAAAGTCAGTATTGACAGATTGAAGCCAGCATTTCTGGATGTACCGATACAACCTTTCTCCAGTTCAACTCAAAATCTTACCCCTCAACAGACACAAATACAGCCCAGGGAAGTTACTACAAGAGCTGGGAGACACGTTCATTGGCCTACCAAGTTAAAAAAATATTATACATATTGAAAAAAATCTTTAAAACTTTTTACAATCTGCGGGAGGGTATTATAGAGCTTAACCTCCATATGCCAGTGGATCAGAACCAATTACTGAGTGCACTACATCCTCATTGGACAAGAAATGCTAAAAACATTTTTAATTTACATTTTCATGCTAGTTATAGATTTTTGTGCAAGCTAAACACAATCCAGGCTCCAGACGCAAGTTTTACAATAATTACTTCTGATTGGCCAATATATCTCAAAGTAATAACAACGCCTACGCACACGTGTTTAAACACAAAATACCGCCAAAAATCTTGAAATGTGTTCGCGAGCCACGCACATGACCAGGAATGTAAATAAATACGATGCACGAACACAAGTTTACCAGGGCGCTTCGCGACCGCCTTGACCTTTCTGTCATGATTTTGACTGTTGCGGACAGCTGATTTTCACTCGACTCTTTCTGAAATTTACCCGTTTGCATTTTGATCTTCATTTTGGTTAAAGTTTGTTTATTTTAATTTTACATTTTTGTGGCTGTATTGAAAAAGTTTTTTTTGATTTTTCTTTCTTCCCTCCATTTTATTTTTGCCCTCCTCCCACCTTTAATCTTTGAAGGCTGCATGTTCCCTTGTCTTCGCAGATCCGGCGGGCAGGCTTTGTGTGCTGGATGCTACCATAAAGGATAAAGCTTTACGTCTCATTGGGGTTTATCGCCCAATAACCATGCTGAGCGGCCTGCTTTGTTTCGGCAGATCGAGCCGTTTTTGATGACTTCTCGTCGGGTAGTTTTAGTGGTTGATTGGAATGCCGTCCTTGACCCCGATATAGATCGTATAGGGCAAAAACCGGGTACTAACAATCCTGATGTGAAGGCATTTCGAGACTTTATCGGCGGGTTTGATCTTGTCGATAAGTTCCGGAATGAGCACCCTCGGGAGGTAGCATGGACTTGGACAAATAGTGGCAACTCGGCTCCTGGCACGCTTGCGAGCTACCTGGACCGAGTCTTAGTTAAGAGAGTCGATGTAGGGCTCTTAGGGTGTCCAAGTTTCCACTATATAGTTTATACGGATCATAGGCTTGTCCCGGTCCGTGTAAACTTAGATAAGCCTAAGGTTAGAATGGCTGGTTACTGGAAATTCAACTGTTCATTATTTGGTGAGCAGGGTTTCCGGGACCAGCTGTTACTAATGATTCAGAGGGAATTGACGTGGGCGGTTGTGGGAAACGCCTGGTGGGATAATTTAAAATGCAAAATTAGAACGTTTGCTGCCGATTTTAGTCGTCGACTCAATCTAGATAGATTAGCGGCGCAAACGGCTTTAGAAGACAAAGTTGATCTGGCCGTGAAATCCCGTGTTAGTGGGGATATAGCCTTAGCTAAGGCAGAGTTGCCCTCCTTGCTTATCAAGAAGGATCAAGCTCTGGTAGTTAGGGCTAGGCTAAAAAGAATGTCTTCTGAGGCGACGAACATGGCCGCTGAATTGCGTGCAGAGAAGAATCGGAACGCGTCTGTGACATATAGCGTGCGTCACATTGCCGGATAAGCGGACCGTGACTACAAACGCAGGCATATGCGAGGCCTTTCGAGATTACTTTCAGGATCTTTTCACCAGGGAGCCCGGTCTGAGCCCTGCTCAGTTTGACGCCTATTTGGCTGACTTTGCCTTGAGGCAGCTGAAGCGGCTAGGTGCGAGGGTCCCATTACAGAGTCGGAAATCTGGGAAGCGCTGAAGCAGGTTGGCTTGGATAAGTCTCCGGGACTAGATGGTCTTCCCTACGAAGTTTACTTGAGGCCGAGATCGCGGTTAATCTGTGGGCTCAGAGGAGACTTTCCCTGAAGGGAAGGGCGGAAGTGTGTGTTTCACACATCTATCCGATACTCCTGTACCGACTCTCTGTACTTCCACTCCCCTATGCCAGACTAATTTTATTAGTACGGACCTTGTTCTCTTTCTTGTGGAGAGACAAGGCCCCTATGGTATCTCCCGAGATCTGTTGCCTTCATCCCTCTGAGGGCGGCCTGGGTATGCCTAGCATTGAAATTCGTCAACATATGCTTCGCATCACCTTTCTAGACCGAATGTGTTGCGGATCGGATGAGGAGGGTGCCTTTTGGAAAGAAGTCGTCCGCAAACGTCCCTGAGAAGTGTGCACTCGTGCGAGGAAGAGGCCCGCCGTACACCTCGAGCCGAGTGCTCCTTCTATCGCGAATGTCGTCGTGCTCTGAAGCTTCTCTTACGGGCTTCGGATGGCCTCTCCAACGCCCAGGCGTTGTTTCGTAAGGCATTGTATCAAGTGTTAGTTAGTGGGGGCGTTCAAGATGATAAGATTGGCGAGCTCGGTCTAACGAAGCAGGAGGCTCGCTCGATATGGCTTTGGGCGCCTGGGTTGAAATGCCTCAATAACGAGGAGGTATCACTCACCTGGCTGGTGATTCATGAAGCCCTCTGGGTCGGCAAGAGACTTTGTTCAGCAGGCTTGGAGAAATATCCAAACTGTCGTCGCTGTACGGGGGAAGTCGTGGCCATTGGTCACTCCTTCTTTCAGTGCAGGGCGGTAGTGCCGTTGTGCAGGTTTGTTGAAGGCCTCATGGTTCGCATGATACAGGGAAAGTTTTTTGTCCTTGAAGCCAGTTCTATTTGTAGCAATGTGGTGCCGCAGATGACGAAGGCTGAACACTATGTGTTCTGTTGCTTACTAGGGGCTATGAGAGTCGTGATTTGGACGACGCATCAGAAGGAATTCTATGAGGGCGAGAAGTTCACTTCTTCCCAACTGATCTTGTTCTTTAAGCATCAGCTTAAAGTCAAGATTAGGACGGAAAGGCGTCGGCTCACCTCATCAGAATTTGGCAAAAGGTGGGTGAATCTTGCGCGTATGTGCCGAGTAAAAGGGGCTGACCTTGAGTGGCCTCTTGATGCCGGTTAGGAATTAGGATATTGTTTTTCCAGGGTTGAACTTGGGCAACCCATCCCTGGTTTTAGGCTAGAGTAGGTTTTTGGTTTTTTGACATTTTAGTTTCTCTTCTTTTTCTGTAAACTTAGCTAGGGTGTGTTTGCTCATTGGTCTCTTTTTTTTTCTGTCCCCCCTTTTTTTTCCTTTAGTTTAATTCCCCATCCCCTCCCTCGTTTAGGTGGTCAGTGATGTCAGTTCTCTGGGGGATGCGGGGCGCCTTTCGTTTCGCGTGTGTGTTTTTCGTATTTGTTGTTGTGTATGAATGAGTGTATGCCTGTGTGAATGCTTGGGAGGATTGAATGTTTTCCTTTATTTTTCATAGTCCCGCATCGATTTCGTCCGGTTAACTGATATTTCTGACACATTTAAAGTTTGGGGGGGGGGGTTATTATTAACACCTTTTTGTTTAGTTTCTTGTAAATATTTTAGGTATCATATTGTATATATTCATTGGGGTTCTTTTTAAATATTGTTGTTTTATGCCCCTCCCCCCACAGTCGGTATTTGTAAATAAGGGGAGTATTTAGGATTTTCAAAGAGTCAAAGAGGTATTTCAGTGGATGTAGTAAGAAAGGTATGGATAAATGTGTTGTTTTGCTGAAAGGAATATTGTTCTGTATGATAGGGTCAGTGGTTGTGCCTAGCTAAGTTTTATATTAAGACAAGTGATGACCGTCCTTTTCCCCAACCCCCCTTTTTGGCCTTGTGCCGCATTTATTGTATATATACAATAATAAATATTGTGAGCTTCGTGACGGATAACCAACTGCCAAACAACTCCACGTCGCTCATACTTTTGAAGTTGCAAAGTTAAATTTATTTAACACGAAACAACTCCAATACACTCACTCACCAACCTCTGAAATCACTCCTGAACTTTTACCAATTTTAGAACTCACAATTCCAAACTTTATTCTTCTGAATTACAAATTCAATATTACAGTAAAAGGTAAATTACTTCTTAAGAACTTTCTGTTTAAAAGACACTTAATATTAACAACTTTAATATCAACATTAACGAACGATTACAAGAAAGACATTCTGAAACCTAAAACATCATACATATTTGCCAACATAACATACCAAATATTCTGCTTGTACATTGTTTTGAATGTTTTATTAGTTTCTAATTAAATATGTCTTGTTCGTAATATGAACTCTGGTACAAATATTTCCAAATCAAAGGGACACGACTATGTCCTACCTTTTCTTTGCATGTTGTACACCAACCTAAATAAATCTAATTGTTACGTTTTAAAACAATTCAGTTGAATTTTGTATTCTATTTTGATGTTAGTGGAAATAGTTAATTGACACGCAACTTATTCTCAACAAACATTACCACATAATTAACCCATCCACTACAAAAGTTTTTTTTTTTTTTTTTTACTTTTCTCATGACTGTTAAAATGGTGTCAGAATTCGTTTCTAAATATTAGGTTGATGTATAATTATCAGGCGTTTTTGTAGACGAGTTATTTGTTTATATAACGAGTTATTTGTTTACTTTTTTTAATAAAAATATTTTATTTTCAGGTTATAAAAATGCGTGTCGATGATCATACGCTCCGGAATAATTATTTTAAAATGTTATTGTTGAATTATTATGTTTCTTTATTAAGAATAAATATTGTTTAAAAAACGCCTGATAATTATGCACCAACCCAATATATTTTAAAACGAATAGTTGTTTTTTGTAGGCCAGCTTAAGTTCAATTAAAGCCTTTTACTTCTAGCAAAATATAAAGACGGTCAAATTTGGATTGTGCTGCCTAAGGCAACATAGAATCCATTTTCCTTATTTCAGCTCTGAATCCAGTTGATAACGAGTTGAATGTTGAAATTATAACTGGTAATGATGTCAAATTGATAGCCATAATCCGATTATGAGCACTGTGTTCATTACCTATTATTGCTCTTATTCTTTGGTTGAAGTTCTATTTTTGTTTGACGCTTTTTTTGCCATCTTTCCCTTGGCTTACATAGCCTTGTATCGTGGTTTCTATATGAAATATAGTGGCCCAGCCGAATAGCCATGGCCGAAATTGTGTATTTAAGTGAAACTTCCATCGTCATAGATTTTCCGAATTTTTCATATCTGCACAGTTTCGTATCCAAACGTAAACAAAGCAATTTTTCTAAAGAAATTAATGGATTTTTATTAAACCAATTTTTTTTTTTTACTTATTATTTTTAATGGATACTCGTATTTGAGTAAACTCTCGGTTTATTTATTAAACAGTATATTTATTTATTTTCGTCTGCCACCCTGAATGTTCGATAAATCTTATTAAATCTTATAAATCTTATTAAATATCGTCATCATCATCATCATCATCATCATCCCCTTCTTCTTCTTCTTCTTCTTCTTCTTCTTCACTATTGATATTGAAGAAACCGGAAATCCAGTCCGGGTAAATTTCTACTCCTGTTCAAAAACCCCAGGAGGAATGTGAACTAGACGATAGGCGATCCTATCTACTCCTATTGATCGAAAAAATAAATAGTAAATAAAATTTCAGAGTTTAGGCCGTGACGTTAGAAGTATTAGAGTTGAAGTAGAGTTTTGAAGGAACCGGAAACCCATTCCTAAATAGGAAACAAGGAATAAACCTCTACTCCTGTTCAAAAGACCGGGGAGGAGTGTAAAGTGGACGATAGGCTTCTTCTTCTTTGTACCGTGTCCTTCCAGCACGTAGGTAATCATGGCTCTCCACAATTTCCTGTCCTTCGTAACTTTCGCGCCTGGTCAGTACCGAGATCGTTAACCATTTGAGAATAGCAGGTGCTGTAAGTTTAGAGGTACAGGTGATGCAGTGGATAACGGCTCGGCGATGGAAATCGGAGAGCCGAGTTCCAATTCCAGTCAGATTCGTTATATTCATTAAAACGCAAATACCAATGGGAAAGACAGAAATACCCCTCTTCATTTCCCGTTAAAAATCATTATTATCTCCAAAAATGTCTTATAATAAAAAAATATTTTTTTGCTTTGAATAATCTGCAAAAGGTTGATAAACAGTAAAAAACAATTCAAAGAATAAATCTTAAAAAAAGGTTTGTCTTTTTGCTACCTCTCCTAATCCCTGTTCTGTCAACCATTTACAGAAGCTCGTTAGAATTGCACTGTTTTCCTCTGTCCCTCTTGCTTTCAACATGTCTTCTGAGTGTTCAATGTTCCATCTTTTTCGCTCTAGAAATTTCAACTTACTTACTGATGGTTATTTTTGTTTCCATTTTTTCTAAAAATTCGTCGTTGCGCACATGCTCAGTTCATAGTATTCCCGGCACCATTCTATAGAACCACTATTTCTATTGCCTCACGATTCTTCTTCAACTGGGACGCTGTTGTCCAGTTTTCACTGCCATGTATGAGGACCCACATTGCATAACAGTTCAATCCTCTTTTTTTTGTTTCTAACGAATTTTCCGTTTCTTAATACTTTGCTTAGCTTTTAGAAGAGATCTTTGGTTATCCCAACATACCTTTGGATTTCGACGTCGTATATTCCATTCTATGTTAAAATACTTCATATATATTTAAATTTTTGTACTTGCTTGACTTTGGCATCTCCAATTTACAACTCACATGCTGAGTTATCCCTTTTGTCAACAATCATCCTTTCCTAAATATAGTTTTCAAAAATGTGTCTAAGCCGAATGGTATGCACGCATCATCACTTAAATTATTGGCTATGTTCAGATCCCAATTTTTCTAATTATTAGTATTGTTGTTACTGTTGTTGTGATGTATTTTGGTATCTCCACTTTGTAATTAGCATGTTGTGCATTTTCTATTTTTTAATCATTTCACCACAAGCAAGGCAATAAAGCCACTAAAACGCAAGGGAGGTTACTGATTTTGAAAGAATATGAAAAAAGTATACATTATTAATGTTATGTAGTGGTTTCACCGTGGAGGCTTATATTTGTACTAAGTCGGTCCTAAAATAGGTTCGACGTACAAAACGTTAGGAACTTGATATAATAGGTAATGATCCAGTAATCTAGTTGGGGTGGCTGATACTTTAATATCCGACTAACGGTCGTCCGACATCGACTGACTGGCCAACTCACTGCCGACTCCCTTGTTACTCTTACTACTCCTACTTATTATGTGGGAGAGTCTATTAACTATAGAATAGGTGTGTTCCACTATAACAATTAAGGAGGGAGAACAATAAAGAGAACAAGGATTAAGAAGACAGAATATATTGATTGACATTACATTTAAATTTTGGAAGATCAAAATTGACTGGAAAGCAAGAAGTCGGAAGAAAGTTCCATAAGTGAAAAGTATGAAAGAAGAAACAGCATATAACTTACGGTTACATCTAGTGGCCATTTCAACAGTAATATGATGAGACATTACTGCCAATCTAGTACTGCACTTAAATTCATAAAGTAGGTACCTCCACTAATTCGGTATACCTTAAGGTTTAAAATTAAGTTTTAAAAATGAAAAAGATTTCTTGAAGCTTTCTTTTTAGCTTTAATTGAAAGCCAAAGGATTTAAAATTTACTATTTCCAGTAGGCAGAATATTCTCTGGTGTATTCCAAACAGAAATTATATTGATCGGAATCGATTTTTTTCAGTAAAATCGATCAAAACGACTATGTTTGACAGATTTGTAAACAAAAGTTAATTCTCGGTTTTAAAAATCTTGCAAAAATAAAATATATATTTCTGAAACGTTATTTGAGGAAAATTAGCAAATTTAAAGTTAAATTAATCTGATTTGGAACTTGCATATAGCACAAAATGTTGTATATAAACATTTCTTAACTACGAGGTCTTGTTTTTCTAACGTGTTAATCGATTTATTGACAGTCGATTGACAGCAGAACGTATTCATAGTTAAGTATGGCAGAGTAAACGATAGTTTTTTTCGCCGTATGGGCCGAGGCAACCCTTAAAACACATGACCTTTACATTTATCAGTTTGTACATCCATACTTCAGGAATTCTGCACGTAATCACATAAAAAATTTAAATTCTTTTAAAAATTTTCGGGGTCGTCAGATCATAATAAGCTTTACAAAATACGATTGGTAAATATAGTTTTACTTAATAACAATATATCCTGATATATCCTGATAATTATCACATTCAAAATGAATTTTAAAAGATTTAAATCTTTATAAATTATTCAATTTGCATTTGTAAAAAAATAATTTGCAAAAATTAATTTTTATCAAAAAATCTTTTTTCTTCAGACTATACTATCTTTAATATATTTTACTCATAAAAGCAATTAAAAGCTCCTCTAATTAAATAATTCGATTCAGAACAGATTTTCGATAAGACTGAGTCCGATTTTGCCCCCAAAAAACAAAACAAATAAAAACAATCCGTGATTTAAATTCTTCAAAGAATTCTGTTTTTAACTAATATAGTCACTAAAAATTATCTCATTCAATTTCTCAAGTTTTCATGAAATTAAGAAAGGGAGTGAAACACATTTTTACCAAGATTTTCTAATAAAAATTGTCCGAAATAATTTCATTCATTCGTAAATAAGTCCTGAAAATTTCATTAAAATCCGACAATTATTTGATTTTTGCAAGAATTTCCAAATTAATATTTCTGTCACCGCAAAAAAAGGCAAACATTTACTATGCTAAAAGTTAGTACAACCACTGACGCAAGAAAAACACGTTTTTAATCAAAATTCCGAATGCTCTAAAAAGGAGTAAAAAATTTAATTAAATATTTCAAAAATACTTTGATCCTTCCTCTTAATAATAATATAAATATTTTGACGATAAAACTTTCATTACATTCGGAGTATGTTTTCATCACGGTATGCTTATTTTTTAGCGTTTTCGTGGGGTTACCTATAAAGTTTATATACCATAGAGGAAAGTTCATCAGAACAATTACCATGAAAGTATTCATAGAAAAGATACAGGGGATCTATATTATGGAAGTGGGGAAGTGACTGAAGTCGAGATGACAGGTTAGGACCAATAACATTGCATATTCATCTTTAGATTTTTACCAAGAATCTCTAAATGCATAGCAGAAATCTTTTGTTGACAACCATACATTCTATCTTCTGACAATTGATAGTTAGTCCTTTTTTCTCGTTTTCCTTACAACCTTCTGTAGGAATTTCTGTACTTTCATATTACATGCTTAATTTTAATTTTATTTTGTTTGAATAGTATGTATGGTAACATGTTTTATTTTCTCTTTTGTTGTACAAATAAAATATACTTGCTTATAGTTAAACGTCGTTTAGTCTGGCACATGGCCAGGGTATTCGGTGATGATCGAACTCATACGTAGTCGTAACGGTTTGTTCTTAGTTTGGTCAGCGGTGACCATTTTTAATAATACTCCATTTAATACTCTTTCTTTTTGTTGTATATTATAAATATTTTTTAACACGTATAACACCGATTTTTTACGTCTTTGCACGTGTCTTATTTTTAAATTTTACTTACAAGTTATAACATGAAATAAGGTTCCGTTATTAAAAACCGGGCAATATAAATTCCTTTCGTTTTTATTACCAACATAAAAGCTAAAATCGTAATTCAAGTAAAAGTAACAACTAATAATGTATCTTATTTTTAATTAGTATCAAGTAATCTTAGTTGAGACTGCCCATGCTTAGCAAATTCTCAAGTTTCAGCCATTTTTCAGCATTTTTAATATATAACTCCAATTTCTTCTTCTTCTTCTTCTTCTTCTTCTTCTTCTTATTATTATTATTATTATTATTATTATTATATTTCGATTTCTGCTATGGTCACGCTACCTACCAAGTCTGCGGTAAGACCTAAGCCAGGTAGCAGTGTGTTGTTATGACTACATTTCATGATTTGTTTTTCTAACTCACATAATATCACTATCGTTACATGGACAAACTTCTTCTTAGTGTGTGGGCTGTACTTATCAAGACAATTTTTTCTATTTCTTTTAAGCTGTGATTTATAGTGATTTTTTGATGCAATGTGTTGTTGTGTTTCTTTTTTTATCATTCTAAGCGCACCTACTATAACTTGTATTTTCCTTGTTTTGAATTTCCACATTTTTTCTATTTCGATTTCCAGGTTTTTATACTTCGATAGTTTTTCAAATTCCTTGGTTGCTATGTTACAGTCCGCTGGCCAAGCCATATGAATTAGTAGGCAATTTTTTCTTTTCACTTTTTGACAATTATATCCAGCCACTTTGCTTAAAAAATTCCTGTCCGTAAAGATGATGTAATCCCATAGAATTGAAGACATCACAATTATTATTTATTATTATTATCATTATTATTATTTGTCATGGGTCCTTACCTATAACTACAGAATGAACTCTTCCTAACACTATGTATACTACGCCTCTCAAGAGAGATGGACGAATCAAGCCGAGCCTCTCGGCTTGACGGTCGAACTGTCTGCCACTGAGCAGAGAGGAATCCGGACGAGGCTCCGCCGAAGGACAGAGTCTCGTTCTGGGAGGTTGACCAACCCGATCCCGTTTATACGGGTTCTACGGGCATTTTTTGGCCGAGCCTACGGGCTTGGGAGACCCACGTTAAACTCGGCCTTGTGCCACATGCAACCCTCGTGGAGGGTGGCTAGATACCGAATCGAGTCGAGCCGATAGTAGTTCACTCCAAACCAGACTGACAGTCATACTAACACCTTCCACATCTTGTATTATTATTTCGTGTAATATACCTTCATTATTTCTACTCTTGTGTTCGTGTTGTTCTTCCTTGGTCCTAACCTGGACCATAACATTATTATTATCATTATCATTATTATTATTATTTCCTTTTATTTCTGTTGTATATTTATTTCTTTTCGGGGCCTAAGCAGAGATCCAGAATCAGAAATGTCACCATGTGTTAAAAAAACAAAACAAAAAAAACAACAACAACAACATAAAAAGCCACATCTTTTATATAGATAACACCGTTCTTTGGGTGTGAGCTGTACTTGTGAGAACATTTTTTGTATTTCCTTAAGGCAGGGGCTGTCAGGGATCCTTTCAACGAGTCCATGAGAAACTTTTTCTATAAAACCCAAGGTTTTTAAAGTTACATTTCGATATGGAAATTTCTATAGACTGCAATGTAGCCTTGAAGAAAAACTATCAAAATACAAGGATCTTGCAGTTTAAATCTAAACAATGTGATACATGAAGACGACAATAATTATAGTTTATTATTATTATTATTATTATTATTATTATTATTATTTCCTTTGATTTTTGTTGTATGCTAATTTCCTTCGGGGTCCCAATCAGAGACCTAAGAAATGACATCATGGCATTTTCTATTGAACACTTTTGAACATAAGATCACACACATTTTACATTGATAAAGCCCTACATAAGGTGTGGGCCGTAATGCCGTAAAAAAACATGCCGTAAAACAAGCTGTAAAAACAAACCGTATAAAACATGCCGTAAAAACAAGCTGTAAAAGCAAGCTGTAAAAACCAATGGTAATAAAAACCGTAAAAACGAATCAATCACTCAACTTCGTGAATTGGTTCTTAGGTATTGCTATCCTTCACCTGATTTCTTCGTCACACTTGACCCTGTCTGTGATTAGGGACCCAAGGTAGACAAGAGGTCAAACTTGTTCAATACTCCCACCATTGATGTCCAGGTTAAAATCACTTAAAATCGCTCAATATGTTGTTATTTTTTTACAATGATGGTCACTCTGTATAAGGCCCAAGAACCACTCCAGGTAGAGGATTACAGAAGAAGAGTCAGAGCTTATTGGAATGCGTGGGGAAGATAACGGTTAGCCCTAGACATAAACAGGTTAAGATTTTAATGATAGGGGTGAAAAGTTAACTGATAACTGAAACACACAGATTTAAAATGTGTGAGCATCCATCTTTTGGCAGTTTTCTTCCAAGGTGTATAACAGGTTTCTGGATTACAGCTGTTTTCAGTGTGTCCGAATATAGAGCGTTCCGATTAAACTTATTAACCCTTTGGGGGTTATTTAAAACCAGAAAATATGTTTTTAGATTGTAAGATTTGAGTGGAGAGGAGATAATAATAGTTTTGTGATACAATTCTTACTAATTAATCCATAGCTGGGGGAGAGGAGGTGGATTCATACCTTTCCCAAGGATATTTGTGCGTAAGTGAATATAACGAAAGTAACGGGAATTGGAACTCGGCTCTCCGATTAACAATTCCGAGCCATTATTCATTACACCACCCAAACATCCCAGCTGATAGCACCCGGTGTTCCCAAGCGGTCGCCTATCTAGGTACTGGCCAAAATCGATGTTGCTTAAATTCGGTGATCGCACGGAAATCGGTGATTCAGCGTGATGTGACCGTAAGACAAATTGAAACGGTGTGAAGCGAGGGATCAAATACAATTAGCTTTTACGGGGAATAATTTTGAGAGTTCTCAGGTCGAAACAAAATTGCATGAGATTTTTGTTATGATTGACAGTATAGAACAATGAATGTCGAAATATCTGGTGAGTTTCGAAAGGGATACTTAGGCAAGTTTGCAAGATGTTTTGGGTGCCTACCAAGATCTACAAAGTGAGAAAATGTATGAGGCTAAGCAGTCAAGTATACTATCATATGACAAATCTTTTTCTTTTGTTAGAGCAAGTGGCAAACCTCAACCTTCGATGTCGAAGCAAGCAAATATAAGGTCATTTTATTTTTCGTCTGGGAATGCATAAAAATTTTCTAACAAAGTAATGATAAGACCTTCATCGCTTTATACCGTTGCATATAGATTTCTGTTCTAATGTAATGTCGGCTATGTAAGAACTTACCATCCCCACTCCAACATATTATTTTCTGAAAAAAATTACACTCCCTACTCTTATTCTTAAAAGTGGTAATAAATTAAACACCCGAAAGCAATGGATATATATATATATATATATATATATATATATATATATATATAGCAAATGTAACAGATCCGTTAGTATGTGATCCAAGTGGATCCTAGTAATACAAAATATTAAAACTGATCCACAAAAAGAGCCCAATGTATTTATTACAGAGCAAATGATTATTTTATTGTTTATTAATTATATATATATATATATATATATATATAGCAACTGTAACAGATCCGTTAGTATGTGATCCAAGTGGATCCTAGTAATACAAAATATTAAAACTGATCCACAAAAAGAGCCCAATGTATTTATTACGGAGCAAATGATTATTTTATTGTTTATTATATATATATATATATATATATATATATATATATATCAAAATAAAAAGAAAGAACAGTCAGATTTATAATCTACAGTTCTTTAGCATTATTTTATAAAAAACAGTGTTCGATACGCAGTAGACCATAATATTATAATATTATTTCCAAATATGTATTCATCGCAACACAGAAATTACCATGTTTCGGAACTAAAAACTAAACTTTAGATTAAAGTTAAAATTAAAGTTTTTGTTCCATTCTCAAGCGATGTTGGGCAATTTACGAAAAAATGCTTTACTTTTTTAAGCTAAATAGTATTATATAGTTGGAGGAGGAAAGGGATTACAAAATTTAAAATGTTTGACGAATCAGGATACAAGTCTAATTTAAGATGGCAAATGTAAATATAGGTTAAGGGTTAGGTGTGGGTTTGTAATTTCTGCCTGTCGATACTGGCTTCCTTATATGAGAAATCATCCTGTCTTTTTTTAGGGGAATACATAAGATACACTACAATACATTAGCAATTTTATTTATTTTTTTAATTTTTTTATAAAATACATTGGTGTTTTCTAAATCATATTTTAACTATCTATATTTTTATTTATAAAGATCTAAAATACTATATTTATTATATTTCTTAGTATATTAGATATGGTATTGTTAAAATTAAGATTGAAATTTTAGGAATTTAATTACGCATTTTTTTACTTTCATATTTGTGATCAAATAATAAATATATTAGGTTGGTGCAAAAATATTGTCGTTTTCTCACATATATTACTATGTGAGAAAACGACAATATTTTTACACCAACCTAATATAATTATGAATTTTTGGGGCACCTCGAGGTGGTGTAATGGTTAGCAAGCTTGTCTCGTTAGAACAATTAGGAATGAGTAGTGAATTCAATCCTCACTGGATGCTCCATACTTTCGGCCTTGTGCCACACCCGAGCTACGCTTAGAAAATCGCTATAATTATCATTTTTTTAAATTAATTATCTTTTAAAGTAAACATAGTGTAGTGTCTACAAAAAACAGTTATTTCTTTTCTTTGATTTAATAAATCTTTATTTTTTAGAAACTTAATCGTATATAACTTTTCATGTAGGCACGAAGGACATGGGTCATTTAAGGACTACAAGTTCTCGTTTTTTTAATAATTTCCATTTTGCTGTGGGGGTTTTATTTGTTTCTTTTAAATGCCAAAAATATTTGGATAGGGATGTTTGGTTACAATACACATTATTTTTTAAGGAAGACAGACGAAACAAAATCATTTGGTACACACCCGCATTCAACCAAATGGTTAGTAGTAACTTAGGACATAAATTCCTTGCTTTAACTGAAAAACATTTTCCAAGAAATAAACCTCTTAGCAAAATTTTTAATAAAAATACCATAAAATTAGGTTATAGTTTTACTGATAATTTAGAAAAAAATATAAAAAAAATAGTAAAATTTTAAATAACTACTTAAACCAGAATAAAAAAATAGTGATCCAGAAATAAGAATAAATAATAGTAAAGAAAAATTATGTAACTGGAAGAATCCTATAAATAGTCCATTGAATAATAAATGTCTCACAGAACCTATAGTTTACCAATGTGCTATCTCATCCATTGAGAATCCTAATATTTAAAAAAATTATATTGGCAGCCCTAAAAATAACTTTGAATTAAGGTGGAGCCAACATCTCTTCCCCTTCAAAAATAATATATATATATATATATATATATATATATATATATATGTGTGTGTGTGTGTGAATTACAAAAATGAAACCCAAATTACCCCATTTATATGGCCAGTTCGTCCCCAGGAGATTCTCTCTAGGACTTGTCAATGCAAATACATTTGTTAAAGAAATGAATTCTAGCGTTTTTTTTTTTAAAAGAAATTTGGAAAATAAAAATTAAGGAAGGAAGGAAAGAAGGAAAGAAAATAGAAGAAGGAAGAAGAAATAAAGAAGAGGAACAAACAATATATAAGGGAAATGGGATTTATAGAGAGACAAAGAAACTAAGGTGGTTAGGATAGGATTTGCCGGAACAAATCTAAACAGAAAAAAGACAGTGGAAAATGAACAACGACCTAAATTTAACATATTAACTCTTGTACAAATGGAAAAAAATTCCATAAAAGATTTACATAAAAAATTGTCAATTCCCAGGGATAATCTCCCGGATACGAAATGGTCATGTGAATGGGGTAATTTGGCTTTCAGTTTCATTTTTATAATTCACTTATATGCTCTATAATAAATATATTGAGCTCTCTTTTGTGGATCAATTTTAATATTTTATATTAT
>OZ010612.1:48803613-48938613 GCA_963932145.1 Acanthosepion lycidas
TATTTAATTAAAACAAGCTTTTAATTGCTTTTATGAATAACATATATTATGGGCCTTATTGACTTACTAAAATTCTGTGAATAATGACTGTTTACAAGAATTGTTCCCATTTCTTTAAAATTTTAATTAGAATAATTCATAAACTTTTTTAAAATTTTGTATAAATTTATAGCGGTTAAACTATATTATTATTAAATATACACTGCATGTAATAAATGGAAACGCTTACAACAATTAAGAGGACCCTGTATTTTAAAAATAATTTAGTTTTTTTATGCGTATAAACGTGTCTATTTTTTGTATATATGGACGTCCATACACAACACTGTCAAAAGATAAGCTCGGAAACTAACTAAATTTAAAATTTATTGGTAATTTTCTAATATAACCTCAACAAGCATTTTCGTAAGTAAGCCTATAAAGCCAAAGCACAATAAAAAAAAATCATTAAAATATTAGAATGCTTAAAATATTTTAAATCAAGTTTACTGGATAGTTAAAAATGACGTTTACGTTTTATTCATCATGTAATTTTATTACGCTTATTTCCTCCTTAGAAAAATATCCCAATCATCAGACTGTCGTTAAATGTGACAACACCTCACAGAAACACACAGCTCCGTGTTAAAATGCTGTGGTATTCTAAAATAAAAGTAAATAATATTTGTTTAAATTCAGATTAATCAAACTTTAAGTCAGCTAATTTTTCTCAAATAAAATTTCAAAAAAGTATATTTTATGTTTGAAAGGTTTTTGTAATAAAAAGAATTATGTGTTGACAGATTTGTCAATATGGATGATTTCGTTAGTTTTACTGATAATCAGAAAAAATAATTTCAATCGATTTAAATTCGTTTTGAAATCCAGCCAAAGATTTTGCTTATTGGAAATATTAAATTTAATCTATTAGCTTGGAATTAGAAATAAATAAGTTTTAAGAAAGAGTTTTCATTTTTAAAATGCATTTTTATACCCTACATATCGTTTATTTGGATATACATACATACATATATACATATATACATACATATATATATATATATATATATATATTAAACAAATTTATAACATGAACATGTTATAAAGTCACTACAAAAATAGCCATTTTGTTTCAACACCCCTGGTGTCTTATCAAGTGATGATGTTGAATGCAAAACAAATAAGACACCAGGGGTGTTGAAACAAAATGGCTATTTTTGTAGTGACTTTATAACATGTTTATGTTATAAATTTTTTAAAATAAATAATTATATCTGCTTTACTTTGTATTGAGCACTCTTTTAAGAATAGTAATTGTTGGTTATTGGAATTTATTCCGTATACACAAATTATATACTTGGTATATATATATATATATATATATATATATATATAAGGTTGGTGCAAAAATAATGACGTAATAATGTCGTTTTTTGACGTATAACGTCAAAAAACGACATTATTACGTCATTATTTTTGCACCAACCTAATATATATATATATATATATATATATATATATATATATATATATATATATATATATGTATGTATGAAGAAACCCTATTCCATCAGTAATGCTTGCATTACTTTCTGAACACTGACAATCTCTTTCATTCTAATTTCAGTCTATTTCCTTTGTAAATTACATGCCAATAGTTATTGTACAATAACATGCACATGCACATGCACAAGAGAAAATGATATATGAATTTTTATGTACCAGAACAATATTAGGAAAATCAATGAAAAAATGGGGAAAAGATTGTTTGAGACGTTTCGGCCATTAGGACTTCATCAGACTAAAATGATATACCCAAAGACATATAAAATAAAAATTAAATTTCAAAGTTCAGGATTTCAGCTGTCCTCCTCTTTCATATCCACATGTGTAGTCACATCAACATTATTTTACTCTGATGAAATCTTAAGACAAAAAACAACCACATGAAAATATTATTTTCAGCAAAATCAAATTATATATATATATATATATATATATATATATATATATATATATATATATATATATATATATATATATATATATATATATATATATATATATATAAATGATAGAAATATAGTTTTAAGGCGTGCAATATTTTTAGGATAAAGTGCTCAATATCAAGGATAGAGCGTATATAAATATAAAAGTGTACATTGAAGTCAACACCCAGATGCAACAATCTGTTTCATGCTAAACAGAATTGTCAGATATGGCCTAACAACTGTGTTTAGCATGAGACAGACTGTCGCCTCTGTGTGTTGACTTCAATGTACAATTTTACACACACACACACATATATATATATATATATATATATATGTGTGTGCATGCATGATAAATATTTTCATTATCATTAATATTTATTACACTCAGCTAATAAATGGGAAATGACAGACCTTCCCCACCCTACAGATAAAGGAAATCATGAAGGTTACGTATAGCCAAAAAACAATGGTACGACGTGGACTGAAAACAATGCCTTGTTTTGAAATAAAAAAAAAAAAACGCGAAATGAGAATTAGGACAGAGTCAATTCATAACCAATGCAGATTTCAGGGACAAAGAAGTCGGGTGCCAGCGTACCCGACCCATGACAAACAGTTGCCTGCCGTGGTTCTCAAGAGAGTCCTTGGCTGCTCCTGACATAGATCTTGTCATATTTGTAAATTAAAATCATCAATAAATTCGCATCATATTCTGCGAATCTACGGTGGAGTAATGGATAGCGGCTTTGATTGAGTTCGAATTCCAGTCGAATCCATTGAAGGTATGAATCCTCTTCTTATCCCCCCAGCTATAGGTAAAGAGCAGAACAGACCGGGTTCTATAGCCTTGGATGGCAACTAGTCAGAAAGAAACAGCAAACTACTGAGGGAATAAATCTGCCTCGTCAGTCATGTATCGAAAGTTGCATGGCACATAACCAACGGATATATATTTCCAAGTTTTATAATTAGAAAACTTGTCTCGCTAGATCAATTACAACTGCCACACGTAAGCTACGCTTAGAAAAATCATTTAGGGCGAGTCGGCGTAGTGCAATGGTCAGCAAGATTGTCCCTCTAGATCAATTACGACTGTGTGATGATATCGATCTTCGCCGAGTGCTCCATACTTTCGGCCTTGTGCCACATGTATGCTACACCTAAGAAATCGCTATATTTAGGCATCTCGCCGTGGTATAGTGGTTAGTAAGCTAGTTACGACTGAGTAGTGAGTTCGCTCCACGCTCGATGCTCCCTATCTTTGACCTTGTGCCACATCTAAGCTATGCTTAGTAAATCAATATATCGTCGAGCACACATCATTTTTGTTAATCGACGTTAATATTTTTGTTGCAAATTCTCTAGAACAAAAAATGTATAAATTCACTTTTAAAAAAGGCACATTTTACCTGAGCTTGTTTAAGCTTAGCAAATTCTCTAGGTTCAGCCTTATTTCAGATGCTTAAAATTTTAGATAGGTGAAATTTTACTTTAAAATTACCTCTAAAGAATATCTGAGCTTGGAATTTATAAAAGATCATCGCTTCATGCAGGGGTGAACATCATTGTAAAAAAAAAACATATTTTCTGGGGCTTTGAGATCTAAAATTCTTATCTGAGTCAACTAATCATATGTTAAATCAAATACTTGACTGAAGATAATGAGAATTATATACTAACTGTATGTAAATTACTCTATTTGCATTCGCGAATGACGCGTTTCTTTTAACTATACCAAAAAAAAAACGCGTTGCGCCTAATATAACCATATTACGGATGGGAGACAATGGAGTATACTACTGGTAAGATTCGGTTAAATATTTTGCTTTGTCTGCACCTGTAATTATCTATAAGAATTCATTAATATTTATTGTACTTTACCGATTGCTTTGTCTGTATCTACTGTAATTAAAAAAATTTCCTGTTTCTTACTAATTTTCTTAGCTTTTTAAAGGCATATTTTGCTATTCCAATGCGCCTTCAGATTTCCGTATCATATTTTCTGTCGTTTCTTAAAACGCTTCCCAGATATTTAAATTTTTGCACTTGCTTTATTTTGATATCAGTCAACGATTCTCAACGACTTCTGTGTGCACGCCTGTAAACACATTTAATTGGATCTGTGCTGTGAATACCGTGTGATCTGCTACTGCTTCCCTTACAATGCCTGGTTCTTGACGTTGCGTTAGATTATGTGGTCGTCCAGATCCTGGTCTAAGACTGTGAGAGTGTTCATTTGCCTAAATGAATAAGTCAGGTATCACATTATGCCCAATATATGTTCAATGTGAGACAGTTCTGATGATCGTTCCGGTCAGCGAAGTTGCTAGACCTCTCACAGAACATATTGACTAGCGCGGCCATCATGTTTGCTGGCATTATTGTATTGAAACAGTATATCGTCTTAAATTTGCAGGAATGGCATCAAAACGAGCTGAAAAATATTCTAGACGTAAATAGCGCTATAAAACGTTCCAGCCACAAGCACCAAAGGTGAGCGAGACTGGTAACTTTTAGAACTCCACACCATGATACCAGGAATTGAACCTGTGTTCCCTAGGCATAATTTGATCTGTGCTGTAGATGTTGTTTGAGCTGCATTTGCTGTCTTTACAACACGTGGTCTTTGAGGTGCGTTGAACTACGTGGCTGTCCAGAACCTGGTCTGCAAGTTTAGGAATGTTCGTTTTGACTATTGTTTGTAACAGTGAAGCATCACCGACACGTCATGGCCAACAGATGAGATGATATCGAAGGCACAATTCGAGGTTCCGTAAATGGACCTAATTGAACAAAAGTAGTCTACATAGTATTCCACCTGGTTATATTGGAACCTTTTACCACAGTGAACATCATCGACCGAAGATATGAAAATGCTCGCATAATGTAGTCAGCTCAAAATCGGTAACATTTTTCAGAGTGTCACAATATTATTTTCCGTTTTGGGATGGGATTATGACCTGGGGTGACTGTTTCTTATAAAGCCTATTGATGGTACCCACAGAGCAACGTTAGACGGAAATATATCATAGGTCCAAAATCCCAGTTAAAACAGTACGGACCGAATCAGAACTGATGCCTATGGACTTAGCTATCTGCTGGACAGTAAGACGTCTGTCATCGAAAGCCATACGGTGAATGGCATCAACTTGTTTATCAGTGGTTGATTTATTTATTTTTTTTTTTTGGACGACTTGAGTGAGGATCATCTCCTGTGCTGTCCCTGCCCCGATTGAATTTCGCAGCCTAATTATTCACTGTTGCATAGAAAGGAGTGTTCTCAGCAGGTGTCTGTCCTATGTCCCCATGGATTTCCTTGGGTGTCATAACTTTCTTTCGCAGATACTTTATGATTGCTTGCACCTCTGTTTTGTCCATTTTTAAATTTGTCGCACACCTCTCACCTTTGTATGGACCTCACTTGCACAGAAATTAAGACAGAAATCTGAATTAGTTTTTCTAGTTTTATAAGAAGTGGTAGTTTGTTGTCCCAACAAAAATGCTCAACTATGGCTCTTTGTTCTAGGTGAGGCTTAGAACTTTTTGAACAGCCTCCGTAAGTCGGAAACATACAAGAACTCCTCCAGAAGATAGTGAAAGAAAGCGAGAAGAAAAAACTAAACAATTGTAAGAAAACAGAAAGAATGGTTGTTAGCAAAAGGGATGAGCCCAAAATGCAAATTACAAATCGGAGATACCAAAATCAAACAAGTACAATAATTTAAATATCTGGGAAATGTTTTAACAGAGTTCAAAAAGCACAACACTGATATCCGAAGGCGTATTGGGATAGCGAAATATGCCTTCCAAAAGCTAAGCAAAGTATAAAGAAACAGGAAAATTTCTTTGGGAACAAAGAAAAGAGTACTGAACTATTACATAATATCAATCCTTCTATATGGAAGGGAATACTCCATAATTCCCTCTCAGAAAAAGAGACTTGAATCAATAGAAATATGGTTCTACAGAAGAACGCTGAGAATAATATAGAGTGAACATGTGAGAAAATGGAAACAAAAATAAAACTTATAATTAACATCGGGAATAGAAATTTTAAATTTTAAAAGCACATAACGAGGAAAGAGGGCTTGGGAAATTTGATACTCACAAGACAGGTTGAAAGCAAAAAGGGAAAAAGGAAAACAATGCATAACCTACCTAACGAGCTTGAGTAAATGAATGGCGAGATAGGAGAGATAGCAAAATGACAAAATTTATGAAGAGTTAAAAAGAACAGGAAATTGTGGAGAGTCATGATCACCTACTTCCTGAAGGGACACGTCATATAGAAGAAGAAAAAAGAAAATTGTGTAAATGGATGACACAACAAGGTATAGGAGAGGTAACAAAAAGACAATCTTTATTTAAAGCTAGAATGGACAGGAAATTGTGGAGGGCCATTATCGCTAACATCCTGAAGGGACACGTTACATAGAAGGACGAGTAGTTTATCATGTGAAAATGGTGTCGGAGAGCCGAGTTCAAATTATACCTAATTTGTACCATGCACATAACCATTTGAGCCCTGACCACGGCTTTACCGGTGGTAGAGAAAAAATGACTTAATGCCCATCCACCAGTTGAACAGTGGTAGAGAAAAATGATTTAATGCCCAGATACCGGTTGAACGGTGAGTAAACACTTGTAACTATTTTTATATCTATCGTGAAACATTACATATCAATTATTTGCTAATTTTGACCCAGGAGTATAGGTAGAGGGTTAAAATTGTTCAGGAACGCAGAGCTCAGTATGGTTAAATAGTAGAATGACCTCCCTAGCTTTGGGTAGCAGACAATCTAGAACAGACGTTCTTAACCGGTGCGGGATGTCCTCCTGGGGGCTGGAATTTTAGGGTTTCGGGGGAGGAATTGGAGCCACAGATTGTTAGACTTAAAATGTTAACTTTCGAACATCCCAAGGCAGCATAACCCTCAATGTGCATTGGTCCACGCAACTGAGAGGTTACGCTGGGTTTTCTTTCCGCTAGATCTTGTGAACTTTTTTGTATGGGGTAACCAAAAAATTTTTAAATTGAAACGTTCGTTTTTAAACCGTTCAACTACAGAGTGTTAAAGATATCAATTATTTGCTAATTTTGACCCAGGAGTATAGGTAGAGGGTTAAAATTGTTCAGGAACGCAGAGCTCAGTATGGTTAAATAGTAGAATGACCTCCCTAGCTTTGGGTAGCAGACAATCTAGAACAGACGTTCTTAACCGGTGCGGGATGTCCTCCTGGGGGCTGGAATTTTAGGGTTTCGGGGGAGGAATTGGAGCCACAGATTGTTAGACTTAAAATGTTAACTTTCGAACATCCCAAGGCAGCATAACCCTCAATGTGCATTGGTCCACGCAACTGAGAGGTTACGCTGGGTTTTCTTTCCGCTAGATCTTGTGATTTTTTTTTTTTTTTTTTTTGCCACTACAAAAATAGTCCATGTAAATGTATACGTATTAATAGGAAAAAGAATGAAGATTTTCAATAGTATATGCATATTATTTGGAATACACATTTTGAGTTGGACAATCTTGGAAAGTGGGGGAATGACATCTTGACTTATAGTGAAAAGGGTGCATTGGTCAAAATAGGTTAAGGATCAATGCTCAGCTATGAAGTGCATCAATGATTAAGCAAAGTTGAATAGTGCCTTTAAACTATTGGTGAAATTTGTATAATAACCAGGCTTTTGTAATTTTTATCTTGTTTTTCAAGAACAGAACAACATTACATATAAGTGTTCATCAATTTCAATTAGTAATTTTGTGTGAGGGGGAGATTGGGGCCACAAAGTGATAGACTCAAAATGTTAACTTTTGAACTCCCTAAGGCGGTACAATCCACAAGGTGCATCGGTCTGTGCAACTGAGAGGTCACACTGAGTTTTCTTTCCGTTAGATCTTATGTTATTTGAAATGCACGTTTCAAGCCAGACAATCTTGTAAATGATTGGGCGTGGGGGTGATGATATCCTGACTTATGGTGAAAAGGGTGTTTCGGGCAAAATAGATTGAGAATCACTGATCAAGAAGGATTAAACTGAATTTAAAACCATAGAGAAGGCAATGAGAAACGAATCCAATATCTTTCCCACGAAAAACCATGGCAATTGACGAATATTAAAAAGAAAAGGAATCTGTGGAGAGCCGTGATCGTCTACTTTTGAATGGTATAGGGTATTAGAAAAAATTTAAGTAATTTAAACCTTGGTCTTTACATTTATAATTTTACTGTATGCGCCATTTTAAAATTTATCGACTTTCTATTTGAACAACCGTCTTATTTTTCTTTTCTTAACTTTTTCGTGATCTCGTAAAACATCAAGATGACTCATTCCCGATTAGAAAGATTTTATAACTTTAAAAATAAAACTTGTGGATAGAATGAATGAGGAGCAAGTGTTTCACTCTTTGCTTTTTTTCTCAAGTAGCTTCATATTGCCTTTCAAATATTTAATGTCATAGATTCATTGACATTTTGTATGGGGTAACCAAAAAATTTTTAAATTGAAACGTTCGTTTTTAAACCGTTCAACTACAGAGTGTTAAAGATATAGATATATCGTTTAAAATTTGCAATATTCGTAAGGAATAAGAATTGCCCAAATATTGGAGATAGAGCTGACAACCATTCATTCTATTGTTTTTTAGTGTTGATAGTCCTTTCTTCTCGCTTTCTTTTTCTAACTCGTTTAAGAGATCCTGAAGCAGCTTGACGTGGTGTAATGGCTAGAAATCTTGTCTCACTAGAACAATTACGACTGAGTAGTGAGTTCGGTCCTCACTGGGTGTCCCACACATTCGGCCTTGTGCCACATCTAAGGTACGCTTAGAAAAGCACCGTTTAAAAGATCCTGTAGTTTTTCTTCTTTGTCTGTCATCAACACAGTATCGCTGTAGATGTTGAATAAATCTGAAGAGAAGACACCATTGTCTTACGTGACTTTCTATTTATTTTCGTACCTACTCAATTAATTTTCTATACGTTTGCAAGTGGAGTACTCCCAGTATAAGTTCTGTGGTATTCTGACATCCTTTCTAAATCTTTACAATTCAAATAGATCTCTTTGTGCCATGCCTTATCAAATGCTTTTGCGTAATCTATAAAACATAGGTGTGCACCCTTTTGAATTCGTGACAAATACGCACTGTTCTTTTTTCCTATTTTCTGCTTTGCGTTCTGTTCATCTGCTCGCATTTATTTGTAGAAAGAAATAAAGAAGGGGAGACAGAAGTGTTTAACGGCTTTTTCGGTGAAATGGAAAAAGTTGTCAATTTCAAATCTTTTCATTTGTACCCACTTCTTAAAATAATGATCAGCATTCATATTTATTATTGTTATTGCAATATTTTGTTAAAGTTGTTAAGCTCAAATATTTAACGATGTAACAGGCGAATTTCTACGGATACTTTATTGTCACAAATCTCGCCATGAGCTTATTCAATCATTAACTTAAGAATTAAGATTCGGCAGGAGATTAAAATAGGAAAATCCTGAATTTTTCATGGGTTAAAATTAGTTGATAATTTGATGCAAATGATTTCAGATTATAAACGAAACTCTGCGTCAGACCAAATTTCAGGAGCGTATAGTGATTTTCCAAACGTAGCTTAGATGTGGCACAAGGCCGAAAGTAGTGGGCACGCCGTGAGAATCGAACTCACTACTCAATAACTGTTCTAGCGAGACAAGCTTGCTAACCATTACACCGTCTCGAGTTGCCCCGATTTCAGGACCGTATATACTCGTGTATAAGCCGACTTCATATATAGTGCGACCACTGACTATTTTGCTGAAATGCTTGAATTTTTCATTTTGCTCATGTACAGTGCCACCTACGGTCGAGTAATGGATAGCGGCTCGGATTGAAGAATCGGAGAGCCGAGTTCAAATTCCAGTCGAATACATTACATTCAATTACATGCTAATACCCTTGGGAAAGGTATGAATCCTCTTCTTCTCCCTCCAGCTATGGGTAAATAGCAGGCCAGATCGGGTCCTTGGGTGGCAACTGAAAGAAATGGCAACCTACTGCGGGAAAAAATCTGCATCATCGAAAGATTCATGATCGCCTACGCGTGTATCACGCAGGCACATAAGTGACTGATAGTGAGACCAACAATACTACCGTGGCCAAATATTGCCGTACTGAGAACCTTCCTGGACATCTTTTATGTCATTCATTTTTTTTTTTGTACAAAGGTACCCTAAAATGACGAGAAAAGCCACTTACCTTAGAATATCTGTACAAAAATTGAGATACCGTACTTTTGTTTTCTTTCATGCTTGAATACGGTGCGAACGATGATGAAAAATTAGAGAAAGGAGAAAAAGATTGTTAATTCTTCATAGATTTTAAGCGGCACTCAAAGTCAATGGCGTTCTCCTGTTCATGTAACAACAGAAAGAAAGAATCTAATCTACAGGGGGCAGGCTAAAGGATCTCACCTGCACCGCTAAGGTGCTGACAGAATGTAGGCCTACAAGGTAGGTTACGGTCACCAAAAATACATGAGTTTTAACCCCGCCAGAAATATTTACCTGTGTATAGTATTAGGTTGGTGCAAAAATAATGACGTAATAATGTCGTTTTTTTTGACGTATTTTTTAACGTCAAAAAACGACATTATTTCGTCATTATTTTTGCACCAACCTAATACAACCGATTCCCGAAAATGCATGATTTTTAAACTATTCAAAAAAAAAAAAAAAAAAATACCTGTGTATAGTGTGATTTATTGCGCAAAAAAAAAACAAAAAAAAAAAAAAACTGTTAATAAAATCTCGCAACATACTCGGGTATAGACGCTATTTTAATAGAGAGTATGGCACTTTTCTTATAACTAACTGGGAATAGTCATGGGTTGAAAAGTGCAGTATTACAAAATTTATTAGTAAATCCTTGTAAATTAAATGGGTCCTCCTTGTTATTGCCTGTCATTACCTTGGATAAATAATAGACCATTACGTTTTGACTGCGACGAAAGGCGGAAGAAAATGATATATCCGAAATGATGTTTGCTTTGAGTAAGAAAAAGAAAGCATGCAAAAAGAAAGAAAGTAGACTGAATCGCCAACTATCTGTTGGATACCAACTAAGAAGTGTAAGTGTATGAAGAATATTGTATGCAAAAAGTATTAACTTATTGATAATTAGAGTGATATAAATGCATCTATAATGTTAGAGTGATATAAATGTAAATATTATGTTAGTCATATAAATATGATGTTAGAGTGATATAAATGTATTAGGTTGGTGCAAAAATAATGTCGTTTTCTCATATAGTAACATATGTGAGAAACCGACATTATTTTTGCACCAACCTAATATATAAGATGTTAGTGATATAAATGTCTCTAGGTTGTTAGAGTGATATACATGTATATATGATGTTAGAGTGATATAAATGTATATATGGTGTTAGTGATATAAATGTATCTATGATATTAGAGTGATATAAATGTATGTTGTTAGAATGATATAAATATATATATGATGTTAGTGATATAAATGTATCCATATTGTTGGAGTGATATAAATGTGCCTATTTTGTTAGCGTGATAAAATTTGAAAGCAAGAAAGAAAGATAGCAGAGGCGCTAACTTTCTCGTGCATTTAACGTCTGCTTCAGTGAAATGAAAATCCTTGTCAGTTTTGTACCCTCTTACTTCTTTGAATAATGGTCTGTATTCATACTTCTGGCTGTTACTGAAATATTTAACGATTCAACAATATACACACAGAACTCGCAATGATCTTCTCCAGCCATTATATTTATAATGTTTCATCTGAAGTTGTCACAGTTATTGCTAGTTAATAATAAAAATGTCCATTTTAATTGTTATCTCTCCCTAATAATTTTTTCTTCTCATATTGTATCACATGCAGTAATCCATTGCGTCTTAGTGGCTTTATTGTCACTAAGAATATAAGAAAAAAATCACTTTTAAGAATGGAGAGTATTATTAGAACAACAAAAATCAAGACGATAACGATTGACATCAATGACCTTCCTGATGGCATTAGCTCTCAACTTGGTAGCTATGCTGATGACACAGCCATTTACTACTGTCGCCATCGATGAGGTGAAATTGGCGGCTTATCTAAAAAAATACCAACAGTCTTTAAAGTTACTTCTCTGTGTCTTTTCTATAAAAAAACTTTCATGGTAATTGTTCCAGTGATTTCTTTGCTATGATACCTAAACTTTATCAATTTAAGCGCACTACTAGATTAGCAGCAAAGTCCATATCGATTTACAGTTGATTTGGCTGGATATAACAATAAGTTCTATGCTAACAGTTTCTTTTCTCGCACTTCTCTCTCTTATGGAACTCTCTTCCAGACAAGTTTGATCTTCAAAAATTTAAATGCAATATCAATCGTTATGTACTATCTTTGTGATTACACTTCCATTATTCTCGCTCCTTAGTAATATTTCTGCTTTCTAATTCTCTTACACCCAGTAACCCCTTGTATATTAGTGGCTTTACTGCTTCACTTGGGGTAAATCCGTGTTGTAACCTAGGGAAGGTTACTGAATAGAATAATCAAACGAAGGTTGGTAATGAACGATAATACTTAGGACGGGAACAACACATATAAGATTCACCAGCGGCGCGTAGAAGTAGTAGTCAACTGCTAGAAGTGAGTCAAGTGAATTCCACAATGAATCTCCAACTGCAGGGTATCTACCAACCGCTCCACGCGGTCAGATGTGGCACAAGGCCGAATTTAATGTAGGGTATCCGAGCCCGTAGGTTCGGACAAAAATTCCCCGTAGGCCACGTATAAAACGGGGTCGCGTAGCTGTTTTGCGAGACGAGACTCTGACCTTCGACATCCTTCTCTGGGGATCCTCTCTGTCCGGGGGCAGAGAGTTTGACCAGCACAGCTGGAGACGAATCTCCAATTGCAGACTAACATACAGTATTTACTACTATATTTATGTGAATGGAAACATATCCATTATCGTCCTTAGGTATGCTACAACAATCCAGTTAAAAAAAAACATTGGATAGCAGGTTTTAGCGCACAAAACGGATTTGATGCAAGGTGTCAATCGTTATCTGCTGTCTTCCTGATTACTCTTCTATTGTTTTCGCTCCTCAGTAATGATTCTGTTTTCTAATTCTCTTACACCCAGTAACCCATTGTGTCTTAGTAGCTTTATTACCTTACATGGGGTAAATTCTATTAAAAATCTGTTTTTAAAATAAAATGTTATATCTCTGGGGAAATATTTAATACCCATCTGAAAA
The DNA here is from genome assembly GCA_963932145.1 of Acanthosepion lycidas. Taxonomy (NCBI): domain Eukaryota; kingdom Metazoa; phylum Mollusca; class Cephalopoda; order Sepiida; family Sepiidae; genus Acanthosepion; species Acanthosepion lycidas. The sequence goes on from OZ010612.1 coordinate 48,816,849, forward strand.
TTTCCGATAATAACGAAGAAGAGTGACGCTAAAACCTGACAAAAATGAGAATAGGTATTTTAGATAATTCCTGGAATGATAAAGATAATGATAATACGAGCCATTTCCTTATAATGAAACATTCGGCATTCATTGGCCGAGCAGCCAGTGCTACTGTCGTTTTAAATTTACAAGATCTTTATATTAACACATTTTTTTTTCAAGAAAACAGGTTTTTCAAGTCTAGTAGCTGTTATCGCTCTTTCCATTATATCAATTATGGTAACAGAGCAGTAACAGCTTCCTTCCTAACCTTTTGTTTGAACTACTGCGAATGTCAAAGTCTTGATAATATCATTATTTTCTCTTTGAGTTGCATGTGCTATTTGTTTTAGTTGTTGTTGCTTTTGAAAGTCCTCAAGTGATGTGGTTTCTATTCTAATGTGATCTTGAAACTTTATATAATATTACGGAAAGCCGGATACAGTGATAAAAACAACGAAGATGAGCCTCTTTATTTTAAATACAATGTGCAATTGTCGCCATTTTTTATATTTTTAATTTTGCACATGCGTGTTGTCTGTTTTTTATTTCATCAACTGCACAGTATAGTAGGGTCAGTTGGGCACAGTCTGTGAGAAAAAGAGCACCATGACTTAATTCACTCCACCAGAAATTTGGAAATGGCATGCTGTACTACTTGGTATTCGCGATCACTCCACCCTTATATCTGGACACCTAACTTTCCAGGCTGCAAACTCCTTGATTATTAGGTGTGGGACGCAGTTGAGCAACAAAATTCTTTATAACACCAAAGATGAACCGAAGGTAAGGATTATGGCAGCATTCACCAAGTTAAACAAGGTGAGCGTCCAGAAGTGTTGCAGGAAATTCCGAAGTCGTTTGGAGGCTGTGGTTGAAGCCAATGGAGATTTTATTGAATAAATTAACTCTTTAGTTTAATATTTTAAGATATTATTGTGTAATTTTGGTAAATATTTCTGTTAACATGACATCTGAGTGGATTTTTTTTTCGTAATTTAGACGACAATTTACCCATCGCATCCTGTAATTCGTGGAATCGCTCAAACTATGAAAGGTGGAATTCTCGTTCGAGAATTTATCGACTAATCTTAATTGTCGTTGTAGTTACAAAGGAAAGAAAGAAAGAAAGAAAGAAGGAAGGAAGGAAGGTTACCAATGAAGGTCTTGCAATTATCTACACTACATTTAACCAAGATTTACAACCGGAAATGTTTCTTTTTCTGCCATGTTTAACGATTGTTGTCCCAGATTTCTATAATGGACGACTTAAAGAATATCTGCTTTTATAGCGTTGACCTTTAAGCGAGATAAAGACAAACTAGATGCAAAGGTGCGACTATCAATAGAATCTGTCCTTTGAATGACCTTGTAGCTGTACTCACCTGGCAAAATACTAGCCAATGATCTTACCGTGCTGTCAATATGTGACATGATTTCAATAATCCAATTCTTTTTATGCGTAATGAAATGTACATTTTCCCGCGCTTATTTTTATTGATCTTGTTTTATTTTTTTTATACATGCAGATGTGCAAAGCTTTTCGTAAAATCATTTGTCGTTCCAGAATCGTTATTTTTAGAACCTCTCTTACTCGAATCGCAGCTACGATATTTTTAATTTTCCCACATGTAAATGTTTGCGTGACAACAGTACATTAAGGATTTTATGAACGATATTTTTTTTATAATTAGGATTACTTTGCGTTGCCCGGATAATAACATTTTTATCTGCTTCACCTTTATTTCGCATAATTCATGAAATAGGTACCTAAAAAAAGAAAAAGTTATACCTAAAGTTTCAAATCGATTTTGAAAATAGAAAAATATTTCTTGAAAATTTTATTTTAATTTTAATTCCAAATTTATAGATTATATTTTCAATGAGCAAAATACTTTGATGTGTGTCAAACTGAATTTAAATTGATTGGAAATTTTTTTCATCAGTTAAAAAAATCGATATAATCGTCCATATTGTTAAAGCTGTCAAAACACCATAATTAACTTTATTAAAATATCTTTCAAAAATAAAATATACTTTTCTGAAACTTTATATGAGAAAAATTAATTTAAATTTTAATTAGTCTGAATTGGGAATATATTCCTTACTGTTAGTTCAAAATATCTCAGAAATCCATTTTTAACACAAACGTAAATGTTTTTATGAGGCTGTGACGCATTTATCTTGATGGTTGGCTAATTTATGTAAAGGGGAGATAAGTGTCATAAAATTGCATGACGAATACAACATAAAAGCCGTTTTTTTACATCATTTTTGTTTTAAATACCCAGGAATACTAAAATGTTTACATTTATTTTAATCATTCTAATATGTTATTGAAATCGGCACGTTTATACATAGAAATTTAAAAAAATTCTTTTTAACTTACTGGGGGCCGATGTATTGTAGTAAGCTTTACCATTTATGATTAGTAAATACAGATTTTCTTTAATAACAATTAATACCGAATTTTAAAATTTTTTAAAGTTTATATAAATTATACTAATTCATATTTTGAAAAGTGAAAACAATTATTGTAAAGATTCATTTTCATCGAAATTCTTTTCGTGACAAAATAGTGTCTTTATTCATGAAAGCAACGAAAAACCTTGCTAATTAAATAATATCTTAGTTTTATTGCGTTTTTTATTTTACGATTCAATATAATTTTTAAATATTTAAATTTATATATTTGACAAAGTATACTATATTTGTGGGTATATTTGTGGGTATATTTGTGGGTAAAAGTGCTCAATATCAGTGATAGAGTGTGTGTAAATATAAAAGTGGACACTGATGTCAACACAGGGCGGCGAAAGTCTGTTTCATGCTTGCATGCAATCTTCAAACTTAAGATTGTGTGCAAGTATGAATCTCTTTATATATATATATATATATATATATATATATATATATAATCTCCTGGTAAGATGAGAATGAATAGAGTACAATTCCAACGTTCGTAACATTTAAATTAAAAGAGGGCTCAATGCAAAATAGAACCATATTCTTTATTTTAGGATATCAGACATTTAAAATCACATGATGAGATGAGTTGATTCGCATCGAAACATGACTGCAAAATTTTGTAGCATTTTTTACATGTTTTTGATGTCATATCCTAAAAAAAGTGTATATATATATATATATATATATATATATATATATATATATATATATATATATACACACTTGTATATATATAGTGTGTGTGTGTGTGAGAGAGAGAGAGATTAATAATAATTATACATACATTTCCTCACCAGTACCACAACTAAGAGTTTCATGCACGATGCAATCATCAGGTGCTGATTGAAAACTGAGGAAAAAAAGCACTCAATGTACGATTCTATCTATCTATCTATCTATCTATATATATATATATATATATATATATATATAGTGCTTGTACGGTACGCTGGGGATTCCGAACTCTCATTACCTCTCAAGAGGAGATTAGATCAATTTTTTTTAGCAGCCTATCAACATCTATATGAGGCATTTAATGCCGAAATCTAAATATTTTGCACGTAATTTTATTTATTCATATTATTTTGAGGAGATAATAATGATTTTAGTCATATAAGTCTTATTAATTAATCCATAACTTGTGGGGAGATGAGGTAGATTCATACCTTTCCTAATGGTATTTTCGCGTAAGTGAATATAACGAACCCGACTGGAATTAGAACACGTCTTTCCGATTAACAATTCTGAGCCATTATCCATTAAACCACTCTGACAACTGATAGCACCTTGTATTCCCAAACGGTAACCCAGCTACGTACTGACCAGGCTCGACGTTGCTTAACTTCGGTGATCGTACAGGAACCGATTTCAACGCGATGTGGTCGTAAGCCTGCAATGTTTATCGACATTGGAAACAAAACGGGCAGCCTATGTTCGAATTCTGATTAAAAGCATGAACTCGTCTCTCCCTGCATTGTGTTTTATCAACAGTTGAAAATGGTGGTTGAGATCACTTTAACAAACCACTCGCTCATAACAAGCTTCACTGTTCAAATGAATTTTTTTATTCCCATAGTCAAGCTTGACAAGACCTAGTCTGTATTTATTTACTAACCAACAAAGGTGAAATGCAATATAATCCAAAATCAATCTTGTATATGTGCTTGGTCTGGGGGTGGTGGGATCTCTTCATGATCAATCCGAAACGTAATCAGCTGTTTTAATATCTGGAGAACTGATTGGTAAACAATTATGGGGACTTTACTACGCATACATAAACATACACTCTCCCGTGGAGTTACTCAGTTTGAAGTGACACCTTTTGTACTGTGGGATTTTCAGTTTTACAGTGACCGATTGAGTAGATTACTCTTGTTTTGTGCTGTTTTTTCGTTATCTATTTGCAAAGCAAATATAGCATCTCTTGAGTCTATCAACCCTCTATAATTAAGGGTTCAGTTTCCTGTAACTTCCAGCTATCCCAAATCTGAAATCTCAGATGAAGCGCAATGAACAAGATTAAAAAAAATGCGAAGAGGCAGTTGATGGTAATTCCAAAAGAAGACTTTCTTGTCTCTTTTTTAAAAAAGTAGAAGGGACGCTGGAGTAAGATTCTAGTGGAAGTACTTAGAAGTGGATTCATTACTGCCCTAATTAATGGCCAATTTTTAGCTAATTTTAAATGGTTGGATAAAAAAAGTTTCTAGTAATCGACCTATGTAAAGGACTGATATCATATAGCAGTTCAGTACTAATTTCTTTGCTTCTAATGAAGTCTTTCTGCTTCTTAATACTCTGCTTAGCTTTTGGAAGGCATCTTTCGCTATCCCATCGCATTTTCCATTCTCTATTAGAACACTTCGCAGATATTTAAATTTTTATACTTGTTTGATTTTGATGTCTCTGAGTTGTAATTTACATTTTTAGTTAATTTTAAATGGTTGAAAAACACTCTGAACAGATCAAGATAGTTACCCGATACGGTATACAACTCGAAGTCGCTGGCTTTGCAAAAATTAACTTATGCATTAAATTTAGCAATCGACCTTGAAAGTAGAATTATTAATGTCGCTTGAGGACGTATCATTGGTTGAAGATAAAGAAAAAAATTGAACTAACACCTCTTTTTTTTCTAATCTGGCTCCCAACTGTTTCCCTGTGACTACTTAATGAGGACATATTCCTGATGCCAAGAAAGTTTTATCGTTATGGAAGTTGAACGCATGTTGACTGAACCTAGTTACTCCCCTTGGCCAGCTCAAGTGTCGTTGACTGCCAACCGGCATCACTAGAAATTGAAAGTTGGCAATTAATGACACTCAAACTATTAACAAATTCAGTTTTATTGATTCCTACACAATCTTTATTTTGAACAACTTTTCATATAAAGTAACGAAATAAAACTTTTTTAGCACCTTAGACTTAAAGAATGCTTACAATCAAATTCCCACAAGAGACTTGGCGAAATCATACACTACGTTTGAGGCCAACTAACAACTCTATGTTATAAAAAGAACAGCCGATTCTCTGTCAGCCACACTGCATTTCAATTTGCATGTGTTCCAAGATACAGGACTCAATATAAATCATTCCGAGACAGAAACTATGTAATCGACCTTGAAAGTAGAATTATTAAAGTCCCTAGAGGGCGTGCCATTGACTGAAAAAGCAGGTGTAGCTTTTCTTTGTAGTTGCAGATTGTGGTCAAGTGATTGGATTTGAAGAGAGACAGAGGGTTAATAATATGTATCTTTATATCATGAAAAACATGGTTATTGGGTATGTCTTTGGATTGAGATAATTGGGGCTCCTGATCCTCTATTCCCCAAAATAAGCCTTCGGACGACCCGAAAATAAAACGCATATTATATCACAGTGTATATACAAGCATAAATGTGAAGGGTTGGGCACTGGCCATTTAATCATTCTAAACCGCATCCCAAATGAATCTATTAATAGAAAACAGTGATGCTTCTTTTCCTCCCGCGGCAAATGTACTGATGATGAGGAGTCGGGGCTATGCCGATGATATAGGTATATGTTATGATAAGAATGACCTTGAACACAAATTCAACATTCTCTACAAAGTATTACAAGAAATAGGATTCAAGGTAAAACTTTCCAAAACATAATCTGGAATTGGAATGCAAGCAGACGCATGCCCTGAATCCATCATAAAATTCAGGATGTGAAAATAATAAGTACTAAACACTTCAAATACCTCGGACTATGGATCACTTATAAATTTAATCTAGGAGATAAGGCAATTGATTGAGCATATAATAGGCTGCGCTAGAGGTATTTTTGTCCAACACAGCAAAATGCTTCAAAGCCAAAACATTAACCTGAAAACTCGAGTCATGTTTTTAAATAGCCTCATCAGATCGAGACTTTCACGTGGATGTCATGGATAGCACCAACATCGTTTAGAAATATCTCAACAGTCAGCTGTATACAGCCGCTTTCTAAGATCAATAATTAAAATGGTTCTGAGCGAGTGAAGCTTGTCGATCTCGACGAAGATCATCCTTCTTCGAATCGCGTGGGCTGGCGCTATAGAATCACAAAAATCTATACCAAATAACAGAAATTACATCACTTGAGGACTTTCAACAACAACAACTAAAATGGATATCACATGTAACTCGAATAGAAAATAATGACTTTATCAAGTTGGTGACATTCCACAACACTTCAAATAAAAGGTTAGGAAGGAAACTCAATACTGGAAAGAGCGATAACAGCTATTAAACTTGAGGAAACTTTTTTCATGGAAAATGTTTTTAAGAAAAATATTTTATAAATTTCAACCGATTGCGGCACTGGCTGCCTGGTCAATGAATGCCGAATGTTTCCTTATAAGAAAACAGCTAATATTATCATTACCATTATCATATAATAATCATATTATACCACGGTGCGGATGGTGCACTGGTATGGGAATTACTTCATCACAAGATGGCTGAACACATTAAAATTTTAATCAGAATGTATATGACTCACACGCATGCGCATACTGTACCCAGATCAAAAATTAAATCGCTCTTTAGGGTTTTGCAATTTTATTTTCTGTCAGTTTATTTCAAAGACTCTGTTGCATTTTACTGTGCTTTTAATCCTGTCCAAATTATCTTATACAAATAATTCTTGATTTTATTTTTTTAAATGATAATTATTTTGAATGATAACCACTTGGAAACCCGTGTTTTTTTACTGACCTAACAAAAACTTTGAACGGTCCAAATAATCCAGACTTCATATCAACCTGTTTATTCATGACAATGACAGCCATCATGTCAATAGACGTTCGTTCGATAATTCTGTTGAAGCCGCCATCTTGAAACCATCTGTTGAAATGTCGTTTGTTAAAATCACAAACAGCTGTGCACAAAATTTACTCCTGACAAACTGATCCGACCGAAGAGTTATTTAGCGTCCTGCTGTCATAGAAAAGTACACTTTATTACAACAGTCTTTATTTATTATCTCTATTTTTCCGGTTTTGTTTGTTTTTATTGTTTATGGGACAAAGAAAAGAATCGAACATTCACACAATTAACAGGAAACAAATTCATGTGGGATTTAAAGAAAGAACACAATTAATCAAAAGCTTGTTGTAAGTTTTATAAAACGAAATTACTTTTAAACTATCTATTAGGTTGGTGCAAAAAATAACGTCGTTTTTTGACGTTAAAAATACATTATTTTTGCATCAACCTAATAATACGGATATGATTATTAATTTCGACAACTATTTACTTACATTATCAATAGAAGTGTCAGCCATTATTATTCACTTTTGTCTCGTATTTACTTTCATCTTCATTTTTATTAGATGAAGTATTGTCAGTCATTAATATTAATTTTGGTCTAGTATTTACTTTTGTAGCGGACCATGGGTTTACGTGTTGTTAAATTAGGAACACGTGCGTTTATTCCTGCTAGAAGAAGGTCCACTACAAGAACATGGCGGACTCAGAGATTGAATGCACCATAAAGAAATGTAAAAAAAACCAACAAGATCGATATATATATATATATATATATATATATATATATATATATATATATATATGAAATGGTACACCTAACCCACTCATATCTTATCTTCTCTCCCACCTTACTTCCTCACTTCGTTAATTTTACATATGCTTGATGAGGTCCATCAAAAACGTGTGAATTTCTTTTCATTTCAACCTTTGGAAGTAAAGTCTGATGATCCAGAGCCCTGTTAAAGGGGTTGTGGTGAAATAACTTATTACATGGAACCTTAAAGTGGTCTGTTTTTATTCAAACATATATATATATATATATATATATATATATATATATATATATATATATATATATATCAACAAATATATGTATTAAACAACAAAATTTACAATGGAGATAGACATTAACATTTGTGTTTGTGTGTGAACATAAAGAGTTTGTATTTTGGTAAATGTTTGTACGTACGTATTTGTGTTTCATGGCGTTTTCCCACAAGTGGACAAAACGCAGATCTCTGCGAGAGACCACATTTTGTAAATGTGTCCGCTGAAATGCAAATTAAAAAGAGAACGAGGCAATAAATCGCCCAGTATTTATAGTGTAGGGAGAGCGTCCCTTAGTGAACAATTTGGACAATTAAGGAGGAGTTAACTCCGACACTTTCATCTTTATTTTTATTAGCTGAAGCATGGTCAACAATCATTAATTTTTACTAATATTTGCTTTCATTATTTTTTTTTTTTATCAAATGAAACATTGTTAGCCATGATTATTCATTTTTTACCGTTATTTATTTCCATTTTCAGGAAATGAAGCGTTATTAATAATTTTTGATTGGTATTTACTTTTCGTCTTTTTTATTAGATAAAATATTGTTAACCATTATTAATTTTCGACTAGTATTTATTCCATCTCCATTTGTTATTAGATGAAACATCCCCAACCATTATTATTAATTTTTATTAGTATTTAATTTCATCTTTTTTATTAGATGAAGTGTTGTCAACCATTATTATTAATCTTTTACTAGTATTTATAAGTATGATAAATGAATAGATTTAAGGTATGCCATATTTATGGGTAAAAGTCTTCAGGAGTAGAGACTATGATATAAATAAAAAATCTAAATAAATAAATAATAAAACTATGTAAATAATTTTTAAAAATTACAAACCATGAATGCACACATAAGCATAAGTAAATGTAATAATAATAATCAGTAACAAATAATTAAGTAACAATTATGAACCACATTTGGGTCCACAAATAATTCCTATTCATTAGCCTGGAGAATAATTTGAGACATAACAGACACCGCCCATTCAATAATCGTTAGGATATAATACAGTAGACCAATCCATAATGAACCATTGACCACCATATATAAACAGTCTTGTCTAAACACAACACACATAGCTTGAAGATCGCGTTCAAGCATGAAATAGACTTTCGACACTCAGCCTTGACGTCAGTGTCCACTTATATATATATATATATATATATATATATATATATATATATATATATATATATATACACTTGTATATATATTCTCCATCAAGACATTTATTTCTGTAGTTTACTGCTACCAGCAAGCAGAAATATTTCTTCTCCCGATTATGGCCATTTTGGCCGAAACTAGTCGGGGAATCTAAATGAAATAATAATAAAAAAAAACGAAAGCATATTAATCTACAACCCAGTGTGTCTGAAGATTTTAATTTTTAATATTTTTTATTGTTCAAAATATATATATATATATATGTGTGTGTGTGTGTGGAGATAGATATTAGGACGGTGCAAAAATAATGTCGGTTTTTGACGTTAACAATACGTCAAAAACCGACATCATTTTTGCACCAACCTGATAGATAGATAGATAGATAGATAATATCAAATCCGTAAGTGGTAAGGATAATCCAAGTAGGTTTTTTTTTTTTTTAATATAAAACATTAAAAAGATAGATCCATGAAGAGAGCTCAGTGTATTTCTATACAGAGCAATATGATATGCATCAAGAAGGAAAAATTTAGCACATCACCGGAGAACTCGGTAATAAATTTATTTCGACACATAAACTTTTATACCTACCCCATCAGACCGAAATTACGAAATGGTTTAAATTTATCCAGACAATTTATTATTTTAAAATTAAATCATAATTTTAATTTAAAAATATTTTTTAATAACTTGTCTGGATAAATTTAAAGCGTTTTGTAATTTCGGTCTGATGAGGCAGATATAAAACTTATCTATCGAAATAAATTTATTACTGAATTCTCCAATGATGTATTAAGTTTTTTCCTTCTTTATATATATATATATATATATATATATATATATATATATATATATATTATGATTGCAAAGTAACTCCCTATTTTATGTATGATGGACACTCCTGTCTAACTAAATTTTTACAGGACGAGAGAGTACATCATACATAAAGTAGGGAGTTACTTTTCAATCACCCTGTATATATTTTTGTATGGAGCATTTATTCAGGATCAGAAAGTGACAATTGGAATTTATAAGGCACATAATGAGGTAAGAAGGCGTGGAGAATTTGATACTTACAGGGAAGGGCGTATTAAATGCCAGAAGGCGAGAGGAAAGCAGCGAAAACATCCCTAATGAGCTTGTGTAAATGGTTGGCAGAACAGGGACCACGAGGGATAGCAAGAAGATAAACTTTACTCAGAGCTACAAAAGACAGGATGTTGTAGAGAGTCATCATCGCCAACGCCCTGAAGAGGCATGGAACATAGAAGATATTTAGTGCGACATGTTATTTTTTTTTTATAATTTATTAATGTTTTTTTTTTTTGTCTTTTTTTTAAAGCTAAGCTAAGACAACAAGAACTTTATTATGGACATTGCTGTGCCGTTGAGTGACCTTGACAACTATAAAAACTGTAAGTTAACGTAAACACAATTAACAAAAATAGCCAATCGAAAAATAAATTTCCTTGAGACTATGAAACTAAATTCGTGGGAAAATTAATAAAAACAGAAAAAAGTAATTATATAAATAAGACTGTCAAAGGAAAGAATTATTGCGATTTTGCATGGTGTAAGTCCTGATTGATATTATAATGGCCTATATTAGCTGGACTCAATATTCATACTGTGTTTGTCTCGAGGTGGCATATGAAACGTTTAGTTTTTGTTAGCTTTAGAAAAGAAAACGTGAATGTGCGGTTGGTGTAATGGATAGCAACTAGGAATGAAAACTGAGTTCGAATTCCAGTCGAGTTTGTTACATTCACTTACGTGTAAATACCTTTAGGGAAGATTTGAATCTATCTCCCCCAGCTATAGACTAAATAGTAGGAGTTGTACTTGGAAAGATCGTTGTGATTCCAAAAAATTGTTAATGCCATAACAATAATAATGGCGTTCATTGACCGAGCAGCCAGTGAGTTACGCTTTTCTTCAGTCTCTGGCCAATATCAAAGTATAGTATGTATTTTTCTGATCTATAATTCTAATGGTATTATTAGCCGTTTCCTTATAAGGAAATATTTTTGATCGAGCATTCATTAACCGAGCAGCTAGTGCAACTGGAGTTACTTTTTTCTTTACTCCATGAACAACAACAACAACAACAACGACGACGACGACGACAACAGCAACAACAACAACAACAACAACAACAACAATAATAATAATAATAATAATAATAATAATAATAATAATAATAAATACTACATGAAATACTGCTACGTAAAAATTTAAACACAACGCGAACCTCAAGCTTCTCATCAACCGGCCAATGATCACCCCAAATTGCACTAAGTCCTCATTCTCTGGGAAAGGACACGATGCATGCTCACAAAGTAACATGATGAAAGAAATGCAACGTCGAGAAATAAGAACGTGAACTCTGTTTCCCTTATTATATGTAGATGTTTTATTCAGGGCGTTGCCTAATCGTCCGAGGGGATAGGTAGGTCATACTTGGGACAACTTGCGTTATGTTGGCTCTTCCCCTTACCAACTTCTCGTCCATCTACTCATCTCGATGTGGTGGCTGGCAATACAAAAATGGAGTGTTCAGAACCGCTCGATACAGACACGTTCGTTTCCCGAAACCCAACCTTGACAACCGGCCTGAATATTCGAGGAATATTATTAAAGAAAAAAAATGAGATTTCTGTAGAAGTTGCTTTGTCTATTTAAGGATACGAAACTAAGAACGAATATAAATGTTTCGAGAGTCTAAGAAAAACTTGCGTTTATAAGGCACCATTCAACGTGATTGGTGATACACTCTGTGGCTGAGATGGTATAAGCATGTCGGATCTAATGGCAATTTCTACTGCCAAGGAGGACGCAGGTTCGAATCCTGCAGGAGAGCGCATATTTTGTTTAATAAGATTTATCGAATATTCAAGCCGGTCGATGAAAATAAATGAACATACTGTTTAATAAATAAAAGAAGTTTCTACTCAAATATGGATATCCACTAAAATAACGTTTAAGTAATATATATATATATATATATATATTTAAACTCGGTGGGTGAAAAAAACTGGATAGCACAATTTTCAAATAAAATGGCATCCGAGGAAAAATGGGAAAAAAGAAAACACCAGGAACCTCCGAAAAAAATCGAGTAATTAGTAAAAACAAAGAGTGCTCAATACACTAAGTAGAGCAAAAGAAAAATAAATAAATCCTAATGAGTCAGATACTACCTACTTAGGTTTCACCGCATATATATATATATTCAAATGTAATGTCACTTGACATGTTCAGATGGCTTGATCTTGGTCCCCCATCCTTCTCTTTATCCTTTCCTCAAACACACCTCTTTAGTGTTACTCTCTGTAACCCCTTGCGTGCTACTGGCACTCCCGCCTTACTTGGGGTGGAAATGCTTAATATATATATATATATATATATATATATATGATTTTTGCTAACAATACGATTTCCACTGGAAAATAATACCCCATCTAAAAATTCCGAAAAAAAACCTTTCTCTCCATGCTTCATTTCTGTCATATAGTTAATATTTAATTAATTTAAATGTTTATCGTACTGATCGTGCTGATACCCTTTCGACTGCCCTTGTTTTATTAACCAATCTATTTTATGTAAATATATATATATATATTGATATTATTAGTGTTCAATATATATATATATATATATATATATATATATATATATATATATATATATATATATATATAAGGCATTTTTATGTTTAGACATTCTTTTTATAGATACAAATATTTAAGTAAATGCTCTGTTTATAATAAACATATTAACGACATATACCGGCCTGAATATCCGAGAAATCTTCATAGAAAATATTCGTCCTCCGACAGGAATCGACCCTGTATCCTATGCGGAACCGTCATATAGCCTGACGGACCTTAACCAATTGGGCCACAGAGGATTGTTCGGTTAGCAAGGTCGATTTTACTGCTTTTAAACTACAATCTTACATGATTCTCTCACGTACATTCATATTTGCTCAGTGCTTATCCAAATGTAAACAAATGACGTCACACATTATGAAATGGACAAAGTCCGACAATTATTTTAAGACATTTTTATGTTTATACATTCTTTTTATAGATACAATTATTTAAGTAAATGCTCTGTTTAAAATAAACAGTATTAACAACATTTACCGGCCTGAATGTCCGAGAAATCTTCATAGAAAATATTCGTCCTCCGAAAGGAATCGGACCTGTATCCTATACGGAACTATCATATAGCCTGACGTGCCTTGACCAATTGGGCCACAGAGGATCATTCGGTTAAGTGCAGTACTAAATTAGTAACAAGGTCCCGTCGGTTTATAGTTGAATTAGGTACATGTAACCGTAAGTCCTATGCTAACAGTTTCTTTTTTACACTTCTCGCTTGTGAAACTCGCTTCCGGCTTCTTGCTTTCCAGACATGGTTGATCTTAAAATTTAAAGGCGTTGTCAATCGCTATCTACTGTCTTCCTGATTACACTTCTATTGTTCTCTCTCCTCAATAATGCTTCTGCTTTCTAATTCTCTCACACCCACTTAGTAACCCCCTTGTGTCTTAGTGGCTTTACTGCCTTACATGGTGTTAATTCGATTAAAAAAAAAGGAAACGTTCATGTCTTCTTAAGTATAAAAGCGAATGTCATCATAGATATAAGATAGGTGTTATAAAAACCATAATTAACCGTGCGAAAATGATTTCATCTTTCAACATTATTTTATAGAGAATTAAATAACATAAAACAAACACTTATCAACAACAATTTCCCAAACTAAGTTGTTGATGAAGAAATAAGATTAGCTTTAAAGAAATTTTAAAAATATAACATAAGCAACTATCTTGGGTACAGTTACATGTGCTATACATTTTAGTTGTTGCTGTTGTTGGTAGTCCTCAAGCGATGTGGTTTCTGTTATTCGGTACAGTTCTTTGTTATTCTGTAGCACCAATCCACAAGGATGATGTTTGCCAAGACCCCCAGGCTTTACTCGCCCAAAGCCTTTTTCACCATTGATCTCTAGGAAGTGGTTGTACACAGCTGACAGTTTAGATATTTCTGAACGAATCTGGCATCCATACGAAAGTCCCGATCTGACCGAGGCTATTTAAGAACATGCCTCTAGATTTCAGGTTGATGTTTTGGTTTCGTAACGATTTGCGATGTTGTGTGAAACTACATATGATTGACGTGGTGTAATGGTTAATAAGCTTGTGTCACTAGAACAATTGTTACTGAATAGTGAATTCAATCCTCACTGGGTGCCCTATATTTCGATCTTGTGCCACATCTAAGTTACGTTTAGAAAATCTTTTGGGCACCTTGACTTGGTGTAATGGTTAACAATTTTGTCTTGCTAGAACAATTACGACTGAATAATGAGTTCGATCCGCACTGGGTGCCCCATACTTTCGGCCTTGAGTTTAGAAAATTATCATAATCAACCATCTTGATTTAAACAAAAATAAAAACTCCATTAAATTATTTTATTGTAACCAGGTGCATCCATGTTATAAACAAAACGAAAAGACCGTTAAAAATTTAATTCTCCGATTATTGATCCTAACAAATATTCTCTTTTTAATCGGTAAGGCAGTACAGACATTGGCAGGCAGGGAGTTACAGGGTGTGGGATTAAGAACAAAAATATTAGTAATGAGGAGAAAGAGAATCAGGAAGACAGTAGATAGCGATTGACATTGTATTTAAATTTTTGAAGATTAAAGTTGGCTGGAAAGCATGGAGCTAGAAGGGAGTTCCACAGAATAAGAAAAGAAAATGTCAGCATAGAACTTGCGGCTACATCTCTCTAGTTCAACTGTAAATTGACGACATCTCGCCGACAATCTAGTTTTGCACTTAAATTTATACTGTCATGTATGAAAGTAACATGGAATTATTTTTATATAAAAAAATTGCCAACATTACTTATCAATCGTAGAATTGCCAACAATACCAATATTTTTTTTTAATCGGAATCACTCCAATCAAGGCAGTAAAGCCACTAAGACACAAGGGGTTACAGGGTGTAGAAGAAGTAGGAACAAAAACATTAATAATAAACAGAAAGAGAAGATAGTAATTCGGTGGACAGTAGATAGCGATTGACATTGCATTTAAAGTTTTGCATATTAAAGTTGACTTAAAAAAAAGTTCCACAAGCGAGAAGTGCGAGATAAGAAACTGTTAGCATAGAAGTTACGGCTACATCTAACTAGCTCAAGTGTAAATTAATGAGATCTGAACGCCACTCTAGTATTATGCTTAAATTCAAAAGATCTGGGTACTATATCGAAAAGCTCATACGAACAATTACCACGAAAGTATTTATGGTGTGAAAATGACTGAAGCTGAGCCACCAGATCAGGACCAATAATATTGCTGATTTTTCTTTTGATCTTATCAAGGAGCTCCAGTTAAATAGCAGGGACACCGAACCATATATGGCAACAATATTCTAAAATTTATTTTAGCTTTCTTGATAAAATGCGAGGGTCCATGTTACTTCCAATGTTACTTCTCCAGAGTGAAATCATTCTCATTTACCTCGTGTTCTAAATGTAAGAAGAAAGTTTCGCTCACACAGTTTTTCCTCGAGAACAGTTACTGTGTGGAAAAAACTCCCACGTGGATGCTTCCAAAAGCACTCATATTTTAATCACTCCAAGCTAAGAATCAATCGTTATCTATCCTCCTTATCCACCTGATTTTTACTTTCTTCCGCCTTCTCTTTCATTCAAATTACATACCCTATTCAACATAACCAGTTTAACATTCAGCCTCTATACTACAATGTTAACCTGTACAACCCGTTCCTAAAATCAATGGTGAAAAAAGGCAAAGCCTGAGGGTCTTGGTAAACATCATCTTTCGCTGAACATTGCGGACTGGCGCAACAAGAATCACAAAAACTGTACCAAATAACAGAAACCGGATCACTTAAGGATTACCGACAGCAGCAACAACTAAAATGCATAGCACATGTAACTGGAAGAGAAAATATTGACATCATCAAGATGTTGACCTTTAACACCACTTTAAATAGAAGGCTAGGATGGAACCCCGCATCTGAATTTTAGAAAACTGTCTATCTGAAAAATTGTTTTAACAGAAAGATTTGTATAAATTTCAACCGTTAGCAGTAATGGCTGCTCAGCCAAAGTATTCCTTTTTTAAATACATACTTAGTTGAATATATTCTTTCTTGAATGTTGAATATATTCTTTCAGACAGATCTTAACTTCAAAAAAGACTTTGAGCTAGAGTCAATCATTATCTATCATCTTTATCCTCGTAATCTTCACGTCCTACCACCTCCTCTTTCATTCATATCACACACCTCATTCAACATAACCATTTTTACAGTTACCCTCTACACTACAATCTTAACATCTTCAAGTCAAGGGTCAATCATTATCAATCCTCCTTATCCTCATAATCTTCACATCCTACCACCTCCTCCTACATTCCTATCACACACCTCATTCATCATAACCATTTTTACAGTTACCCTCTACACTATAATTTTTAACCTCTTCAAATCAAGGCTCATTCTTGATCTATCCTCCTTATCCTCATAATCTTCACTTCCTACCACCTCCTCCTAAATTCCTGTAACACACCTCATTCATCATAACCATTTTTACAGTTACCCTCTACACTACAATCTTAACCTCTTCAAGTCAAGGGTCAATCATTATCAATCCTTCTTATCCTAATAATCTTCACTTCCTACCACCCCCTCCTACATTCCTATCACACACCTTATTCATCATAACCATTTTTACAGTTACCCTCTACACTACAATCTTTAACCTATTCAAATCAAGGTTCAATCTTGATCTATCCTCCTTATCCTCATAATCTTCACTTCCTACCACCTCCTCCTAAATTCTTATCACACACCTCATTCATAATAACCATTTTTACAGTTACCCTCTACAGTACGATCTTTAACCTATTCAAATCAAGGCTCAATCTTTATCTATCCTTCTTATCCTCATAATCTTCACTTCCTACCACCTCTTCCTAAATTCTTATCACACACCTCATTCATCACAAACCATTTTTACAGTTACCCTCTACACTACTATTTTTAACCTATTCAAATCAAGGCTCATTCTTGATCTATCCTCCTTATCCTCATAATCTTCACTTCCTACCACCTCCTCCTAAATTCCTATCACACACCTCATTCATCATAACCATTTTTACAGTTACCATCTACACTACAATTTTTAACCTATTCAAATCAAGGCTCAATCTTTATCTATCCTCCTTATCCTCATAATCTTCACTTCCTACCACCTCCTCCTACATTCATATCACACACCTCATTCATCATAACCATTTTTACAGTTACCCTCTACACTACAATCTTTAACCTCTTCATGTCAAGGCTCAATCTTTATCTATCCTCCTTATCCTCATAATCTTCACTTCCTACCACCTGCTCCTACATTCATATCACACACCTCATTCATCATAACCATTTTTACAGTTACCCTCTACACTACTATCTTAACCTCTTCAAATCAAGGCTCAATCTTTATCTATCCTCCTTATCCTCATAATCTTCACTTCCTACCACCTCCTCCTAAATTCCTATCACACACCTCATTCTTCATAACCATTTTTACAGTTACCCTCTACACTATAATCTTTAACCTCTTCATGTCAAGGCTCAATCTTGATTTATCCTCCATATCCTCATAATCTTCACTTCCTACCACCCCCTCCTACATTCCTATCACACACCTCATTCATCATAACTATTTTTACAGTTACCCTCTACACTACAATCTTAACCTCTACAAATCAAGGCTCAATCTTTATGTATCCTCCTTATCCTCATAATCTTCACTTCCTACCACCTCCTCCTAAATTCCTGTAACACACCTCATTCATCATAACCATTTTTACAGTTACCCTCTACACTACAATCTTAACCTCTTCAAGTCAAGGGTCAATCATTATCAATCCTTCTTATCCTAATAATCTTCACTTCCTACCACCCCCTCCTACATTCCTATCACACACCTTATTCATCATAACCATTTTTACAGTTACCCTCTACACTACAATCTTTAACCTATTCAAATCAAGGTTCAATCTTGATCTATCCTCCTTATCCTCATAATCTTCACTTCCTACCACCTCCTCCTAAATTCTTATCACACACCTCATTCATAATAACCATTTTTACAGTTACCCTCTACAGTACAATCTTTAACCTATTCAAATCAAGGCTCAATCTTTATCTATCCTTCTTATCCTCATAATCTTCACTTCCTACCACCTCTTCCTAAATTCTTATCACACACCTCATTCATCACAAACCATTTTTACAGTTACCCTCTACACTACTATTTTTAACCTATTCAAATCAAGGCTCATTCTTGATCTATCCTCCTTATCCTCATAATCTTCACTTCCTACCACCTCCTCCTAAATTCCTATCACACACCTCATTCATCATAACCATTTTTACAGTTACCATCTACACTACAATTTTTAACCTATTCAAATCAAGGCTCAATCTTTATCTATCCTCCTTATCCTCATAATCTTCACTTCCTACCACCTCCTCCTACATTCATATCACACACCTCATTCATCATAACCATTTTTACAGTTACCCTCTACACTACAATCTTTAACCTCTTCATGTCAAGGCTCAATCTTTATCTATCCTCCTTATCCTCATAATCTTCACTTCCTACCACCTGCTCCTACATTCATATCACACACCTCATTCATCATAACCATTTTTACAGTTACCCTCTACACTACAATCTTAACCTCTTCAAATCAAGGCTCAATCTTTATCTATCCTCCTTATCCTCATAATCTTCACTTCCTACCACCTCCTCCTAAATTCCTATCACACACCTCATTCTTCATAACCATTTTTACAGTTACCCTCTACACTATAATCTTTAACCTCTTCATGTCAAGGCTCAATCTTGATTTATCCTCCATATCCTCATAATCTTCACTTCCTACCAACCCCTCCTACATTCCTATCACACACCTCATTCATCATAACTATTTTTACAGTTACCCTCTACACTACAATCTTAACCTCTACAAATCAAGGCTCAATCTTTATGTATCCTCCTTATCCTCATAATCTTCACTTCCTACCACCTGCTCCTACATTCATATCACACACCTCATACATAATAACCATTTTTACAGTTACCCTCTACACTACAATTTTAACCACTTCAAATCAAGGCTCATTCTTGATCTATCCTCCTTATCCTCATAATCTTCACTTCCTACCACCTGCTCCTACATTCATATCACACACCTCATTCATAATAACCATTTTTACAGTTACCCTCTACACTACAATCTTTAACCTATTCAAATCAAGGTTCAATCTTGATCTATCCTCCTTATCCTCATAATCTTCACTTCCTACCACCTCCTCCTAAATTCTTATCACACACCTCATTCATAATAACCATTTTTACAGTTACCCTCTACACTACAATCTTTAACCTATTCAAATCAAGGTTCAATCATTATCTATCCTCCTTATCCTCATAATCTTCACTTCCTACCACCTCCTCCTAAATTCTTATCACACACCTCATTCATCATAACCATTTTTACAGTTACCCTCTACACTACAATCTTTAACCTATTCAAATCAAGGTTCAATCTTGATCTATCCTCCTTATCCTCATAATCTTCACTTCCTACCACCTCCTCCTAAATTCTTATCACACACCTCATTCATAATAACCATTTTTACAGTTACCCTCTACAGTACAATCTTTAACCTATTCAAATCAAGGCTCAATCTTTATCTATCCTTCTTATCCTCATAATCTTCACTTCCTACCACCTCCTCCTAAATTCTTATCACACACCTCATTCATCACAAACCATTTTTACAGTTACCCTCTACACTAAAATCTTTAACCTATTCAAATCAAGGCTCATTCTTGATCTATCCTCCTTATCCTCATAATCTTCACTTCCTACCACCTCCTCCTAAATTCCTATCACACACCTCATTCATCATAACTATTTTTACAGTTACCATCTACACTACAATCTTAAGCTCTTCAAATCAAGGCTCAATCTTTATCTATCCTCCTTATCCTCATAATCTTCACTTCCTACCACCTGCTCCTACATTCATATCACACACCTCATTCATAATAACCATTTTTACAGTTACCCTCTACACTACAATTTTTAACCTATTCAAATCAAGGCTCAATCTTTATCTATCCTCCTTATCCTCATAATCTTCACTTCCTACCACCTCCTCCTACATTCATATCACACACCTCATTCATAATAACCATTTTTACAGTTACCCTCTACACTACAATCTTTAACCTATTCAAATCAAGGCTCAATCTTTATCTATCCTCCTTATCCTCATAATCTTCACTTCCTACCACCTCCTCCTAAATTCTTATCACACACCTCATTCATCATAACCATTTTTACAGTTACCCTCTACACTACAATTTTTAACCTATTCAAATCAAGGCTCATTCTTGATCTATCCTCCTTATCCTCATAATCTTCACTTCCTACCACCTGCTCCTACATTCATATCACACACCTCATTCATAATAACCATTTTTACAGTTACCCTCTACACTACAATCTTAACCTCTTCAAGTCAAGGGTCAATCATTATCAATCCTTCTTATCCTAATAATCTTCACTTCCTACCACCCCCTCCTACATTCCTATCACACACCTTATTCATCATAACCATTTTTACAGTTACCCTCTACACTACAATCTTTAACCTATTCAAATCAAGGTTCAATCTTGATCTATCCTCCTTATCCTCATAATCTTCACTTCCTACCACCTCCTCCTAAATTCTTATCACACACCTCATTCATAATAACCATTTTTACAGTTACCATCTACAGTACAATCTTTAACCTATTCAAATCAAGGCTCAATCTTTATCTATCCTTCTTATCCTCATAATCTTCACTTCCTACCACCTCTTCCTAAATTCTTATCACACACCTCATTCATCACAAACCATTTTTACAGTTACCCTCTACACTACTATTTTTAACCTATTCAAATCAAGGCTCATTCTTGATCTATCCTCCTTATCCTCATAATCTTCACTTCCTACCACCTCCTCCTAAATTCCTATCACACACCTCATTCATCATAACCATTTTTACAGTTACCATCTACACTACAATTTTTAACCTATTCAAATCAAGGCTCAATCTTTATCTATCCTCCTTATCCTCATAATCTTCACTTCCTACCACCTCCTCCTACATTCATATCACACACCTCATTCATAATAACCATTTTTACAGTTACCCTCTACACTACAATCTTTAACCTATTCAAATCAAGGCTCATTCTTGATCTATCCTCCTTATCCTCATAATCTTCACTTTCTACCACCTCCTCCTAAATTCCTATCACACACCTCATTCATCATAACCATTTTTACAGTTACCCTCTACACTACAATCTTTAACCTATTCAAATCAAGGTTCAATCATTATCTATCCTCCTTATCCTCATAATCTTCACTTCCTACCACCTCCTCCTAAATTCTTATCACACACCTCATTCATCATAACCATTTTTACAGTTACCCTCTACACTACAATCTTTAACCTATTCAAATCAAGGTTCAATCTTGATCTATCCTCCTTATCCTCATAATCTTCACTTCCTACCACCTCCTCCTAAATTCTTATCACACACCTCATTCATAATAACCATTTTTACAGTTACCCTCTACAGTACAATCTTTAACCTATTCAAATCAAGGCTCAATCTTTATCTATCCTTCTTATCCTCATAATCTTCACTTCCTACCACCTCCTCCTAAATTCTTATCACACACCTCATTCATCACAAACCATTTTTACAGTTACCCTCTACACTACAATCTTTAACCTATTCAAATCAAGGCTCATTCTTGATCTATCCTCCTTATCCTCATAATCTTCACTTCCTACCACCTCCTCCTAAATTCCTATCACACACCTCATTCATCATAACCATTTTTACAGTTACCATCTACACTACAATCTTAACCTCTTCAAATCAAGGCTCAATCTTTATCTATCCTCCTTATCCTCATAATCTTCACTTCCTACCACCTCCTCCTACATTCTTATCACACACCTCATTCATAATAACCATTTTTACAGTTTCCCTCTACACTACAATTTTCAACCTATTCAAATCAAGGCTCAATCTTTATCTATCCTCCTTATCCTCATAATCTTCACTTCCTACCACCTCCTCCTACATTCATATCACACACCTCATTCATAATAACCATTTTTACAGTTACCCTCTACACTACAATCTTTAACCTATTCAAATCAAGGCTCAATCTTTATCTATCCTCCTTATCCTCATAATCTTCACTTCCTACCACCTCCTCCTAAATTCTTATCACACACCTCATTCATCATAACCATTTTTACAGTTACCCTCTACACTACAATTTTTAACCTATTCAAATCAAGGCTCATTCTTGATCTATCCTCCTTATCCTCATAATCTTCACTTCCTACCACCTGCTCCTACATTCATATCACACACCTCATTCATAATAACCATTTTTACAGTTACCCTCTACACTACAATCTTAACCTCTTCAAGTCAAGGGTCAATCATTATCAATCCTTCTTATCCTAATAATCTTCACTTCCTACCACCCCCTCCTACATTCCTATCACACACCTTATTCATCATAACCATTTTTACAGTTACCCTCTACACTACAATCTTTAACCTATTCAAATCAAGGTTCAATCTTGATCTATCCTCCTTATCCTCATAATCTTCACTTCCTACCACCTCCTCCTAAATTCTTATCACACACCTCATTCATAATAACCATTTTTACAGTTACCCTCTACAGTACAATCTTTAACCTATTCAAATCAAGGCTCATTCTTGATCTATCCTCCTTATCCTCATAATCTTCACTTCCTACCACCTCCTCCTAAATTCCTATCACACACCTCATTCATCATAACCATTTTTACAGTTACCATCTACACTACAATTTTTAACCTATTCAAATCAAGGCTCAATCTTTATCTATCCTCCTTATCCTCATAATCTTCACTTCCTACCACCTCCTCCTACATTCATATCACACACCTCATTCATAATAACCATTTTTACAGTTACCCTCTACACTACAATCTTTAACCTATTCAAATCAAGGCTCATTCTTGATCTATCCTCCTTATCCTCATAATCTTCACTTTCTACCACCTCCTCCTAAATTCCTATCACACACCTCATTCATCATAACCATTTTTACAGTTCCCCTCTATACTACAATCTTAACCTCTTCAAGTCAAGGGTCAATTGTTATCTATCCTCCTTATTCTCACTTCTACCGCCTCCTCTTTTATTCATAGCACACTTCATTGATAATAAGTATTTTAATATTTATACTACACTCGAACCTAAAATGTATAGCACATGTAACTGGTAGAGAGAATAATGACATCATCAAGATGTTTGACATTCAACACCACTTTAAATTAAGAAGGAAACCCCTGTCGATACTGGAAAGGGAGATAAAAGCTTCTGGACTTGGGAAAACTGTCTTTCTGAAAAATTGTTTTAACAGAAAAATTTGTATAAATTTCAACCGTTTGCAGTAATGGATGCTCGGTAAAAGAATAACTTTTTTTGAATACCTTCTTCATTAAATATTGAATACCTTGTTCCTTGAATATTGAATACCTTGTTCCTTGAATATTGAATACCTTGTTCCTTGAATACTGAATACCTTGTTCCTTGAATATTGAATACCTTGTTCCTTGAATATTGAATACCTTGTTCCTTGAATATTGAATACCTTGTTCCTTGAATACTGAATACCTTGTTCCTTGAATATTGAATACCTTGTACCTTGAATATTGAATACCTTCTTCCTTGAATACCGAATACCTTGTTCCTTGAATATTGAATACCTTGTTCCTTGAATATGGAATACCTTGTTCCTTGAATACTGAATACCTTGTTCCTTGAATACTGAATACCTTGTTCCTTGAATATTGAATACCTTGCTCCTTGAATACTGATACCTTGTTCCTTGAATTTTGAATAACTTCTTTGAATTTACAATAACTTCTGAAGCTTATCTACTGACCATTCTACTTTTATAGCAATCGAAAAGGCTCCAGACAGACTTTCACTTCAAATTTATATGGACGAAAGCCACGCTTTTGATTGACTAATAAATAGTAATTGTACGGAATTTTTAATTTAAAAAATAAAATTGAAGCACTCCACCTTGACCTTGACCGAATTGTTTTTTGACGCTTCTTTAAAAGGAACGCTGTAATTAGCTGTCATTACCTACGTTCTGAACAAATACGAAATATAAACTGCCAGTTTTACAGTTACCCTCTACAGTACAATCTTTAACCTATTCAAATCAAGGCTCAATCTTTATCTATCCTAAGTCACACACACACAAAAAAAAAAAAATAGGTCACAGACGTACATTTTAATCCAAGCAACATATTTGATGATGACGAAGAAGGATATGTTTCTGTTCGAAAGCCAAAAACTTAGGGAAATACTTTTGTTCAATACTCAACTAAAAAAAAAAGCATACCTTGATGAAAAAAGGCCCCAAACATTTTTTTATCGTCTAAATGTTTATATTGTTATTAAGAGAAAAGACCAAAGTATTTTTTGAATATTTTTTTTAATTTTTTAATCCTTTGTAGCACGTCCAAAATTTTAGATAAATATCTTGTCTTTTTAGTCATCTAAATTTACATAAAATCGATCATGTCAGACATTTTGACAACTTTGTAAACAAAAGTGAAATTCTCCGTTTAAAAATTTTGTAAAATTCAATTATACTTTTTTCAAAAGTTATTTTAGGAAAATTAATAATTGACCAAGCAGCCAGTACTACTGTCGGCTGAAATTTTAAAAAACTTTCTCTTAAAACATTTTATCTGGAAAATAATTTTCTCAAGTCCAGTAGCTGTTATCGCTCTTTCCAGTATTGGAGAGGTTTGTGATTCGGCAGCTCCAGTCCACAAGGTTTTACATAGCGTGTCCTTCAACAATATCCATAGGCTTCATTCGCGTAATGCCATTTTTAATTATTGATCTTAGAAAGAGGTTTTATACAGCCGCTAGTTGAGATGTTTCTGAAAGGGTTTGACGTCATGCATGACGTCCTTCTGGAAGTCTTGATCTGACGAGGCTATTTAAGAACATGACTCTAATTTTCAGGTTAATATTTTATTAATACTTTTGTAGCAATTTGCGGCGTTGAGGCGAAATGACCTCTAGCGTAATCTGTTCTATATTCAATTTCCTTTGTTGTAACTGATCCATACATTAACGTATTTGAAGTGTTTGGTATTTACGAATTCCACATCCTAATTTTTTAAGATCAATTCAGGGTAGGTGCCTGGTTTCATTCCAATTCCAGATACGATGCATAAATGAAAAAAAAAAAAAAAAAGATTTAGAATAGAATGTCGCCATGAATGCCACTATATCGAAAATGAATAATTAGTGCAAATTTCGGCCGCCAAACTCAAACTTCTAACTCAAATCCTAACGTGTTTTCCATTCCAAGGGTCCACAAACCAAATATGCGACTGTACATTTTTATCGTCTGCAAAATCAAAGAAAACCGTTTAATTTCGAGCGAACGCCAGACACTGCTAAAAGCAGTCGGCTTTTTCCACCACCAGTCGCAGTAAATACACGCCGTTTTTTGTTTTTTTGTTTTTTTTGCTATATAATATAAAATGTTAAATTTATTTCAAAAAATGACTTTTTTTCCTTTCTCTTTCAATATTTTAATTTAAGATTTTTAAAAAATTACTCAACGTTTGATAAAAAAAATGTATGTTTATATTGGTTTCTCTTTCAACCAGAATTTGTCCTGAATATTTGTTGTTAATGTTAATTACTTTAATCCAGCCTCGGAAATTAGCAATAGAAGAATGCGAGGCCGGCCGGAGACAGACAAAAATTGTCACATTATTTTTTTCATAAAAATAAACTGAACAAAATCTTGAAAAATGCGTTTGAAAATGTTATTTGATGGTGTGTGTCGAAAATGAAGAATTATTGCAGACCACTTAACACACTTAAAATTGACAACTCACCGACGGCCGCTAAACGCAAACCTCGAACTAAAATCATAGTGTGACCACATTTTCCACTCCTAGATCCCACAGGCCAAATCAACAACTGTCCTTTTTTTATCGTCTGCAAAACAAAACGTCGTTTCATCACGGGCGGCCGCCGCTCTTCATTTATTGTGAAGAACGGCGAAATCCGACCAATTGCGGCTGTTGTTCGACATGTTGCACCTTTGTTGCTGCTCAAGAATTCTATCAGAAGAAAAATATTTTTTTAAAAGAAAATGTTTCCCTATGAGTTAATGAATTTGCGAAACTTGATTGCGTGTCTTTTTTTTTTCTTCTATAAAGGCGATAATGCCACTTGAGTGACACTATTGATATTGAAGAAACCGGAAACCCAGTCCGGGTAAATTTCCACTCCTGTTCAAAAACCCCACTAGAAATGTGAACTAGACGATAGGCGATCCTATCTACTCCTATTGATGGAAAAAATAAATAGTAAATAACATTTCAGAGTTTAGGCGGTGTCTTTAGAAATATTAGAGTTGAAGTAGAATTTAGAAGGAACCGGAAACCCATTCCTAAATAGGAAACAAGGAATAAACCTCTACTCCTGTTCAAAAGACCGGGGATGAGTGTGAAGTGGACGATAGACTTCTTCTTCTTCTTCTTCTTCGTCGCCGTTGTACCGTGTCCTTTCAGAATATAGACAATCATGGTTCTCGACAATTTCCTGTCTTTTGTAGCTCTTAGATTTAGAAAGTTGTTTTTTCGCTGTCTCTCCTAATCATGTTCTGCCAACCATTTACACAAGATCATTTTGTTGGTTGTTCTCTGTTTTAATCTGTCCTTCCCTCCCTCTAAGCTTATCTCCTGTGTCAAAGTCGTTTTCTTGTAATGTGCCCTTGAAATTTTAACTGTATTTACAGCTTTTTAATCATTATCCAACTTTGTAATTGCATTGATCATATTATTCTGCAAAAAAAAAAAAAAAAAGATTTTATCCATACAATTAACGCAACTGCTTCGGCCAGAATTAGAAATCCGTAACGGTGATACCATTTTCCTTTTTTTAAAATAGCCTCGTCGTATATTAATCGGAGAAGCTTCATAGACCATATGGTACTTAAAGTGCATCTTGTCATATCCCGTCGACACTCCAACATTTGTAAGAAAACAGCCGGAATGAGAATTTTCACCTTCCAGGACCAGTAACAGTTGTAAAACGGATTCGGCATATGAAAAGGCCTATAAAAAATTGGCAAGAAAAACAATCTGCGACCATGCGTCAAAGTGTAGTATCTGTTCCAGCAGCAGACAGCCGGTTCACGGCTCCAGCCATCAGCAGCAGCAGGAGTTCGAGCCAGCCATCAACATCATCAGCCACAGTTCCAGTTAGCCATATGGATGACCACTTGGGAATGTCAGGAGCTTGGATGTGCGGGTGTTGTGTAATCGATAATGGTTGGGAATTGTTTATCTGAGAGCCGAGTTCCAATTCCAGTTGGGTTCATTATAATCACATGCGCAAATACTCTTCACCCCCCAGCTGTAAAACTTGTATCACTAAAACCATTATTATCTAAAAAAAAAAAATAAAATTGCATACAAATATGTCGATTTCGACATTAAATAACTCACAGAAGTGTTGGCATGCTGCTAAACAAAAACAACAAATCACCCTTTTGTGTATTAGGTTGGTGCAAAAATAATTTCGTTTTCTAACATATGTTACTATGTGAGAAAACGAAATTATTTTTGCACCAACCTAATAATTATACATTAGTAATAAATGCTTGTATTATATATTTTTTTTTGTTTAGCTTTTTGTTTAGCTTGCTTGAATGTATCAGTCCCGGATTCTTTTAAGAATTAAGCTGTAATGAAATTCGGAGACTGATTTTTGGTCTTGTGGTGGTCAAATTTTTATGTCTGTTGTAATGGATAGCGCCTCGGATTGAGGAATCGGAGAGACGAGTTCGAATTTTAGTCGAATCCATTACATTTCACTTACTTACCTTGGGAAAGGTCTAAATCCTCTTCTTCCCCCAGTTACGGGTAAATAGTAGGACAGGCCGCGTTTTATAGCCTTGGATGGCAACTGGTCTGCCGCAGAAAGAAATGGCAACCTACTGCGGGAAAATAATCTGCCTTGTCAGTCATGTATCCAAAGATACATGATTGCCTAAGCGTGTATCACGCATGGCACATAACTGACTGCTTGTCCAGTGGCTAAATGAACACCAATTCTATTATCACGCAGATTTTGGCGCTAGAAAAAAAAATGTTTTCTATTTTTAGCTGTGATGACATATCATCAGTTAGATATCACTACATACTCTTCAGTCTTCGTTAATATTGGCTGGGGTTCTGGACTGAAGTATTGGCTGGGGTTCTGGACTGAAGTATTGGCTGAGGTTCTGGACTGAAGTATTGGCTGGGGTTCTGGACTGAACTATTAGCTGCCAATGCCGTAAGGTTGCCTTTCTGTGTCTTTTCTATAAACACTTTCATGGTAATTGTCTCGATGGGCTCTTCGCTATGGTACCAATACTTTTTTGAATTTAAGCACAGTACTAGATTGGCGTCGAGATCCCATCAATTTACTATCGAGCTGCCTAGATGTAACACTAAATTCTATGCTAACAGCTTCTTTTCTCGTACTTCTCGCTTGCGGAACTCCCTCCCGGCTCCATGCTTTTCAGCCAATTTTCATCTTCAAAAATTTAAATGCAGTGTCAATCGCTATCTACTGCTCTCCTGGCTGCTCTTTTCTCATCCTGCACATTATTAATGTTTCTATTCCTAATTCTTCCACACTCTGTAACCCTTTTGTTTCTTAGTGGCTTTACTGCCTTGCTACCGATTAAAAATATCTATGTATATATAAAACATACAAGTTATATTTGTCCGTATTCTCGTAGGTACATTAATAAGTTTGTAGCCTAATGAAAAAAAAAGCAAATTTTTAAGCACAAATGTTTGTTTTTATTAATATCTCCTTCCTCGTCAATGTACTTAAACCATCTGGAAATAACAATCACCTAAACTGCGTAATATACAGTGACGTTTTTAGATCAAAATTCAGGTAACGACAACATGTCAGGGTATAGACTTATTGATACCCCTTCCCCAGTGTATTGAAATGAGCTTTAAAATTTTATTTCTGTAGAAAAAAATAACCGAACATCTCCCGATTACCTTGCTAGACTTGATGACTGCGATTTAACCGATGACTTCTCCGGCTGTTTTAACAGTATATGATTTTTTTATAGATAAGTTATTGTTTGTTTAATCTAGGGATCAAAACAACAAAGATGGCGATATTAGCCTAAATAATTCTTAGTATAATTATAATAATATTTTTTCTCAGCTTTTCAGCAAATAGGAAATTCTTGTAAATGATAATGTTATGGTTTCCAAGCAGAAGGAAACATCAAGTAATCGACCTAATGAATTTGTGAAGGATAGTTTAGGGATAAAAGCGATCGGACCTTGTAGAGGACCATGATCGCTCCACCCTGAATGGAAATGGCATGTAAAAGAAGATGAAGAAGAAAATCGTCATTTTTGTTGTTTATAACTAATTTCCATCTTGTGTACCCCATCAGCCTTTGCTAATTTGGTCTGGGGTTCTGTCTTTATTTCATGATTTTTATTTATATGCCGAACTACAGTATAACCCGGATATAAGATACCCTGATATAAGAGAAACCCGGATATAAGAGAGATTTTATCTGGTCCCAAATTAGAGCCATACTTACCTAAACAAAATACACCAAACCCGGATATGAGAAACCCGGATATAAGAGATTTCTTATCCGGTCCCGACAACTCTCTTATATCCGGATTACAATGTATATTGTTTCGATTACGACAATTCAGCCAATGACTTCTTTGATTTTCTTAACAGTGTTGACTTATTTTTTTGTTTTGTTTTACTTTTAACTAAGTTATTGTTTTTGAAATCTAGAGATCAAAACAATAATGATGTTGATACTTGTCTCAATAATTTTTAGAATAATTATAATATTTTATCTAAGATTTACAGTAAATAAACCGGAAATCACGCTGGCGAAAATTTAGTGAACGAAACAAAGAAAATGAAGATATTAGTCTCAATAATTAATTGAACAAGAACTTTTAATTTTAAACTTTAGACATTTCACTATTCTGTAACGAACAAATGGATCCAAGATAACATTTGAAATTGATTTTTAAAAAGCACTTTTTTTGTCTAATTACAGTAGAATCCCTCATATTCGGAATACCTTATATACGGAACCCCGCATATTAGGAATACCTCATATCCGGAATCCCGCATATCTGGACATGATTTTGAACTATTTGGATGATATGTAACTGATTTGAAATTTCTGTTTTTTAGGAAATTTACTTTGGATAATTGCTTATGCTTATTTCATCCTAATGGCTTGTATTGGTGCAAAAGATGGTGGGAATAAGAGGAAAGGATGACAACGAGGCACATCTGCAACAAGATAGCGACGAGATGCATGATTGTGATGAAAACTGGACTGAAATAGAAAATGCTGTTGAAAAGGTTGTCAGTTTTATGGAAAGAAAGCCAGCATTCGGCTATGACGATTGCAATAACGCACGCAGAGTTAAAAAGTGTCTTTAGTTTTTAAAAAAATCAAGAACAAAAGCAAAACGAAATGCGGAAAAAGTTGAGAATGACATTAAAAGAGAAAGAATCATCATGCAACAGCAACTAAAAAATCCTCCTTACATAATTTGTTTTGTATACGTGGCACACTTAATTTAATGAATTTTCATTAACATTACATAATTTATTTCTTTTTCCTTAAAATCAATTCCGTTATATTTCACTCACCATTAGCTTATTTTGTTTGCTATAAAACATTGAAAATAAATGTTAAACCTAATTTCAGTTCTTTTATTTTAATTCTAAATATGACCCCTCATATCCGGACTATGTAACCAATTCCTCATATCCAGAAGGCCTTCTTAGTCTGGTTGTCAGGATTTCTACTGTATTTTCAATGTTCGTTTTGTTTAATCTTTATTCATTATTTACATTTTGTTTAAATTATTTTACAGCACTTACAGCATCCAGTGCCATCGAAGAAACAACAAGTTCCTTCAACAATGAAAGTGCCACTTTTCTTGATACCAGTCCGATTTCATCGGTCACTGAAGACATTATGGAATCGACTGAAATATCACCTTCTTCAACAACTCCTGATATTACACCCATATCAGAGTCCCTCAATGTATCAAAGAGTATAAATGTCAACTCTTCCGACATTTTTAGTTCTGAAGTCATCATCACTCCAAGCGAAACAGCTATGTTCACACCATCTACGTTTTTCTTAGTAACGGTAACTGAATCCCCTGATATCAATTCATCTTTTTATCCAGTCAGCATTGCAGGGACATCCGCACTAAATACTGGCCTAATAAATCACACATCTTCATTCTCCGATTTCTTAAGCGGGAAAAGTGTCATGAGTAATATGTCATCAGCATGGCTATCATCAACTATTCTGATGAGCAGCTCAGTAGAAATTTTACCAACTAAGGTAATAACAACAGATTTTGCTACGGCAGTTGATGCAAGTACAACAGCAAACAATATGTATCAGCCAGAGAATATCACGACACAGTTCGACACGACAGTTAATGTAGATACAACAGACAATATGTATCAGCCCGAGAATATCACAACAGAGTTCAACATGACAGTTAATACAGATACGACAGCAAACGATATGTATCAGACTGAAAATATTACGGCAGAGGTCGCCACCACAGTTGCAAATACGACAGCAAACAATGATACTCGATCCGAAACTATTACAACAAACGAAAACCTCACTTCAAAGTCTTCAATGAGTAAGTCCAGTAAAATTGCTGCTGGTATTTGCATACCACTGGCGATTCTCGCAATACTTGGAATCACCTACGTTTTTTATCGAAGGTATGTCAATTTGTTACTTCTAGTATCCCTTTTATATGTATATTTATTAAAACTGATTTTAGACTGACAAAATTAATTGGTACGGGTGGGTGTAAAGGAAAGTGTGTGGTACCCAGAAGCAACAGTTTTGGAGAATAAAGGTAATATATTCTTCTGCTCTGTGTGCAGTGTTCCTTCAGGAAGTAGTTGATCATGGATTTCCACAACTTCCTGTCTTTTGTAGCTCTTAATTAATTCTGTATTTTTATTATCACTCTTAAACCCTGTTCTGCCATTCATTTTACTTAAGCTCGTTTCTTTTCTTCAATATATACAATCATTGTCCCCTCAAAACGTTAGCAATCATGGTTCTCCACAATTTCTTGTCCTTTGTAGCTCTTAATCAATTTTTTCTTTTTCTTATTTCTCCTAAACCCTGTTCCACCATCCACTTACTCAAGCTCATTTTTCCTCTATGTGCCATGTCTTTTCTGGATATAGGGGATCGTGGCTCTCCACAATTTCCTGTCCTTTGTAACTCTTAATAAATTTTGTCTTTTTGTTATATCTTCTAAAGCCTGTTCTACCTTCCATTTACTCAAGCTCGTTTTTCTTCTTTATTCTTTTAATATTTAATGTAGCATTTATCAGAATTTTGATATTTTTGTATTCATCTGGTTTTTAATGCTTAATGTAGCATTTATTAGATTTTTACTATTAAATGTAGCAGTTACCTGATTTTTAATGTTTAATGTAGCATTTATCGGATTTTTAATATTTAATGTAGCCTTTATCTGAATTTATCATTTACTGAAATCTATCACACAGTAAGCTGACTAAGTAGAAGGGGTTTTTAATGCTTAATGTAGTGTTGAAGTCCAGGTAACCAGGTATTTGTTGCTACCTGAGTGTCGAGATACCAAAACATTTAACAACATCAACGATAACAACAATATATCTTTTAAATGAAACATAAAAAAGGTTATTTTCTGGAGAAAAAGTACAATCAGAACATCAGTTGAAATAACATTTATTTCTTTGAAAATATACAAGAGCAATAAAATGTTCAATTTTCCTTTCAGTGAAGTTTGTTTTATAAAGTAATTAAGTGTTCTTAGTGGTATGTGAAATGTGTGGGAGAATTACTTTATGACGGTCAGCCTAATGTTACTGTAAGTGTGTGAACAAGGCCTTAGTTGGTGGCTGTCATCTCTTCCATTGTGTGCATGTGTATGTGTGTATGCACATGTAGATCAAACTGGCCTCTGAAATGGTTTTGAACCCCAAGAAGCAAAAGGCTTCTATTTTTATATCCATAAAGAGAATCCAAAATCTAATTTCACATAGAGGTGTGAACTTTTAGAATTCTTCTAAATTCTTCTTCTTTTATTGTTCTTTCTTGTTAATACTTTTCTCATATTCTCTAACACTATGTAACCCATTGTGTCTTAGTGGCTTTATTGCCTTGTTTGGGGTGTAATGATTAAAGAAAGGATATATGTTGATTGCTACTGTAAACTACTTTTAGAAAAATAATCTCTTGACTAAAGAAAGTTGTTTATTTATCATGAAATGTTTTTATTCTGTAGATATTTTGGTTGGAATAAACTTGGATATTGGCATTAACAGAACTGAAATCTTGTAGATTTTTGGTGTGCCATAGTATGTACTTGCATAGTGGATTTAACTGGAATTTGAAATCGGATCTCCAATTCATCAATCCGAGCCACTATCCATTACTTCACCATGCCTCCTCTTAACAACTCATCTTCTAAATGAAACAAAAAAAATGGTTATTTTAAAAAGTAAAAGTAAAAGCAGAACATCAGTTAAAATAACATTTCTATATTCTTTTCAGAAATATACAATAACAATAAAATGTTCAATTTTCCTTGCAGTGAAGTTTGTTTTATAAAGTGTTCTTAGAGCGATGTGAAATATTGTTAACAGACTTACTTTATGATGGTCAGCCTAATCGGGTTTTGAGTTTGTAGACGAATGAATAGTAGGTGGTTGCTGGTTAATCCCTTCTATTGTGTATGTGTACAAGGCTTTAGTCGGCGTTTCCTGGCTGTCTCTCTTCTATTGCGTGTGTCTGTGGGTACATGTGTATGTATATGTATGCATGTGTAGATCAAAATGGCCTCCCAAATTGTTTTCGAGCCTTGAGAAGCATTATGCTTCTATTTTTATATTCGCAAGGGGATCTAAAATAGAGGTGTGAACTTTTTGAATACAAGGTTTTCATTGGTTAGAAAATAATTTCACACTGGCTTGCAAAAATCTTTCCCTCAAATTTGCAGGAGTGGTGAAAGGAGTTATAATTATTATTTTTTAAATAGTACAAAAATAACACATGGTAGGTCTACAACTACGTCCGCAAGTATTTTGGCAGCATTTGACCTTGTAATGATTGTTTATCCAACAAACTTTCTGATGGGATTTTATTGGTTGAAATATATATATATATATATATATATATATATATATATATGAAGAAATATAGTCTTAAGGTGTGCTATATTTATGGGATAAAGTGCTCAATATCAGAGATAGAGCGCGTGTAAATATAAAAGTGAACATAGAAGTCAACACATAGAGGCGACAGTCTGTTTCATGCTGGATGCAATCGTCAGGCCACGTGTGATCTGACGATTGCATATAGCATGAAACAGACTGTCGCCTCTAAGTGTTGACTTCTATGTTCACTTTTATATATATATATATATATATATATATATATATATATATATTACTTCAATTGAGTTCTACTTTTCTTTCAGAAAATAAACTTTTTTATGTCTCATCTAAAAGATGTGTTGTTGTTGTTGTTGCTGTTGTTTTTGTTGTTATATGTTTGGAATCCTGACACTCAGATAGCAACAAGACATTTCCCCAACAGTAGCATTTATCTGATTTCTAATGTTTAATGAAGTATTTATCAGAGTTTTGATAGTTAATGTAGCATTATTCTGATTTTTAATGCTTAATGTAACATTTATCGAATTTTAAATATTTAACGTAGCATTTATTTAATTTTTAATGCTTAATGTAGGAATTATCTGATTTTCAGTAATTAATGTGGCATTTATCGGATTTTTAATATTAATGCAGCATTCATCTGATTTTTAATGATTAATGTGGCACTTATTGGATTTTTAATATTTAATGTAGTATTTATATGATTTTACTACTAAATGTATGATTTATCAGATTGTAATATTTATTGCAGGATTAAAATGAGTTTCAATGTTTAATGTAGAATTTATCAGAATTTTTAAATTTAATGTAGGATTCATCTGATTTTTAATGCTTAATGTAGCATTTAAAAGAATTTTGATATTTAATGTAGCATTTATCGGTGTTTTAATATTCAATGTAGCATTCTTCTGATTTTTAATGCTTAATGCAGCATTCATCTGATTTCTGATACTGAATGTAGTATTTATATTTTTATTGTTTAATGTAGCATTCTTGTTAATGGTCATGTAATACTTATCTGATTTTGAATTCTTAAGTTAGCAAATGACATATCGTCTTTTTTAACTTAATATCAACTTCATCTAAATGTTTATGCTCCATGTAGCATCACTCAATTATTTGATTAATTGCACTCATTTTCTCCATTTTTATTGCAAAAGGCGCTACAAAGATCGCAGTATAAAGTTTACGGAGAAAGGGTCGACATGGTCATATTCAAATGCCTCTTTTACAGATGACGCTGTAAGTACATTATCCTTGATTTTCTTTCTATTTGATATTAGTGCCTTATCCGTATCTTGAAACAAGGTCAACTTAAAAATGTATTTGATGTCTGATGATTGTGCATTCAGCCAACAGACAGTACCCCGCAAGTAGACAAAAGAGCATTTTTTATTTTTAAAAATTGTATAAAATGCAACCTTGAGTCTTATGCTAACTCTCAAAACTGATCTGGACTTTTTTTTAACCATCTCTCCAATTCTTGGCTATTTATTTCCTTTTCTCCTGTTGTCATTAAAATTTTAGTTAATCAATCTAATCACGTTGCCTCGTTCCTGTCAATCTGTTAAATTCTACCTTCACTCCACGTGTCCAAAGAGGAATTCAGGAGTACAGTGTAACCCGGATATAAGAGACCCGGATATAAGAGACCCTGATTTAAGAGAAACCCAGGTATAATAGAGATTTTCTCTGGTCCCAAATTAGAGCCTGTGTTAATGTACAGTGTAACCCGGATATAAGAGAGTTGTCGGGACCGGAGAAGAAGTCTCTTATATTCGGGTTTCTCTTATATCCCAGGTTTGTGGTAATTTATATACGTTAACACAGGCTCTAATTTGGGACCAGATAAAATCTCTCTTATATCGTGGTTTCTCTTATATCCGGGTTACACTGTATGTGAAATAGACCAAACCGTGATATAAGATAAACCCGGATATAAGAGACTTATTATCCGGTCCCCGACAACTCTCTTATATCCGGGTTACACTGTATATGGTTTCTACTGTATTTTTAATATTCTCTTTTGTTGTGTTGCCAAGGAGAAATTTAAATATTATGAATATTTACAATCAATGGGAGGTAACCCAGACTTATCTTCATCTTTAAATCCCTAACACTAGACATGAATGTCCGTACACGATTCCTTGTTTCCGTTCCATTGTGACTTTTGTTACGATACTTCTTTTTAATTTTTTAATTTGGAATAAACAATGCGGTAATTAAATTATCACATAAATGGAAATTAAACATGAATTTAATTAAATTATGAATTAATAGACAATAATATAATTATTATTATTACAGTGTAACCAGGATATAACAGCGTTGTCGGGACCGGAGAAGTATACTATCTTATATCCGGGTTTCTCTTATATCCGGGTCTCTTATATCCGGGTCTCTTATATCCGGGTTACACTGTATTTAATCTTATTTTGCCAGTAAAACTTCATTTTTTACCATTGACAATACTTCTGTTCATGATTCAATGTAGATTTATGGCACATTGACTACTATATAATGGTCATGTAATAGCAGATAAGGATTTT
This sequence comes from Acanthosepion lycidas, assembly GCA_963932145.1. Taxonomy (NCBI): domain Eukaryota; kingdom Metazoa; phylum Mollusca; class Cephalopoda; order Sepiida; family Sepiidae; genus Acanthosepion; species Acanthosepion lycidas. The sequence goes on from OZ010612.1 coordinate 48,854,432, forward strand.
TACGTAGATTCTCATAGTCTTTACTCACATCTCTAAAATTCTAATATGGAATAATAATTATTATTGTCAATAATATAATATAAAATTATTATATTATCAATAATAAAATAATTATCATTATCAATAATAAAATATTTTGTCAGTAAAGCTTGTATTCATTTTTCATATCTGACAGCACTTCTTTTTGATTTTCAATATATTTCTATTGTAAAATCATTGACTATATAATGACATTATGGAACTATCAATCAATACCTGATTTAATGTTTGACCATTGATAACAGTTCTCTTCCTAGTTTTCAATACTTTTCTCTCTGACTTTTAATATATTTCTATTCTAAAATCGTTCATTATACAATGGCATTATAACACAATCAATATCTGAATTAATGTTTGACCATTGACAACAGTTCTCTTCCTAGTTTTCAATACTTTACTCCCTGACTTTTAATATATTTCTATTCTAAAATCGTTCATTATACAATGGCATTATAACATAATCAATACCTGAATTAATGTTTGACCACCGACAACACTTCCATTACTGGTTTTCAATATATTTCTATTGTAAAACCATTAACTATGCAATTATAGTGCAATTCTGTCAGTAATACCTGCCTTAATTCCTGACCATTGACAATCCCTTTCTTGTTGATTTTCAATGCATTTCTGTAGTAAAAAATTAGAATATATTTAGATTATACATAAAATAGCCCTCTTCAATCATAATACTTGCCTTAATTTCTGACCAATGACAATCCCTTTCTTGATCCTAATTTTTTATGTATTTTAATAGCAAAGTCAATGTCAACAAATTTACAATATACATATTACTTCTATTTACATTATACATATTACTTCTATTTAAAGTTATTTACACTGAATAATCAATATTTGTTCAATTAATAGTAAGTTTGATTGGTTCAATAAGGTCAAATTGGCAGCTGATTCCCAAAATGTCATATATTCTGTGGTTGACTGGAACAAGGAATGGTTTGTTAATTTTAATGCTTCCAAACCGAAACTACTCTCTATTAATAATCTGAGAGAATTCTTTCTACCTTCCATCAGTATGGCTGATGCTAACCTCCAGGAGAGTGCATTCTTGGATTAAGATTTTCCACTGACATGAAGTGGAAAGATTATATTGAATCAATTGCTAGATCTTCTGCTAGGAAAATTGGTTTTAGTAAATGTTGTTAATACTGTTTATTATGAACAGAGCATTTATTTAAATATTTGTAAATAATGCATAACATTGAAATGTATATTTTTCTAACAATTTAACCCCAAGTAAGGTAATAATGCCACTAGGACACAGGGTAGTTCATGGAGTGTGAAAAAGAATGAGAAGATTTTAGTGAGGAGAAAGGACATTAATGGAATCAGATTCAGGAAGACAAATGAAGACAATGTTGTCTTGCAGACTGGCGAAAGTGTATTAGGTATCAGAAGGTGATTTTATCGATCGGGTCAATAATGTTGGTGCTCTCAAACATTCGTCCACAACAAATTTAGAAACATGAATATCGAAGACAGATCATTCAAGATAAATCAAAGCGAAAACAACGTAGTTAAAGATATAACAATAACATGGATTTATATAGAACTAGCAGTAGAGCCCAGCGTTGCCCGGGGATGTAACAGCAAGAGATAGATCAAGTATCGACCATCATAAAGACTGAAAAATAAAATTGACAAAGATTATTGTTTAAGGTTGACGGACACGCATGGCTTAATTTTTTTTTTTTTTTTTTTCGTTTTTTGTTAGTTTTTTTTTACTTGGTCAACCCAAACTCAAACAAAAACATTATTTTCAATCGTTATGAGTCTACCGATTGAATAGAATTTTTCAATTTTATTATAAACAATTGTCTTGTAAATGGAATTTTTAAAGCATTCTGAATGTAAAAATAAAGAAAAATGTATGCAAGACAATAAGAAACACTACCTGCCAAAAAAAACGTGAAGTTTTGTTGAAATCGGTTGAAAAATGTAGGAAATCCGATCCCATATATAAACGAATACACACACACACACACACACAAACAACCTGGGTTTTATAAGTCCCCCTTTCATTCTCGAAACATCGATGCCTCTTAATCGTGTTTTCAAATTGATTTCGTGCAAAAGCAATTGTGTTTTTCCAATTTTGGGCGCTGTCAGAACCACCGCAAGGTAATTTTACGTAGTCCTGTGAAGTTTTGTTGAAATCGGTTGAAAAGTGTAGGAAATCCGATCCAATATATAAACGAACAGACACACACAACCTAGTTTTTTTAGTAAGTATGATAAAATATACACAAATGAATTGTTGAATAATTGTGAGTGGCTGAATAGAATTATGTAGAATATTTATAACAAGTTTCAACGTGTATGAATGTTCACGTAGAAAAAATGTCTTTTGTTGCAGTTCAGCTAATAGTGTGTATGCGTGTGTTTGTTTGGATTATTGTCCCAAACTGGACTTTAGTTGTTTTGGTGTTTGATTGGATGTTTACGAATACTTGTTAATAGTGAGTTATTATCACTTTTTAGTATTGTAAGAAATTGTTCCTGGTAGAGCGAAATGCTGCATGTATTGAGTCAGAGAAAGATTGCGCGGCAAAAATGTAGCTGGTTACGATTTTGACTGGCGTGGATTAGTTTGACATTTCTCTTGGTAGAAATTCTGACGGCCTTGAATCGATTTGGACGCTTCTATTTATTTAGTTCTGGTTACTGGCATCGGCTCAAAACGGCTAAGCGCGAAAAGACATTTTCGCGTAAATTTGCTACAGTTTTAGAGGTGTGAGCCAATGAAAAGTCTAGTTCACTGGAAGTAGGGTGTTGATTGGTTAATAGGTAATTTTGTGGTAGAGTGTATTATTCCGGAGGGGTGAAAAAGGTATGTATGGACTATTCCATCAGTTGCAGTTAAGTCTTTGAAGATTGTATGTGGCAGGAAGGAAGAAACTGGAAGTGTGCTCCTCAGATGAGAAGTGCGAGAAAGGAAGAGAATTTATCTAGGTCAACAGTAAAACAGTGAGACTAAATTTCCAATTTAGTAACATGCTTAAATTTATGCAGTCAAGGCATTAATGACAAAAGCTAATCAGAATTGATACCATGAAAATATAATATAAATGATATTTAATAGTATAATAATAATAATAATAATAATAATAATAATAATAATATATTATAATATAAATATTTATAAAAAAGACAAAGTGAAGTCACATCACAATGGTGAGAAATTGACTGAATTCGAGTTGCCTGCTCAAGATCAATTGCATTAAAGTCTCTTCTTTGAATTGTATCAAGATTCATGAGACATATGATAGGAGCACCAGACCAGATATGTTGACAGTATTCAATGAACGGACGATTGGTAAATTTATAAATGTGCAAAGTGGATTCGGACAAGAAAAAATGTCTGACATGACATAAACCAACATTTTTAGCAGTAGACCTACTTATGCTAGCGTAAAGTTATTTTTTAATCATTTCGCCCCAAACAAGGCATTAAAGCCACTAAAATGCAAGAGGTTACTGGGCGTGAAAGAACAAGATAAAAAGCAAAACATTATTAAGGAGCGAAAAGCATAAATGAACAGGAATTAAGAAGACGGGAGATAACAATTGATATTGCATTCAAATGTTTGAAGATCAAAGGCAATAAAGCCACTAGGATGCAAATGGGTTACTGAGTGTTAGAGAATATGAGGAAAACTACTATTAAGGAGAGATGACGATAAAAGAACAAGAATTAAGAAGACAGGAGATAACAATTGATATTTCATTTAAATGCTTGAAGATCAAAGTTGATTCAGAAGCAAGAGGCCGGAAAAAATCCCCAAGTACGAGAAAAGTGTTAACTTACGGTTACATCTGGTAATTTCAACTGTAAAATGATGAGAGCTATCTGCCAATCTATCACTGTGCATAAATTTGTAAAAGACCAAAGATGAAAGCTCATCGGAACAATTACCATGAAAATATTTCCAGAGAAGGCACAGTAAGTTGTGTTATAGCTATGGAAAGTGACTGAAGACAAGATACCACATCAAGACATTGCAGATTCTTTTTTGGGCACTTTGAATTTTACTTATGTAAATACATAGCAGAATCGCCAGACCAGGTATGACGGCAATATTCAATGCATGGGCAACTGGTAGACCTTTAAATGTGCCAGATAAATTCTGGCAAGTTAACTTATCTAATATGATACAATGAAACAACATTCTTAGCAGCAGAGTTAGCAAAGATTTACACTGAAAAATAAAAAAAACCAAGGACACAAGAATAATTTTTATATCACTTGGGGTATCACTAATTTGGTTATGTTTGTTGCTTTGATGTGTGGCTTCCGCATAAATCATGTGAAAGAAAAAAAAATTGTTAGGTTGGTGCAAAAATAATGTCGTTTTCTCACATATGTTACTATGTGAGAAAACGACATTATTTTTGCACCAACCTAATACTTAGCTTGTGCACATAATTTTCTGTGTTCCATTTGAATATATTGGCCATCTTTCAGAACGTTCATTATTTTCAATCAATATTTTCATTTGATCTACCCCACCTTGGATTATCATCCAACAAGAAATTCCAAAAAAGGATCTGTTATATAATCGATCCTGACTTGGCATCTTGACTTCAGTAACTTTTTTACCGACATGACGTGGCTTCCCTCTGTCTTTTCTACAAACATTTTCATGACAACTGTCCTGACAAGTGTTTTCCCTGCTGCCATGACTACATGAATTTAAACATGCTGCTAGATTGGTATCTAGGTCACACCTGTTTACTTCTGAAATAGTTAAATGCAGCCACCACTTCTACTCCAACAGTTTCTTTTCTCACACTTCCCACCTGTGGAACTCCCTTCCGTTTACTTACTTCCCTGATAAATAGAAACTTCAAAGATTTAAATGCAACATTAATCGCCATCTTCTATCTTCTTGAATCCTGTTCATCTTTTCTTTCATCCTCCCTATACCCAGTCTTTTCTCTCAGTTTCACTCCCTTTGTATTAGTGGCATTCTTACTTAGGGTGAAATGATTTTAAACAAATCTCCAGCACAAAATTTAGCAAGCCACTTCTGACATGTTCAGTTTTTCGCAGTAACTTCTCCATAAATCGCTTAATTCATGTAATGTCATATATGGATTATCCTCATTTTTAATCTTATCATAATTATATTTATGAGCCATTAACTCCTTCATAATGGTCATGTGTGAAAATACATTTTTAAGTATATTCTTTTATTTTTGAATACCATCATCAACATCTTGATGGGGAATGTGGTTTAATGGCGCATTGATTGTTATATAATGGTCATAAGTGCTAAACAAGCAATTTTAAATAGGTTTTCTTGATCTTTAATTTCATCACCAAGGTTCTGATTCTGAATGTGGTTTTATGACACATTGACTCATGTATATTGGTCATATCATGCCAGAAAAGGATTTTAAGTAGGTTATCATAATCTTTAATCACATCTCCAAAGTTCTGTTTCTAAATGTGTTTTATGATACATTGACTCCTATATAATGGTCATAAGGTGCCAAACAAGGATTTTAAGTAGATTCTTATAGTCTTGTACATTCCCATTCTGTTTATGTGTTTATGGCACATTGACTCCTATATAGTGGTCAGGTTATGTTAAATGTGTTATTTTTAAAAAAAATTGATTAAAATTGATTAATGATGTTCCTCTTTTTCTTTCCACAGATTAAATCCACTGCTCAACAAAGTTAATGGCTGACGAATTGTTCTTTATTTTTTGTGATGAAAATGACCAACAACCAGTTTGAAATCATGTTTATAAACTTATTCACTTGTATCTTATTAAAAACAGTTATCACGCACACACACATACAGGCAAACATGCACACACATACACTCGTGCCAGAATCCCTCATATACCTATTCTATAAATTTCCTTTAAATTTTATCCGAAGTTCTGAGATAAATTGTTGCTACTCTTGTACAATTATTCTTTTGGTTCTTGTTCTTTGTTCTATTTTTTGTCAACATTTCGATTGATTACCGTCTGGTCTTCATCAGGTGTCCATCACATTGATTAGCCTTTCTGGGATGTTCCGTATGATACTATTCTCTTCATGATAATCTCCTTTATTTCTACCATTAATTTTTTTCTGTGTCACCATTCGTGGCCCACTTCTTTTCCTGTCAAATCAACTTTTAAGTATTTTTGAATCTAATGAAAGAACTGAAAGTATAACAATCCATATAATAATTGGCAGCTGTAGTCAAATGTTATATCCACACATCGTCAGATGAACAAATAACAACATAAATATAATATCTGGCCTCATAAACACTTAGATATAGAATTATAGCCAACGGGGTAGAAAATGATACCAACTCACCCAACACGAAAATTGTACAATATAACAAAAATTATGCTAAACCAATTGCTGTAGAGAAAACTTTTCTGAGAAGGGCGGAAGCAAAAGATTTCTGAGATTTTCTGAGGGAAGCCAAAGGAAAACATTTTCTGGGAAGGCAGAGATTTTCAGAGAGGAGATATTTTCTGAGGGGAAACAAGTAGAAAAATTTTTGAAGTGGGGATATTTTCCAAGGGGAGATTTTTTGAGAGGAAAGATTTTCCAATGGGAGGTAACTTTAAACTTAATTAAGCATTCTTTCATTTTGCAATGGACATCGTCTTGGAATGAGTATTCTGAGAGCTGAGTTTGAATTCCAGTTGGGTTCGTTATATTCACTTACATGCAAATACTCTTGGGAAAGGTAGGAATCCATCCCTTCTACCCTCCAACTATGGCTTGAATAGCCTTGGTTGGCAACCAGTCTACTGCAGAAAGAAATGACAATCTACTGCGGAAAAATTTTATACCTCGTCGATCATAAATCAAAAGAAATGAAATTTTCACCCAAATGTGTATGGCACTTGACTGACTGAATAATTCCTTCATTTGACATCTTAAAGAGATGACAGAGTAATCACAACTTGTGTTTATTAATTCGAATGGAAACAATTTTATTGTCCGGTTCCATATACATTGGCGATTTTAAGGTAATAAACTTTACAGATATTTCACAGGCAGCTATTGTGTAAAACATCGACTTTGTCATATCTTTTTTCTTGGTTTTCTAGAACTATAAAAAATCCTAGTTCTACCAGTCACAATAAATGTCTGTTCCCTCTGGGAGGCCATATACCTCGAGCGCTTATCAGGCCTTAACTCAACCAAGTCCTCAAGTGGAACTCACACATTTGATCCACCACTAAAGATGCTAGAAAAAGGATCAGTTCCTTGTACCACTTAAGTAAATACCTATCTCCTGCTATTCTCTACCTTTACACCAGTCTGACCAGGTATAAAATGGACTACTGCTGCCATATGTGGGCAGGAGCTACGCAATCCTGATAGAGTTCAAAAGCCTGTCTTCGTTCTTGTCAGTAATGAATTATTTCCCATCCTACGACCCCTTTCCCACAGACGAAACATTGCAAGCCTCTTGCTACTCTATTGCTATTTTCATGGAAAGTACTGAGACGAACTACAATCCTTAGTTCCACTAATCCTAACCTTCATGGTTAAGACACACCATGCTACACACATTGTAACAAACCATTCCCTTCGTATTTCATTTGTGAAATGTAAGTTCCACTTGAGCAGCTTCTTCCCGTAAACCACTGCTCTGTGGAGCTGACTCTCAAGAGGATATTTTCTTGATTACTAAAATCTTGGTCTATTCAGTTTTACCTTCTCCTCATATCCACATAAACTGTGCCTCTTACTTACTAACCCTGCTGAGAAAAGAACAAGCGAAATACAGTCTGCATGCACACTCCTTGAATAGAAGAGAGGTGAAAAACAGCGACAACTTGGTACAAAAGTATGCTCAACTCCACTGTGAATGGAATACGCCAGGGAGAATCATAATGGGTTTTTTTAAATTAAATTTGGGAACCGTGCATTTGTTTTATTTACATTTTTTTCTTTATTTTCATAACAAAATATAATTTTTTACTTTTGTTTATAATAAAAGTAAAAATGAATATAGTGATACCTTGGCTTAAGTTGTTTCAAATCATTTTCGAAGATACGTTGGTTTTTCTTATGGAAAAATAAAACTCACCCTAGGTCGTTTTACCCGAGTTTACGTCGACCGTTAAAAATATTATAAACGTCAAAACACTAAAATAACAATAAACACATAAAATCATATTTAAATAAATTTAAAAATAATATGCAGATTAAGTATATATATATATATATATATATATATATATATATATATATATATATATATATATATATGCAGATTAAGCATACATAACACCACATACATATGTATGTATGCATCTATCTATCTATCTATCTATCTATCTATCTATCTACTGTATTTGTTTGTATCATGGAAATGTACATATACTCGTATCTACGTATTGGTGTGCAACTTAAGTTTCGCTGAATTACAGCTCTTTGGGCAAAAGGTCTATATCGCTAAAGTAGACAAATGGCTGATGGGAGGTACACTGCTACATAGCCTGAAAATAAAATTGGACAAAAAGAGTAGCAAATGTGATGCAGATGAATTACATTTTTTAAAAATAGAAAAAGTTAAAGTTTGTAAAAAAAAGAAAAAAGAAAAATTTAAAAATAAAGACGCTGTTTTTCGCATAGCAAAGTTAACGTTAATGGTTAAAGGGAGGTAATCTGGTATGATGCTTATGTCTATGTAAAAAAAATTATAAGAAAGAAATGAAATATAAAAAAAAATGTGGAATATAAGGAAAGTAGTTACAATATAACGGGAAAAATAAAATAAATAAATGAATATGTATGAGAAAATAAGAGAGAAAGAAATATAAAATATAAGGGAATTAAATAAATGGGTATATACAAATATATATAAGGAAACTAAAAAGAAAAAGAAAGATAATAAATATAAGGAAAATTGTGAAAGGAAATAAATATAAATAAATATATAAGGAAAAGAAATAATGCTAGCAACGTTCTTATAGATTTGTCATGATAACGTAAACAGGTTAGAATGAATTAAGCTGGTATGGCACTTAGATTCTGATAAAATAAAAATATAAGGAAAAGAAATTAGAATCAGTCAGGCTTCCAGTATTTTAAGAGATACAGACTTCTATGCCTACATACAATCATTAGTTCAGTCCACTTATTAAGTAGACCTAAATTGTTAATATTTTTGAGGATGAATCTTTTCTCTAATAGACATAAGTAGCATCGTCCTCCCCACGTCCATAACAGAAAACATTTGGTTTATGCTACGAATTCCCATTTTACAACAGGTGTGTAGCCATATGTTTTGTTTGATACTCCAATAGAACTTAGAGATTGCTGTGGCGTTTCAATAAGAACAACTTTAAAGTTAGCAACAGCTGGTTGTGTTGAAAAGATTAATGTGGCTGCGTGTTGAAGAGCATTTAACATTTATACATTTTTTTAAATCAAGGAAAAACAATGGAAAACCGATTTGTGTTTCAACGATAAAATATATATTAAAATCAACAAATACAAAGCAATTTTTGTAATGTGTGAATAATAAGGAGAAAAAGTAGTTTCCCTTTATCTGTTATTTGAATAAGGTAAAATGTAATAAAGCAAGTTTTCTGAATAGAATGTTCAAAGTTCTGTATTGAAATAGGAGGTGTATTCAGAAGAACACACAGTAAGTTCAGTTGTGTGTTTTGTATAATTAACAGAGCTGTTGCAACTTGGCTTGTTCACAAAGAACTGATGGTGAATGGTATTCAAGTTCTGTGTCTGCGTGCGTGCGTGCGTGCGTGCGTGCGGAGTGAGTAGAATGAATAGTCTGTGTAGACGCGTGTGAGTTGTTGAGTTCTACTGTCTTCGACTGTCTTCAACTCTACTGTCCAATTTTGGAACGAATCCGGGTTTATATTATTACCGCTAGGCTCCCAGCACGAACGCAGGATAAATTTTGAAAGAACACGAAAAATATCTGATTGGATGAAAAATTAACCAATCGGTGATTTTATAGCAAAAGCATGTTTGTGAATTAACGGTAGGAAAAATTCAGTGTGGTGAATGCGATCAGTAAATTGTCCTGTGATATTTAGTATTTATTATTTAACCAATCACAGTTGAGATAAATGTAGGCGTGGCAAAACATAGTAGTAATCACTACAGATGCACTAAAATCCTTGAACAATATTTGGTCCATCATATAGTGTAACCTTAAACAAATACTAAAACAAAGCTAGTAATAATGGTAGCCATGATGATCAGGAATACAATTGTCGCAGCAGTTACTTACTTCACTCTAACCTGTTTACGTTATCATGACAAACCTAGAACACCGTCTCTAGTATTATTTCTTTTCCTCATATTTATTTCACCTGAATGTAGCCAGTGAATGCCGAATGTTTCCTTATAAGGAAACGGCTATTATTACCATTACCATATCAATCTTGTACCCATATTTATTTGAGGTTATTTTTGCCGTTTCTTTACATGGGAAAGCAGGTTTGAGTCATACAACATCTTACACAAACTGATATATCTTTTTATTTTATTTGGTATATAAAACAAGTGTTAGTATTTCCGAAACCCCACCCCACCAAAAAGTTTATTTCTTTAAAAATTAATCAAGAAAGAAAGTTTCATTATATGCTGTTAAAAATTCCATAGAAGTTGTTTTAAAATGTGAATCCAATAAAAATCTGATCAATAATAATAATAATAGGTTGGTGCAAAAATAATGTCGTTTTATCACATATGTTACTATGTGAGAAAACGACATTATATTTGCAAAATAAACTATATATTAAAGCAGTGTTAGGTATCAGTTTTGCCTTGATGTTTTGATTTCAATAAATGAGGGATCAATTTTGAATTGTTATAGTGTAGCATATTAATCCCTGATTTAAAATATAATATTTTATATGATTTAGTCATATTATCTAGCTATTGTTTTGTCTAACTCTATTTACTTTTTGTTTGTCTTTTCAAAGAATAAAAATTACATATTTTTAAATTTTGCTTTTATTTCTGAATATTATTTTCTGAATAGTATTTTACCAATTTCTAAACAAATATTTGTTGCTACTATATTTTTGTATACCAACAATTGAATTATATATATATATATATATATATATATATATATATATATATATATATATATATATATATATATATACTTATTCTTTTGCTTCTTTACAAGTCAAATAACCTGCCTTCTAACATGGCTGCCTCCTTGTGTCTCCTTGTAATATTGATTATGTATAATACATAATTTTGGCACATAGCTTAAAAAGGGGAGGGGTAGAGGCTGGTCGACACTAACTATCCTATACCTAGCTAATCCAATTCACGACCCATTTACTCATTGCAATCTCCACATTCACCATAAAAACTCGTCCGTCACCAATCAATCCTCCATACTCCACAATACCGCATCCTCTCAAGGGGAACCTACAAAACACGCCCCATGCCATAAAAATTTAATGATAATAAATTATTATACATAAAAATCTGAAGAATTATTTGAAGAATGAGAAGGGAGGGAGATGAACCCAATAATAAACTAAAATCCAACACAAAGTAAGCTAAACATAACTGATATTAGTAGGGCCTGTCCAACCCTCAAAAAAGAGAGGCCGCTGTATTATGCCCATGGGACAAAATCAAGAAGCTCTCTCGCTAAGGGAGTGGGAAAAGGATAAAAAAAATTATACGGCCACGAGAAAATATAAAACTCAGTCGAGATAAAAACAGGACCAAAGACAAACTGGGGAGTATGGGAATCTCAACCTCAATCTCAAAGATGCAGCCGGGGACAGACCAGGAACAAAACTTACTCACATTAACTAGGTACACAAGGCTTGTCTAACCTAACCAAGGGGAGGGCTCCACAGGAAACCAACCCGATGTGACGTAGGTTGACCTAAAAGTGAAAATCAAGACTAGCCCCGTTCAAACGAACCAAGCTCGCCTCAGTCACACACCTTTCGCTAAAGACTGTCAAATGCAAGCGTTTTCTATCTGTTCTGATCTTCATCTTGAGCTGATGCTCAAAGAATCGCATCAGATCCTGATGAGAAAGACCGTTGCCTCGCAAGACTTCCTCATATCGCGTCGTCCAAATCACCATTCGGGCCGTGGCTAGCAGCGTCAGAAACACCATTCGTTTCACCCCAGAATACAGGGAGAACACATTGTCACATGCGTATGCGCGATCGATAAGCACGAGCTTTTCGGGAGCGAGACGAGCCGTCAACTCGGCAACATGGTCCCATAAGGGGCGGAGCCGGGGACAATGGTAGAAGGCGTGCGAAGCCATTTCTTCTAAACCAAGGCCACACCGTTCACAGTTTGGCAAATCCGCCAAGCCCCATATGAAGACCTTGTCATTGAGAGGCAGCCGATCTCGAGCCAATCGCCAGGTAAGCGAAAACTCAGGGTTACTGAGGTAATCTGCTGCTGGCGCCCATGACCAGTAAGAGCGAAACTTCTCCACCTCCAAGTTGAGCCGCTCACGTAGAGAATCCTTTGTGTCTCCCTCCACTAGATGACGATAGAAGACCTTCCTAGACTGAGAAAGGTCATTGGACCGAGGAACAGCAAACAAGGCCGACCAACACTCGCGAAGGAAATCCGATTGATCCCCGGGTTTACGATGGCGCTCAACCCGCGGGATGGGGGGATGATAGTAAGGAAAGGGAACGAGTCCCTAACAATCCCCACCATAATCTAATCTCCTGTCAATACGCGGCGTAGGAAAGCCAACCTCGAGGCAAGTTTGTGGCTCACCAAGTGTGGCATCCCCAGCCCCCATGACACGGACGTTGTGCACAGACTCGTCTGTCGATCCGATTCCCGCGTCCCATCCATAAAATGGAGGATATCGAGCGCTCGATTGGCTTCCGATGGTCTTTACAGAGAGGTAGTATAGACAATCGATAAAGAACAAGAGGGAAAACGTAAGTGGCACACGCCTCCGCCCTGCCCTTCACGGACAACCTCCATCGACGCCAAGTCTGACCGGCCGCGTCGACCTTTGCTCGTACTTCAGACCAAATTTTCTCCAGCTGGAGGTCGGGTCCAAACCACACTCCAAGAATGCGGACAGGACCGTCCGTCCAACCGAAGGGCCCCGGAAGATCGACCCCCTTCCAGGCACCTAACCGCAAGCCGGACGATTTGTCACGGTTAATCCTGTCATCTTTTCGAAACCGATCAATCGCCTTCATCGGGACGACACGAAAGCAGATACGTCATCGGCGTATGCGGAAACCCTGGCTCGAACCCCTCCAGAAACGGCTATTCCACGTAGTGCCGGACTGCCCGCCCTGTCCAACGCCAAAGTATAGAGTAGGGGCGACAGTGGACACCCCTGACAAACCGCGCAAAAGCGCCCGACAGCTTCGGGGAAGCGATACAGGAGGCAGAAGTCGGGTTCGAATCCGACGGCCTGCAGGACAGCCGCAAGGTAGCGATGGTCAACCGTATCAAATGCCTTGGACTGATGTAAATTGATCAGCGCAGCCTCATCGTCATCTTTTACACCTTCTATAATCGTACAGATCAGATGCAGGTTGCTCTGAATTGTTCGGCCCCTCACAGCACAAGTCTGCTCAGGACCCAACAGAGACTCGGCAACTGACTGCAAACGCCCGTGCAGGATCTTGGCCAAAATCTTTAACTCGGCGTTTAGCAGAGTTATGGGCCTATAATCATCTAAACCCCGCCCAACACCCTTGCCCTTTTTCAACAGCGTGTTCACACCCCTGGTGAACCGGTTGGGGATGGACCCCGACCAAAACCAGTTGTTGAACACCATTCATAGGGCAAACCATCCAGACTGGGCGACTTGCCTCTGCCGACCTTCTTCAATGCCACGTAGACTTAGCCCTCCGTGATCTCTCCCTCGCAGTCGTCGAAAGCCGAGGAAAGTCAGCCAAATAGCTACGAAACTCCTCATCACGGAAAACAGGCTCCGTGGTAAACCGACTCTCGAAATGCCACCGAAACGTCTCGCACATGTCGTCAGTGGCCTGAAGAGTATGCCCCTCCGGGGAATTGACCTAACGAATGAACTTCGGAACTTCAACGGATATCTTCCTTGCGTAGATCTGCACCCATGTTCACAGCTTCAGCAGACATCTTGCTTAACCGATGTCTAATTACCTGGCCTATGTAGCGATCGCTAGTCAAACGCTCCAGAGCCTCCCTAGCTAAAGCTATCTCAAGGGGATCCCCTCCCAGCCACCGCCCTGAAAAACTAGCCTTAAGCGTCATCACCTTCTCAGCTCTATCTAAGGCGAGTCGTTTGCTGAAATCAGTGATGCTACCCTTAAGTCTCTCCCACCACTTATTCCCTCCATAACCACCCCCACTAGCTCCCGCTGCACTAAGCTAGTTAGCTGCTTCTAGAAGTCCCGCCTGTCCAGTAAGGACATATTGAACTTCCAGTAGCCATCCATTCTAGGCCTACGATCTAACGCCATCTGGACACAAACGAGTTTGTGATTCGAATAGCCTACCCAGTGGAACGTGGGACAATCTAACAATTCTACGTCGGCTCGTCTAACATTCTGTCCAGGTAGCTAACCACCCTCTCAAAAGGCTAATCAAGACCCCACGACCACATTCCCCCATGCGGAGTGATCGACCCGGTATCAATTAACGAGACCAAAATCCACTACCTCCCCACCCTCTGTCTAATTTGGGGTCCAGGATGGCATTCCAGTCCCCCATTAGCACTAAGCGCGTTGAATCCACCAGGAACGGCCCCAGTCGCCGAAAAAACGAGACCCGCTCCTCCGTTCGTTGGTCGCATCAACCGCAACGACTCGGAACGAACCACTTTTCACGGCAATATCGGTCACGATCAACCGGCCCACGGTATCGGTATGTACAAGGTCCACCTTCGCATCAAGAGTACGTCTAACCAGCGAAGAAACTCCTCTGTCCTGTCGTTCCCCATATGCTGAATAAACGACAAATTCGTTCTCCAGCACACACGCATCGACGTTGCAAACATAGTGAGTCTCTTGGATCGCGGCGACATCCACACCGAAAGACAAGAGATCCCGGAGCAGGCGGGCGGCCTTGCCCCGATCCCTTAAGCCCTTCGCATTCAGACTGGCTAACTTGACAGACATCGATTAGGCCTGCAAAAATAAGAGTAAGAAAAGCAAAAGCCTACTCACATACGAGTAAATCTGAGTAAGGATCCCGACGGATTGTCCTAATCTCCCTACACCTAGCTCTGACGTCATTCATCCTTCCAGGACAATACCGCAGACATCCATGGAATAGGTTAATTTTAGACACCTATATAGGGAGGAGTGAAGAAGAACATGGACCCTCTCAGCACAGTATTGGCCCAATTTCCTCAAATAAGGAGATTCAATTTCAGAAACTCTTATGTTGGAAAAAGTCTTCTTTGCCTCTGTCACATGACTCCAGACCTTCAAATAGGCCCCAGTGTATCCACATAATGACTCCCGGGGCATTTGGAAAATTCCGGGGATCTTCCACTGATTTCCCATCCACACTTGTCATCTTGTACAAGAGACCCAATTAGGACCTCTTTTGGCTGGACAGGCCCTACTTGTATTCTTCCCTATCCACCCTACAAATTGCTTCCGGTCCCGAAAAATGTTTCTTCTTTTTCTACCTAGTAGCTTTGGAGTAGTGGGAAGGGGAAGCGGTTGACGAATGAGAGGGTGTTGATAGGGAACTAAGGGAAGAGTTTGAGGGAGAGGGGGACGGGGCACGTGAAGGGGAAGAAGGGAGGCTCCTAGTTTTGGGTGCTTCAACTGTTTCTTTTAAGGAAGCAGGGGCGGAAAGAGACCTGGTTTTATCCATGCCCCTCTCCGCCCTACTACGCCCTACTACGCCCGGAGTGCTTTTGTGATGTTGCGTCTACCTCCTCTTCCTCCTCTCTACTTCTCTTTAGAGAGGCTGCTCTAGGTGGAGGCATTTTGTCCACCTCCACCTCCACCTCAGCTTGCTGCTGCTGATGTTGCTGCTGTTGTTGCTGCTGTTGTTGCTGCTGTTGTTGTTGTTGTTGCTTCTAATGCTGTTGTTGTTGCTGCTGCTGTTGCTGTTGCTGTTGCTGCTGATGATGTTGCTGTTGTTGTTGCTGCTGCTAAGGATGATGATGATGTTGTTGTTGTTGCTGCTGCTGCATTTTTGGCGACTGCTTTTGCGCTACTTCCTTTTCGGGCTTTTGGGGGCTTTTTCTTATTTTCATCCATTTTATTTTCGTTTTTCGCCTGCTGCTTTGGTGGTGGTTGAGATTTCTCTGTGTAGTCTCCTTTTCACTGTCTGCTAGCTGTTTAGCTTCCTGCTCCGTGGGAAGAAGAATGTCCCATATGGCATTCTTTCGGCTTGCCAACACTTTAGGATTGATTTTTAAGGTCTTTAAGACCTCTTCCATCGTTTCCCTAATGACTCCAATTAATTTACAGCGTTTGACGTCAGAAGTCAGCAGGGATATTATTCTGGTAGTCACGGCCTTTAAAGCCTCAGGGATGGTGTGGAACTCATTTTCTTTAAAGGAATCCTCAAACGTTTTTCTCTGCTCCGCATAATATTCTGCGTTTTTTTTCCTCGGCCTATTTTCCGACCAGGCCATTTTTATTGAAGACGCCGGCGGTGTAGTATCTGCATTGTTCTCGTTCATGGTGGTCCGAAACGACAACCACGACCGAATAGTAACCGGTTGTTTCTTTTCTTTTTTTTTTTTTTTTTTTATTATTTTATCTACGAAAACAATGTCAAGAACAAAGAAAAATAAAACGAAAGAAGAAACGTGGACAACCAAAGACAATGAAAAATTCAAACAATACAAAAAGGCAATGAAAACAAAATCCGTAGGGAGGGTAAAAAAACAAGAAAGGAAATAAACAAAAAGGAAAAGAACAAAAATGCACAAATATATATGAATAAATAAACTGAAAAGCAAAACTGAAAAATTCAAAAGAGTTTTTAGAAAATAAAATCAAAAACTTAACCGTCCGAACGTAAATTTCCCCAACGCACGTGAAAACACGCTCAGAAAGCACAAAACCAAAAAGTGACTTGTGTCTCCTTGTAGAAAGGCAGGTCAGCTAATCTGCCTCACTTACAGTAAGTGCGTTAGTCCTCTTTACTATAATGGACCTACCCAACACATTTTCATGAGTGGAACCTATTCACCCATATGTCATTCCATTAAATCACTCAGTGGATGTATTTCCATTTCGAGTGACTACACTAGTCTACCTGTAATGCTACAAGTCTTGGTTCAGAACGTACGAAAATCCACATCATAGTAAAGAAAAGCAAAGTAATGATATAGGGTTAGTACAAATGAATACTACGTCTTGGTTCAGAACGTACATCTAATCTATATCGGAGGAAAGAAAAGCAAACTAATGGTATTGGGTTAGATTATTAGTACAACTGAATGTAAAGCTACAAGTCTTGGTTCAGAACGTACATCTAATCTATATCGGAGGAAAGAAAAGCAAACTAATGGTATTGGGTTAGATTATTAGTACAACTGAATGTAAAGCTACAAGTCTTGGTTCAGAACGTACATCTAATCTATATCGGAGGAAAGAAAAGCAAACTAATGGTATTGGGTTAGATTATTAGTACAACTGAATGTAAAGCTACAAGTCTTGGTTCAGAACGTACATCTAATCTATATCGGAGGAAAGAAAAGCAAACTAATGGTATTGGGTTAGATTATTAGTACAACTGAATGTAAAGCTACAAGTCTTGGTTCAGAACGTACATCTAATCTATATCGGAGGAAAGAAAAGCAAACTAATGGTATTGCGTTAGATTATTAGTACAACTGAATGTAAAGCTACAAGTCTTGGTTCAGAACGTACAAAAATCCACATCGGAGGACAGAAAAGCGAGGAAATTGTTGTGGTAGGATCCACCTAATTTGCATAGTGGAGTACCGACCATATAAATATGGTTGGTACCGGGAAGAGAGGGAAGGAATCAGGAGATTCAACCAGAGACTTTGCCCGACTGCGACTCAGTCAGCACATTCTCCAGGAACGGTCTTCCCAGGAATATACAAAAGACTATAAATAGTGTGTACACTTTCTTGTTTCAATACATTTTGTTCTAAGTACATTTTGTGTTGCATTATTATTCCATGCATTAGTCAAGTTTCAACAGAAATGATATACGTTCTGCTGACTAGCACACAGGCGTGTCATTGTACAAAATCAAAAATAGTTAAATTTACGAATTCTTATTTCCCTGGTGTGTGGGTTCATTTCAGGTAAAAATGGTTTTACCCTTCAAAACCTTTGTTAGCATTTTTGCTTCTTAGTAAATACATGGATATTGAAACTGGTAGGATTTGAAAATCTCTCGCTCTCTCTCTTTCTCTCTTTCTCTCACACACGCACGCGCCCACACGCACACACGCGTACACTTATACATGCACTTCTTCAGTCCTTTACTGGATAGTAGTTAGTACAGTTTCATTACAAAGAAGAACGGACGCGATTGGTGTACGTTTATTGCGACGGACGTGGAGAAAGCCGATAAGCTTTCGGCGTTGTCTGTCAACCAGTAGAAATGAAAAGATGACTTGATTTTGCAGCCGACAGGTAAAAAGATAAGTGCTGAGTTGTCTTGTGCACCCCGAAGTTAGTAAACATGTTCACGCAACGATTTGTTAGAGGATTGCGTTTGGCTGCTCTTGGTTGTTTTTGGAAATTGTCGCTGTATCAGAGAGCTTGTTATAATATTTCATTTTCGTCACGGGACAATAAAAGCAGTCAATACCGGTCATATGCGCTGTACTATTTAACACTATAAGAAAAAAAAAGTTTAAAACTTTAAACATTTTAATTTTACTTTCAATCATAAGCAGCGACTAACTTTGGGGTATCAACAAGGCTGTGGAAGCTAATATAATGACCAAACCGACTTACGTGCAAAGACCTTCAGGAATGGTGGGAATTCATCCCTTCTCCCTCCACCTAGCTATGGGGTGAATAGCAGGACAGAATCAATCCCATGACCAGTTTACCACAGAAAGAAATGGCACCCTACTGCGGAAAAACCTTCTGCATTGTTCAACCAGTTCTGTTGCCGCACCTGCAAGAGCAAAATGATATGAAATTCCATCAAGATATTGCCCGTCCACATAATTTGTGTGCTACATAAGATGCGTTGTAAGATATCTGACAACTTACCAAGCCGGTATAGCCACTAGACCCGTTGAACTTGTGTAAAACATGATGGGGCGACTAATTAGCCCATCTCCAACTATTGATACAATGCATCAATACGGGTTACATGCATAAAACTGGGTTTTATACTACAAGGGATGTTTGTCGGTAGACTAAATTCGATCTCGGTGCAAAAACCAATAACGTACATGAAAAAAATCCACATTATCAAATAAACTGATAATAAAAGTAATAAAACCATTTCTACCTTATATATTACAGACATAGCTTCATAATAAATTGCCTATTCGAAGAATAATTCTATATCAATGAAATCAACTTGTATCCATGCAAGCTCAGCTGAGAAAATGTAAACATCGAGTTATGATTGCGTTCACAGCAATAGGATGTACTATCAGCGTACAGTTATAAGCGGTATTTTGTGATTGTATAAGTATAAGTAAATGGCCATTAGTACACCAGGATGTTTGTAAGTGTTTAGATATAGGAAAAGAGGAAGAAGTAGAATCAGTATTCGCAAGGGATCACGTGATGAAACGTAAAGAAAACAATGGTTTCGCTTTTAGGGGACGTGTGTAGGAATAAACATGATATAGAATCGGTTTTGTTATTGCGTTTATTTTGAATTTCTAAGGATACAGTAACAATATTTCCAATAATGTCATCTTTATATAATGTGCTATTACTGCTGCAAACATTTTATTAACAAATTAATATAAAATGATTATTTTTTTTAAACATTTCACCCCAAGCAAGGCGGAAATGCCACTAGTATGCAGTGAGTGAAAGTGACACAAAATACTAAGAATATGGAGGATCGAGAAGAGGACAAAATATGAACGGTGTTCAAGAAGACAGAAGATGGAATTTAAATGCATTTAAATTTTTGAAGTTTGTATTTATCAGGGAAGGAAGTAAACGGAAGGGAGTTTCACAAATGGGAAGTGCGAGAAAAGAAACTGTTGGAGTAGAAGTGGCGGTTGCATTTAACTATTTCTACAGTAAACGGGTGGGATCTACATGCCAAACTAGTAACACGTTTAAATTCATGTAGCAGGGATACAAGGAAAAAAAGCTCGTCAGTTGCCATGAAAGTATTTGTAGAAAAGACAGAGGAAAGCTACGTCGCGTCGTTGAAAATCTCGAGATGAATAGTAAGAGCACCTTACCAGATATAGCAGCAGTATTCAATGCACGGGCAAATGGTAGATTTGTAAATATGCAAGATGGACTCTGACGAGAAAACGCAGTAGTGTAGTAGATGCAGCTATTGATTCGATGTAGTCGCTGCACTTCAAGTCAGTTCAAAACTTGACGCCAAGAAGTCGCAGTATGTTGTTCTTCAGGAGTGTCATCCATGCTGCCGCTGACAGAAAAGTTCCTCTTTGGTGGTTGAATGAGAGCAGTTTTGCTTTGGAGGTGTTCAAATTTACAAGCCGTTTGTTGTCCCTGTTAACCACTAATTCAGCAGCAGACAGATTTACTTTGTTAACTCTGATGGATTTGTTATTAGGACCGGAATAAATGGTAGTGTCATCTGCAAAAATACCCACTGATGACATTAAGAAGATCATTGATGAAGATCAAAAACAGGGTAGAAGACAGGGCAGATTCGTCTGAAAGGATATGGAACCGAGCCAGTTCAAAACGACCACGATCTGATACGAACGATTGGATGAGATCAAACAATCGTCCTGTAATAACCTGGAGCTTGCGTAGAAGATCAAACCCTTTCAAACGCCTTCGAGATATCTAGAGCTACAGCTCGAGTTTTGCTGTTATTATCAAGAGCTTGATATACATATTCAGCGATGACTGTTAACACATTAGCGGTAGAACTGGCAAAATGGAAGCCATATTGTCTGTGAGAGAGTAGTTCATGAAAAGTAAGATGCTTAACTAATTCAGTACTGATTAGATCTACGCATACTTTGCCAAAAAGCGGTAAGAGATTAATTTGAGGTGTTAGAGGATTCTTCAAATCTTAAAAACAAGAACTACAGAGAAGGATTTCCAACATGCTAGGAATCAGGAAGCATCGAAGTAATAGTCGTAGAGCTTGGAGAGAACTGGAGCCAACTCGGGAGCACATTTCTTTAGGACGACTACTGAGATCCTGTCACATCCGCTTGCCTTATGGGAATCTAGTTTAGAAATGATGTCTAAATCAGTGACGGGGTTATGCGCGTATCACTCATTCTAGGAGGGAAATCAGGTGTTGGGTACTCCAGATAATTCGAGTGTGGAGTTGGAAGAAAACTTCCGAGCAAAGCATTCAACCTTATCTGCTGTAGACGTCAGGACTACAACCTGATTTGAAAAGGAGGGACTGAGGATTTGCTGTTGTTCAGCATACTCTTGCAGAGCCGACAATAGCCTCTAAAACCGAATTTCTGAGAGGCTATATGTTGTTTCATTCTATCAGCAAAGCAGTAATTTTCCTTCTTTGAGAACATACTTGCACTCATTACGAGCAGCGACAAACAGACGTCTGTTACAATCAAACATGTCGCTTTGGTACAGCTGGAAGAAGTGAGCTGTGGGCTATAGCGGCTGAACATGCAGGTGAGAATCGTGGAGAATAACGTGGTTTCACTTGGTATTTGCATGCTTCAATGCCGGCATTCACCCAAGACGAGACCGCAGAGGCCCATTTTTGAACAGGATGGTTAAAAATTTAATTCCAAGTGACATCACGAAGGAAGTCACGGAACGAATCCCAATCAGCTCGTTGATAGCAGAAATATATTCTGTTGGTAGGAGATTCTTCGCTGGTGGGAGAGTGGAACGAGATATTTACAGACACGATCTCATGGTCAGATTTACCAAGAGGACAGAGCTGCAGAGTACGACATGAGTCAGGGATAGAGGTAAAGAAGAGATCAATAACAGAAGATTGTATATCAGGATTACTGTGGAAACGAGTGAGGAGGTCCCTCACTTGTGTGAGAGACTGAGTGATTCAGAAGTTTAGGGTTTGGATAACAGCGAGGTCACTGACAGAGTGATTAAACCATCTGGCATGTTGGTCATTAAAATCACCGAACAAAAATATATTTGCAAACGGATGTCGAGAGATGGCCTTGTCTATATTATCAGAAATACAATCTAGCACGCAACAGTCATAAAAGGGATGGGAACGGTAGAGAAAGAAGGGATAACTGACTGAGTTTAGTAGAGAGAGACGGATCTGGAGATTCAAAAGAGAGTTCCCTAAACAATGGGAGATGGTCATGGACATAAACTCCTAGGCGATGCATGTGGACATTTGAGTCCTTCCTAAAGAGAGGAAGATAGCCAGGAATCAAGAATTCAGGGAAGGGGATTGTAGAGTTTCGAAGATTAGTTTCGCAGAGAGCTAGGATGTTCGGAGATTGCTGGAAGAGGAACGATTCCACACTGTAGAAGTTGGTACGAATACTGCGAATGTTGTGGAAGGAGAGGTTGAGGTGTTTAGGTGTTTTTTGTTGAACTGGTTTAGTTTTATTTCGTTGGTTCCTTATAGTCATGGTGTGTTAATTTAGTAAGGAAACAACCTAGAATAGTATTAACAGTAGGTTGTCTAATGTAAAACATGTGCGGGCTCGGAACTGGCGTGGACTGCAACATAGTGTGGCCTCGGGCTTGCAGGAACACATTTCCATGCGCAACATGGCACTGTAAGAACCCCGACTGTTGATCAGAGCAGCATCTCTAGACACTACGTAAGAGTTTAGGTTCCTAGCTACCAGTAAGAAAGCAGCAACCAGAAAACTGACAATCTGATATACTCAGTATGAAAAGACGTAGCCATCATCCACAAATATAAAACAAAACTCATGACATGACCACTATTAGGGCTAGTGGCGTAGCTAGAGTAAACGCCATCCGGGGCGGTCCGCTCAAATGTCACCCCAATGACCCCGATTCACCCTATACTGAATGATTAGCTGTAGCTAAATTTTCATATATGCTCTACCTCTACTTTACTGACCGGTACCTTACTGTTTACATGTATGATGCAAGACAAAATCCAATACCACAAAATAATCAGTTCAAATCAAAAGATTTTAAAAATGCAACTGTTCACTTTCAGAACAACTAAATACAAAACACGGCAATACACAAAAGAATGACATTCGATACTATGGTCTTAGAATGAATGTTTTCTTGTTTTCATTGTGGCAAACTGGTCAATGACATCGTCAAAATCTGTTTGTCTTGTACGCTCGTTTTCAATGGACAGCACAGCCAGACCCGACAGTCTCGACTGGCTCATGGTTGACGTAATTTTCTGTTGCTAATTTTCCGGTGTCCAATTTTCCGTTGCATCATTTTCTGGGTACCATTTTTAATTATCAATGATGTTTGAAAGTATTTTTCTTGACAAAAATGTTCGATTTAATTTTTAAGCATTTTTCAGAACATTGTTATTTTTTTGTTTTTCTTTATACTTTGTATAAAGAAAAACAAAAAAATAAACTTTGCATAAATTCTCTAGGTAACCTTTAAAAGAAAGCAGTTTATTTACAATGTTACAATAAATTTACATCGTATTTTGATGTTATTATGCTTTTAGTTTTAGTTAATAATTTAAAAACAATAAATATTTATCATTAGTACCAATAATGGAAATTTAAGTTAAAAATTTAAAAGAATCGTTTTTTCCATAGGCACAAATTTTTCCGATTCAGATACCGTTTCCGATACCCCCAAAAGTTCCGATTTTTTCGATTCTCGATTCCGATTAATCGACCCAACACTAGTAGATATATCGCTCACTCAATGGAAAATTGTATCTCAGCGAATTGATACACAGGCAAGACTGGAATTGTTGCACTTTTGGCTTCGTATTTCGCTTTGTTGTTATTAATGATGCAGAGTTAAAACACCATATCATCCGATAAAATGTTACAACAATGTCTCTTGTTAGTAACCAAGATTGTAGCAACTGAAACGCATGAAAGCTGAAAACATTGCTATTTTTCCTACTCACAAATTTCCCGACAATTTATTAGAAAATTTCTGACGGGGGGACAAAACTGGGGGGGTGTCATAAATTATCTCTGGGGGGTCATATGCCCGCCTGCGAAACCCTTTGTCTCCACCACTGTTTTCAGACTATTTTTGGCAACTTAGCCTGGGTGAAAAATTTTGTTGGGGGTACATTGTGTCACTCCTCCTGTGCTGGCACCCGGGGCGTTCGCCCGCTCGCCCCCGCCCCCTCGCACCCGCCCTTAGCTACTCCACTGATTAGGGCCATAGAAGAGGGAACGGAGCGGAAACCCTTCCTAAAAAGGAGATAAGGGATGAGCCTGTACTCTTGTTCAAGAAAAGGGGAAGGAGTATGGACCGGGCGATAGAAAGGCATATCTACTACTATTAAAAAGTAACTATGAAAGATCTTTCAAAACAGTCCTGGGTTTGACATTCCAGTTAAAATAATTTGAAGAATGTACATTCAGCCAACTTATTGGGAGAGTTGATCATCGGTCCATAGAACTCTTTTAAACCGTACGTTTAATACGATGGCTGTTAAATATGCAGATATATTGTAGTAAAAATGATGACTGCATCAAACGGGAAATTTAAAACCTCAGATACCAGTGAGAGATATAATAACTATTAGATTGGTGCAAAATAATGACGTAATAATGTCGTTTCTTGACGTATTTTTAAAGTCAAAAAACGACATTATTACGTCATTATTTTTGCACCAACCTAATATAACATCAATCAAAAACAAGAGAAAAGAAAAAAAATTTAAATTATTAAATTAAAAAAGGAAGATTAACGAAGCTACGTACTTCTGAAACAAAGAAAGAAGAAATAAATTCAAATGACTATCTAAAAAAGAATTAAAAAATGGTATATACCTTTGAAAGATCTTTCAAAATAGTTCTCGGATTGGCTTTCCTGTTCAGATAATTCTCAGAATGGACATTCAACCAAAATAATATGGAGATTCGACTATCGGCTCATAGAAGATTAAAGGTAGTAAATAAATATCATAATAGTTTAGGTTTCTTACTTTTAAGAGAATTCTATTTAATACTAAGCCAGATTATTAACAAACATAAATAATATATTTTTAGTTTAGGTGTGATTTTGCATTTAATTTCATAAGAAGTGTATTCAAAACTAAGCCAGACGATTAATAAAAATAAATATCATAATAGTCTAGGTTTATCTTTTGAATTTACTTTTAAGAGTTGTGTATTTAAAAGAAAGCCAGATGTTTAATTAAAAAAAAATCATTCTGATATGTCATTTGTCTCTTAAACTTTTTAATTATATTTTTACCAAAATGTATATTTGCCAGAAATAATTCGGTTAAAGTGGACAGTTCGTGATTTCTTTTTCAAATTAGAAAAAATATATACACTCTGTATTTATTGTCTAATCACAAAAGTGACTTCTACCCACATAAATTTAAAAGTTAAGATCCTCTTGCAGCCTCTTTTGAGGATATGTATGAAGACGGGCCAGCAGATAATTTTAGAAGGTAAAGAAAATTTCGACTAGAAGGTTTAATAATTTTCGACTGGAAGACAACGAAAAGTTCCAAGAAGTCAGGAAACGTGAAGGCATGAAATTTTCGCCCTCAATGCACAAAAATAATGCTACTGGAGGAAAATCTATTTTTGACTGTCATCTGTGGATTAGCTGGGTTGTTTCTCACAGATGAAACAAACAGATAAACGAAGTGAATTATGTGAAACCCGTGATAGAACTGTGCGCTAAAAAATAAAATAAAAATATTAAAAGTCATACTGACACAATTGAATTTTAACAAAGCCCTTTTATTTTTGTTTATTTTGTTTGTTTGTTTCTTTCTTTCTTTCTTTTTTGTCTTTTCATTAGGTGGGTACACTTTTTTAAAACAGTATTTTCATCCTCGTTTAATGTTTTTGCATTTGCTACACTAGGTGCATCTTTTTAAGAGCCTATAATTTTGATAGGTTATCTTGCCTTGTTCATACTAAGAGGCACAAAACAATTTTTTTGTGCAAACTTATTTTGTAAGAATTGTATTTTGTGCTTTGATTTATGTCTAAATAATAAACGTTTGTTCTTTTCAAATTTCACATTGGAATTTTGAATCGTGTAGAGGACCGTAGCGGCGATGTTTAGTATAAGTAGATGAACACACGTGAGTTAAGATTTTCCTGCTAGCCGGTCCAACTGAGAAAGTTGGACTTTAATTAAGTACAAAGAAAGCAAAGAAAAACAAACACAAGACTGATAAATATATGTCAACAAATATATGTATTAATAACAAGAAAGGTTACAAGTTACATGGACAGAGTGCGTGTGGTATTAAATAATGACGTAATAATGTCGTTTTTTGACGTATTTTTAACGTCAAAAAACGACATTATTACGTCATTATTTTTGCACCAACCTAATAAATATTATGTGTGTGTGTTGTGTTGTGGTGAGTGTTCGTACGTACGTGTATTGTTCTTAGTGTGTTCCCAGCATTTTGGAAACGCTGTATTTGTGAGCGTTCAGATCTGCGAAGTGGTAAGGCTGAAAGCCTGAGGCAAAAAGAGATTTACCTCAAGGTGGCGGCCCAAAGGCCTGAGGGAAAAAGAGGAAGAGGCGAAGGGTCAGCGAGTATTTATAGCCAGGGAAGAGAGACCCCTGGTGGAAGGGTTAAGGAGCTTAGGAGGAGATAACTCCGACAAGAGACGTGACGAGTCTCTCTTCTCCCATTCTCTCTCAGAAAAAGAAATCCTTTTACTCGGCTATGAAAAACTTCCTAATGATGCAAAGTTCTATTTGCCTATAAAACACGTTTTACTTATTCAGATTTTCTCGAAAGTCATTACGCCTCAGTTTCGTATCCCAAACGTAAAAAAAGGCAATTTCTAAAACATTAATGTATTTTAAACGTCGGTTTTTCCTGCAAAGGGAGAAAGCGCAGGTTCGAATCCTGCCAGCGGGCGCATTTTCTTTAATAAGTTTTCTCAAATGTACAGGCCGGTTGATGAAGCACAGGGTGTCTCACAAATTATGTCAAATTTTAAGAAAATGTGTAAAAACTAAGTTGAATGTTTAATTTCTTTGATACCGTTTCTTTTTCTCAGGGTGAGGAATGACGTTCACTAGAAATGGAAAGGTATTTTGTGTGTTAGAATATGCTTAAACACAGTCAAACAAGAGTGTGTAGCGCAAATTTCTTAGAAATTTAAAGAAATATGCACTAACTAGAAAGCATATTTGGATATGACACAAAAATTCAAAGATGAAGTTTGTCTGTGCAGAGCAAAGGGGTCTGGATGATCATCAGTATCGGAAGATATCGTCAATCATGTTCTGGAAATAATTTGTGCGAAACCCCAGAAAGTCTATAAGAAGAGCATCTATGGAAAAGTTAGATTAATCGTACGACGTTTTGGCGCTGGAGTATGTTACGCAAGGCATGCTACAGTGTGTTTAGCAGGAGCTGGACTACCGACTTCACGTGTGTCACAGTTGGTGCGTATATTGAACATTTGTGAAGCTTTGTGAAATCGTTTACAAAATCGACATCCCTTTGAATATCCTGTTCGAATTATGATCAATAAATCTTTTATTGTTAAACTTGAAGTCTGGGTAATTTCATTTGTCTGAGACAGGTAGTTACTCAGAGATTCAAATTTTAAATAATATCAGTTATTTTTGGTGGTAGACACCCTGTACAATACTGTTTTAAATAAACGGATGGTCTATTCAAATGCACTGAAAATAACGTTTAAAGTAATATATATATATATATATATATATATATATATATATATATATATATATCTTAGAAATGGAAGATAATTCAAATTTCCTCGAAAGAGAAGAAAAAAGGTTTGCACCACAAACAATATTATTTTTACATTCCAAAGACTGTATTTAAAAAAATTAGCATCTTTATACGCACAAAAAATTCTAAATTCTTTTTAAACTACTGTGAGCCATTGAATTGGAGTAAGCTTTTCCATTTATGCTTAAGAAATATAGTTTTGCACCCTTGTGCAAATTAATTGAAACATCCACTTTAGTTTCCTTTCTTTTATCATACGGTCAGTTTTAGACCCGCTGATTAGGTCATTTTCAGTGGTGCGTAGTAATATGAAACTATTTTCGGGGTGTATGATGAAATTTATTTAGCTTTGAAAAACATTGCGTCATCCGTGATTGCATCAGATTTTCATCACGCCCAGACACTATTGTCTCGACTGTCGATTAGTTGTCCTACGGCCATCGCCTGCGATGGACGTTTCTCCAAGGAAGAATACGAAAATTTTAACGCCGCACGCACATACTGACAAACCTCACAAGTGAGCAAATCATAGTACTATCGACTGAGCCGGAAACATTTCTGATTCAATCCAATCGAGAATCTGTGATCAATTTGCAAGGAACAACTTCGTGGAATGGACGCACGAAGTACTAATATGTGGACTGGGTCATGTTTCACTGAAAAAATACGAAAAATAAGGGAATTATTTGTTTTCTTTCAATTAATTTGCACAAGGATGTACTTAATAACAATATCCTCTAAAAATGACAAATTAGTACAGAATTTTAAAAGATTGTAAAACTTCATAAATTATTCTAATTAAACTTTTAAAAAAATCAAAAGAATTCTTGTAAAAATTCATTAGTCATCGAACAAAATTCTTCTTAAGACAATAATGTCCATAATATTATGGAGGTCCAGTAAGTAAAACTGAAAGATAGTTTAGGGATAAAAGCTATATGATATTATGCAGGTCCAGTAAATAAATGAGAAAGATAATTTAGGGATAAAAGTGACAGAATATTATGGAAGTCCAGTAGGTAAAATTGAAGAATAGTTTATGGATAATATCTATATGATATTATGGAGGGCCAGTAAATAAATGAGAAAGATAATTTAGTGATAAAATTGATAGAATATTATGGAGATCCAGTAAGTGAAACTGATAGAAATTTCAGGGATAAAAGATATATGATATTATGGTGGGCCAGTAAATAAATTAGAAAGATAATTTAGGGATAAAATTGAAAGAATATTATGGAGGTCCAGGAAGTAAAACTGAAACATAATTTTGGGATAATATCTATATCATATTATGGAGGGCCAGTAAGTAAATGAGAAAGATAATTAAAGGATAAAAGTGATAGAATATTATGGAGGTCCAGTAAGTAAAACTGAAAGATAGTTTAGGGATAAAGTGCTATATGATATTATGGAGGGCCAGTAAATAAATGAGAAAGATAATTTAGGTATAAAATTGACAGAATATTATGGAGGTCCAGTAAGTAAAACTGAAAGATAGTTTAGCGATAATATCTATATGATATTATGGAGGGCCAGTAAATAAATGAGAAAGATAATTTAGGGATAAAAGTGATAGAATATTATGGTGGTCCTGTAAGTAAAACTGAAAGATAGTTTAGCGATAATATCTATATGATATTATGGAGGGCCAGTAAATAAATGAGAAAGATAATTTAGGGATAAAAGTGATAGAATATTATGGAGGTCCATTAAGTAAAACTGAAACATAGTTTAGGGATAATATATATATGATATTATTTAGGGCCAGTAAATAAATTAGAAAGATAATTTAGGGATAAGAGTGATAGAATATTATGGAGTTCCAGTAAGTAAAACTGAAAGATAATTTACGGTTAAAAGTGATAGAATATTATGGAGATCCATTAAGTAAAACACAAAGATAGTTTAGGGATAAACTTCTATATGATATTATGGAATGCCAGTAAATAATTCAGAAAGATAATTTAAGGATAAAACAGATAGAATATTATGGAGGTCCAGTACGTAAAATTGAAGGATAGTTTAGGGATAAAGCGCTATATTATATTATGGAGGGCCAGTAAATAAATGAGAAAGATAATTTAGTGATAAAATTGATAGAATATTATGGAGATCCAGTAAGTAAAACTGAAAGATAGTTTAGGGATAAAAGCTATATGATGTTATGGTGGGCCAGTAAATAAATGAGAAATAATATTTCAGGATAAAACGGATAGAATATTATGGACGTCCAGTAAGTAAAACTGAAAGGTAGTTTATGGATAATATGTATATGATATTATCGAGGGCCGGTAAATAAATGAGAAAGAAGATTTAGGGTTAAAAGTGATAGAATATCATAGAGGTCCAGTAAGTAAAACTGTAAGACAGTTTAGGGATAATATCTGTATGATATTAGGGAGGGGCAGTAAATAAATGAGAAAGATGATTTAGGGATAAAATTGTTAGAATATTATGGAGGTCGAGTAAGTAAAACGGAAAGAGAGTTTAGGGATAAAGTGCTATATGATATTGTGGAAGACCAGTAAATAAATGAGAATGATAATTTAGGGATAAAACTGATAGAATATTATGGAGGTCCATTAAGTAAAACACAAAGATAGTTTAGGGATAAAATCTATATGATGCTAAGATGGGCCAGTAAATAAATGAGAAATAATATTTCAGGATTAAACGGATAGAAGATTATGGAGGTCCAGTAAGTAAAACTGAAAGGTAGTTTATGGATAATATGTATATGATAATATCGAGGGCCAGTAAATAAATGAAAAAGAAGATTTAGGGATAAAAGTGATAGAATATTATGGTGGTCCTGTAAGTAAAACTGAAAGATAGTTTAGGGATAAAAGCTATATGATATTATGGAGGGCCAGTAAATAAATGAGAAAGATAATTTAGGGATAAAAGTGATAGAATATTATGGAGGTCCATTAAGTAAAACTGAAACATAGTTTAGGGATAATATATATATGATATTATGTAGGGCCAGTAAATAAATTAGAAAGATAATTTAGGGATAAGACTCATAGAATATTATTGATGTCCAGTAAGTAAAACTGAAACATAGTTTAGGGATAAATGCTATATGATATTATGAAGTGCCAGCAAATAAATGAGAAAGATTATTTAGGTATAAAAATGATAGAATATTTCAGAGGTCCAGTAAGTAAAACTGAAGCATAGTTTAGGGATAATATCTATATGATATTATGCAAGGCCAGTAAATAAATGAGAAAGATAATTTGGGGATAAAAGTGAGAGAATATTATGGAGGTCCAGTAAGTAAAACTGAATGATAGTTTAGGGATAATATCTATATAATATTATGTGGGGCCAGTAAATAAATGAGAAAGATAATTTAGGTATAAAATTGACAGAATATTATGGAGGTCCAGTAAGTAAAACTGAAAGATAGTTTAGCGATAATATCTATATGATATTATGGAGGGCCAGTAAATAAATGAGAAAGATAATTTAGGAATAAAAGTGATAGAATATTATGGTGGTCCTGTAAGTAAAACTGAAACATAGTTTAGGGATAATATATATATGATATTATTTAGGGCCAGTAAATAAATTAGAAAGATAATTTAGGGATAAGACTCATAGAATATTATGGATGTCCAGTAAGTAAAACTGAAACATAGTTTAGGGATAAATGCTATATGATATTATGAAGTGCCAGTAAATAAATGAGAAAGATTATTTAGGTATAAAAGTGATAGGATATAATGGAGGTCCAGTAAGTAAAACTGAAAGATAGTTTAGGGATAATATCTATATGATATTTTGGAAGGCCAGTAAATAAATGATAAAGATAATTAAGGTATAAAATTGATAGAATATTATGCAGGTCCAGTAAGTAAAATGGAAAGATAGCTTAGGGATAAAGTGCTATATGATATTATGGAGGGCCAGTATATAAATGAGAAAGAAAATTCAGCGATAAAAGTGATAGAATATTATGGAGATCCAGTAAGTAAAACTGAAAGATAGATTAGGGATAAAATCTATATGATATTATGAAGGACCAGTAAGTAAATGAGAAAGAAAATTCACGGATAAAAGTGATAGAATATTATGGAGATGCAGTAAGTAAAACTGAAAGATATTTTAGTGATAAAAGCTAAATGATATTATGTACGGCCAGTAAATAAATGAGAAAGATAATTTAGGGATAAAAGTGATAGAATATTATGGTTATCCAGTAAGTAAAACTGAAAGATACTTCAGGGATAAAAGCTAAATGATATTATGTACGGCCAGTAAATAAATGAGAATCTTAATTTAGGGATAAAAGCGATAGAATATTATGGAGGTCCAGTAAGTAAAATTGAAAGATAGTTTATGGATAAAATGTATATGATATTATGGTGGGCCAGTAAATAAATGAGAAAGATTATTTCAGGATAAAACTGATAGAATATTATGGAGGTCCAGTAAGTAAAAATGAAAGATAGTTTAGTGATAATATCTATATGATATGATGGAGGGCCAGTAAATAAATGAGAAAGATAATTTAGGGATAAAACTGATAGAATATTATGCAGGTCCAGTAAGTAAAACTGAAAGACAGATTAGGGATAAAATCTATATGATATTATGGAGGGCCAGTAAATAAATGAGAAAGATAATTTCGGTTTAAAATTGACTGAATATTATGGAGGTCCAGTAATATCTCTGTTTCTCACTCCCTCTCACTTTCGTTTTCTCTGTCTCTCTGTCTCTCTGTCTCTCTGTCTCTCTCTGTCTCTCTCTCTCTGACACCCAGACACATGCACACAAACGACAAAAAAGAATAAAAATCGTAGAAGCGATCAACGTTTCTAGAAATGTTTTGTCGTCTTTATCACACTTGTCTATTCCACATTTCCTTTTCTGTTGGATCTTTCTAGTTTACTGTCTGACTCTTTATTACTCTGTCTCTCTATTCCTACTCTCTCCTGTTTTTTTTTAGCTTCCTCTTTTCATCTCTATATTTCCCCTTTCTCTTTCTCTTTGTCTCTCTGTCATTCTATGTCTATTCCACCTCTCTCTCGTTTACTCTCTAACACTTTATTACACCGTGTCCCACTTCCCACCTCTCTCCAGTTTGTAGCTTTCTCCTTTCATTTCTAAGTTTCTCGATTCCGCCTCTCTTTCTTTCTGTTTGTCTCACACTCTCTTTCTCTTTTTCTGTCTCTCTATCACTCTGTGTCTGTTCCACCTCTCACCTCCCGTTTGTCCTTTTCTCCTTTACTCTCTGTCTGTCACTTTTATTACACCGTGTCCCACTCCCACCTTTCTCTCCTGTTTGTAGATTTAACTTATCATCTCTACGTTTCACTATTCCCCCTCTCTCTCTCTCCGTTTGTTATACTCTGTTTTTCTTTTTGTCTCTCTCTTTCGCACTATGTGCATACTCCCTTTCACTTTCCGACTATCTTTTTTTGTTTGTTTGTCTCACACTCTCTTTCTGTCTCTCTATCACACTGTGTCTATTCCCCCTCTTTCTTTCGATTTGTTTCTCTCCCTTTTACTCTCTGTCTCAGAAAGCGACAAACAAAAGGAGAAAGGGGTAGAGATAGTCAGAAAGTGAAAGGGGGTATACACACAATGCGAAAGAGAGACAGACAAGAAGAAAGACAGAGTGAGATAAATGGAAAGAGAGAGGGGATAGGGAGACAGATGAAAATAGAAAATGACAAACAGAAAGAGAGAGTGGTAACAAAGAGTAATGAAGAGAGTAATAAAGAGTCAGGCTGTGTAAACGAGAAAGAGATAAAAGGAAAGAGAGAACGCGATAGAGATACAGACAAAGAGAAAGAAAGCGTGAAATAAATGAAAATAGAGTGAGAGAGAGGGAATAGAGAGATGAAAAGAGAAAGCAACATACAGAATGGGAGGGTGAGAATCGATGTTGACAGTGTAATAAAGCGTCAGAGAGTAAATGAGAAAGAGGTAAACGGAGAGAAGAGAGAAGTGATAGATGAAATATTGAAAATATTCTATGTAATATACAGACGACTCTCCTCATCTTTATGTTTTTTATTATGTTTTAATCTTTGAACTCACCAGACATTCTAATATCAGGATTTCTAAAATAAATATTGTCATTATATGTATATTTTATTTTGTGGCCATTATGTTTCTGCGGAATAATAGCTGAACGTTTTCAAAAGAGAAAGAAACATCAAGAAATACCTGCCTAATCATCTTGTCAGGATTAGGGCGAGGAAAAAATGATCCAGTAAATGATCCAGAAATATAGTTTAGGAATAAAAGTGATAGGTTATCATGGAGGACAAGTAATAAAGCCAGGAAGATAGTTATGGGATAAAAGTGATAGGATATTGTGACGCATTAGTAAAAAAGTCAGAAAGATAGTTTAGGGGTAAAAGTAATAGGATGTTATGAAGGACCAGTAAAAAAGCCAGAAAGATTGTTCAGTCTTAAAGGTATACTGTGGAAAACTAATAAATAAGCCGAAAAAATAGTTTAGGGATAAAGATGATAGGATATTACGGTGGGCCAGTAAATAAACCAGAAAGATAGTTTAGGGATAAAAGTGATAGGATATTGTGACAGACTAGTAAAAATAATCAGAAAGATAGCTTAGGGGTAAAAGTCATAGGATGTTATGAAGGACCAGTAAAAAAGTGTTGTAGAGTCGTTTCATTGTGGAGGCTTGTATTTCAATAAGTCGTCCTAAATTAGGTTCGACGTACAAAACGTTAGAACTTGGAAATAAGAGTTAAGGACGCAGTAATCTAGTTGTGATGGTTGATACTATAATGTCTGATATCGTTTGACTCGCTCAACACCACCTAGGTATTTATCGACCCACCCACGAGGACGGAATGTGGCACAAGACCGGGTTTAATGTAGGCTAGGCCAAAAATATAGCCTTTGAACCCGCCTAGACCGGTTCAGGCCCTGTCTACCTCCCCGGACGAAACCCTGCCCTTCGGCAAAGCCTCGTCCGGGTTCCTCCCTGCAAACGCAGAGAGTTGGACAGAAGGCGTCCGCAGTCAAAGACCGCGAGACGCAACCTAGGTATTTATTAATCCACCCACGAGGATCAAATGTGGCACAAGGCCGGTTTAATGTGGGTATCTCCGAGCCCGTAGGCTCGGCCAAAAATATGGCCTTTGAACCCGCCTAGACGGGTTCAGGCTCTGTCTAACTCCCCGAACGAAACCTTGCCCTTCGGCAAAGCCTCGTCCGGGTTCCTCTCTGCAAACGCAGAGAGTTGGACAGAAGGCGTCCGCAGTCAAAGACCGCGAGACGCAACCTACTCCGAACTGGCGACGGCTACTTGTACTTATTGTCTCTGGAAGAGTCCGTTACCATAGAATAGGTAGTATAACAAAAAGGCAGAAAGATTGTTCAGTCTTAAAGTTCATAGTATACTGTGGAAAACAAATAAATAAGCCGGAAAAATAGTTTAGGGATAAAGCTGATAGGATATTATGGTGGACAAGTAAATTAACCAGGAAGATAGTTTAGGAATAAAAGTGATAGGATATTGTGACAGACTAGTAAAAAAGCCAGTAAGATAGTTTAGGGGTAAAAGTCATAGGATGTTATGAAGGACCAATAAATAAGCCAGAAAGATTATTCAGTCTTAAAGGTTATAGTATACTGTGGAAAACTAATAAATAAGCAGGAAAAATAGTTTAGGGATAAAGCTGATAGGATATTATGGTGGACCAATAAAAAAAGACAGCAAGATAGTTTAGGGATAAAAGTGATAGGACATTGTGACGGATTAGTAAAAAAGCAGGAAAAATAGTTTAGGGGTAAAAGTTATAGGATGTTATGAAGGACCAGTAAATAAGCCAGAAAGTTTGTTCCGTCTTAAAGGTTATAGTATACTGTGGAAAAGAAATAAATAAGCCGGAAAAATAGTTTAGGGATAAAGTTGATAGGATATTATGGTGGACCAGTAAATAAACCAGAAAGATACTTTAGGGATGAAAGTGATAGGACATTGTGACGGATTAGTAAAAAAGCCAGAAAGATAGTTTAGGGGTAATGTCATAGGATTTTAGGAAGGACCAGTAAATAAGCCAGAAAGATTGTTCAATCTTAAAGGTTATAATATACTGTGGAAAACTAATAAATAAACCGGAAAAATAGTTTGGGGATAAAGTTGATAGGATATTCTAGTGGGCCAGTAAATAAGCATAGAATATACTTTAGGGATAAAAGTGATAGGACATTTTGATGGATTAGTAAAAAAGCAGGAAAAATAGTTTAGGGGTAAAAGTCATAGGATGTTATAAAGGACCAGTAAATTAGCCAGAAAGATTGTTGAGTCTTACAGGTTATAGTATACTGTGGAAAACTAATAAATAAGCCGGAAAAATAGTTTAGGGATTAAGCTGATAGGATATTATGTGGACCAATAAAAAAAGACAGCAAGATAGTTTAGGGATAAAACTGATAGGACATTGTGACGGATTAATAAAAAATCCCGAAAGATAGTTCTGGGGTAAAAGTCATAGGATGTTATGAAGGACCAGTAAATAAGCTACAATGATTGTTCAGTCTTAAAGGTTATAGTATACTGTGGAATCCTAATAAATAAGCCGGAAAAATAGTTTAGGGATTAAGCTGATAGGATATTATGGTGGACCAATAAAAAAAGACAGCAAGATAGTTTAGGGATAAAAGTGATGGGACATTGTGACGAATTAGTAAAAAAGCAAGAAAGATAGAGTAGGGGTAAAAGTCATATGATGTTATGAAGGACCAGCAAATAAGCCAGAAAGATTGTTGAGTCTTAAAGGTTATAGTATACGGTGGAAAACTAATAAATAAACCGGAAAAATTGTTTAGGGATGAAGCTGATAGGATATTATGGTGGACCAATAAAAAAAGACAACAAGATAGTTTAGGGATAAAAGTGATAGGACATTGTGACGGATTAGTAAAAAAGCTAGAAAGATAGTTTAGTGGTAAAAGTCATAGGATGTTATGAAGGACCAGTAAATAAGCTACAATGATTGTTCAGTCTTAAAGGTTATAGTATACTGTGGAATCCTAATAAATAAGCCAGAAAAATTGTTTAGAGATAAAGCTGATAGGATATTATGTGGACCAATAAAAAAAGACAGCAAGATAGTTTAGGGATAAAAGTGATAGGACATTGTGACGAATTAGTAAAAAAGCAAGAAAGTTAGAGTAGGGGTAAAAGTCATATGATGTTATGAAGGACCAGTAAATAAGCCAGAAAGATTGTTCAGTCTTAAAGGTTATAGTATACTGTGGAAAACTAATAAATAAGCCGGAAAAATAGTTTAGGGATAAAGCTGATAGGATATTATGGTTGACCCCCCCCCCAAAAAAAAAAAAACACACAGTAAGATAGTTTAGGGATAAAGGTGATAGGACATTTTGATGGATTAGTAAAAAATCAGAAAGATAGTTTAGGGGTAAAAGTCATAGGATGTTATGAAGGACCAGTAAATAAGCCAGAAAGAGTGTTCAGTCTTAAAGGTTATAGTATACTGTGGAAAACTAATAAGCCGGAAAAATAGTTTAGGGATAAAGCTGATAGGATATTATGGTGGACCAGTAACTAAACCAGAAAGATAGTTTAGGGATAAAGGTGATACATTACAGAGGACCATTAAATATGCCATTAAGATCGATCTATGAAAGTGAAAGGATATTGTGGAAAACATTAAATAAGCCGGAAAAATAATTTACGAGCCTTGATCTGACTCAATGACGCATGCGCCTCGTTATCCCACCTCTTGCTTGGACGGTTTGTCTCGCTAGCAATTCGCTCGTCCTATATGCACAATTAGCCTACGTTTCTCTAGTGCTCTTAGACCTCCGCCGTAATTTTCCACACTCCCCCCTTATCTCCTGATTACAAAGTGGCGGCTTGGCGTTGATTGTCTTCACCGGGTGCTTCTTTGCAATGGCATAGAGGGTGGTTCTGCTTCCTCTTTCAGGTGAACTCTCTCACTCCGAATCGCCTTTGTCAGGTAGCAGACTCTCCGACTCGCTTTCTGAAGATGTTTTAGATGATGTTGCTGGAGTCTTCCTCTGACGTTATAACACTGCGACGTGGGCGCAGAGTCATGCCCATATCGAGACATTCAGTCCACTAGACAGGAGTGTGGGCTAATTATCTTAGTCACCTGACCCCTAACGAACTTTGTGGTACACTGACTCGCGAACTCCGACCTGGAATGGCCACAGCGCCTTGGGAACGTGTACTTGGAGGTACACTCTCCTGAGGTCCAACAAAGGCACGTTCGAACCTTTCTGCCGCCATTCACGTAGCTTAGCTGCACTGACATCTGCGTTAGCGGTGAATGTGCCAACGTGATGATTGAGCTCTCGGTAGTCTATCACAGGGCGTACTTTTCCTTTCTTTTCCCGCAGTACGGCTATCAGAGGAATTAGCCCTTTGGGTGGCCCCTGCCTTTTTCCGGGTATGGCACAAGTCAACCATTATCTATCCACGTGTAGCGTTATCGCTGTCTTCTCAGATCTTTGCAGCAACCGTATATTCAGACACTCCATTTTTCATTCCTTCCGGTGCGCAATCCTCTGACCACTTCCATGCCGCAGTCCATATTCGGTTCTGATAGTCGAAGGTGGCAGTGAAATCACGTTTATTGATGGAAATGTCTGCGCATATAGTGACCTTCCCGTCACCGATCTGCGCGGATCTTTTTGGCCCAACAACGACGCCTCCCAATGCTTTCATCGCATCGACCCCCAACAGCAGGTCAAAACCCAGTAGTTTGCCACGCACCACCAAACATCAAACTTGGCAAAATCGCCTTTCTCCGTGGATATGGTGACCACTCCGACACCGCAACGCGCATTGGACGTACCTGCAATCTTCCTGACGTCTACTCTTTCCTTCTTCCAAGCTCGGCACCGATCTGCATCCACTCTTGACCGCGAGCAACCAGTATCAATTAGCGCCGAACTTCCAATTCTGTCAACATAAATGCTCACCTCCGGGTGAGGGGGAAGGATGCTGCTGCTGCCTCGTCCCTTAGCTCGTTTCCCGGACAGTCCCGGGCCCACTACTCAACTTCGCTACATCGGTAGCAACGTATTCTACTCTTTCGGCAGTCTTTTGTTATGTGACCGTTGTCGTTGCACCTGTAGCAGGTTATACTGGTGCTGGGACCGCTCTTGGTAGGGAATATGGTATTTCTGCGAGGTGAGCGCACGGCTGCGACCACATCTTGACTTTGGTCCCCAGTCGTTGTCAGTAATCGTGCTCTCGCTATCAGGTCAGCTATAGGTAGGGTGTCAATGTTTGGCTGCTGTTTAAGTTCAATGGAGATAGCACCAGGGAACGCAGTGACGAAAGTTAGTTTGGTGAGCCTTTCCAGTCCAACACCTTCGAATCCGGCCAACTGCCTGATTCGGTTCGCGTAACCCTCTACTTGCTCACCAGCCCACCTGACGATGGTCAGCTTCCTGTAGGCTATGAATGCATCATCAGAGAACGCCTGCTTTAACCGGGCCTCTATCTTATCTATATACCTTTGGTCGTCTTCATTCATCTCCATGTAGAGGGATAGTGTATCGCTGTCCAGATACAATAGCAACAGACTTACAACATCATCCACCAGCTGAAGTCTCGCCACCAGCCTCAACTTTTTCAACCACGCTACTACAACTCCTTCAACAGTAAATGGTTTTATTATATCTCTGATTATGCGCACCTTCGACATAATAATGTGGCCTAAATAGCATATAATAAGAAA
The DNA here is from genome assembly GCA_963932145.1 of Acanthosepion lycidas. Lineage (NCBI taxonomy): Eukaryota > Metazoa > Mollusca > Cephalopoda > Sepiida > Sepiidae > Acanthosepion > Acanthosepion lycidas. Next base: position 48,894,148 of record OZ010612.1, read on the forward strand.
CCGGGGATTCTGTAGCACAGACACTGGAAACTAATTGCAACGAATTCTTGTTTAGTTCACACCGACGTTACCTGCGCATGGAGGACCAGTAAATAAGCCGGAAATATAGTTTCAAGTGATAGCGTATTATTGAGGACCAGTAAATTAGCCATAAAATTTGTTTAGGTATAAATTTAATAGGATAATATGGAAGACCAAGTCCATAAGCCAGAATGATTGTTGATGGATTAAAGTGATAGGATATTATGGAGAACCAGTAAATAAGCCATAAAATTTATTTAGGGATAAACGTAACAGGATAATTTTTTCTTTACATGGTTTTGTCTTAACTGTGAAGGTTAATTAAGTTAGAACTCAGAAATGTAGTTCATCTGAATACTTTTATGGAAATAATGATAGAGCAGCAATGTGGATTGCAATGTTTCCTCTGTGAGAAAAGGGTTGTCAGTTGGAAAATAATTTGTCACCCACAAAGACATGGGATGCTTTTGGACTATATTGTGACTGGAATGAGAAGAGTGTGCAGCATCTCTTTGGGTGTTGCTGTCTTTTCTTTTTATATGCCATGTGCTTTCAGGACGTAGGCGATCATGGCTCTCCACCTTCCTCTATCCCTTGCAGCTCTCAGCAAGTTCCTTCCCTCTGCTTCCTCCCCCAGACCACAAACTGTCATCCACCTGCCCAAGCTCGTCAGGTATGTCATGCGCTGATTTCCCTTGTCTCTCTTCCCTCTATTCGACCCGTGAGTATCAGATTCTCCGGGCCCACCTTCCTCATTATGTGTCCCAGAAACTTCAGCTGCCTCTTTCTGATCTTAAATATGTCTTCTCCTTGTTTGCAACCTAAGACCTCATCATTGCTCACAAGCTTGATCCATGATATCCTTAGCATCCTTCTGTAGAACCACATCTCCATCACCTCAAGTCTCTTCTTCATCTTTGAGGAAATCATCCAACTTTTACTGCCGTAAAGAAGAACAGATGTCATGTAACAGCTCAGTATTCTTTGTTACCAAAGAAATCCTCCTGTCTCACAATACTCTGCCCATCTTTTGGAATGTGTCCTTGGCCATCGCAATACATCTATGGATCTCAGCATTGTGATTCTTGTTGGTAATGTTGGATTCAAATAGTTTTGAATTCTTAATGTAGCATTCTTCAAATTTTAATACTGAATGTAATAGTCAGCTCTGTTTAATACTTAATGTGGCATTTATCTGATTTTAAATTAGGTACCTCCACAGTTTCACAGAAATGGAAAAACCTTTCTGAAAGCTTTTATTTTAGTTTGAATTTCAAGCTAATAGATTAAATTTAATATTTTCAATAATCAAAATACATTGCTGTAAAAAATCACTAATTTAAATTGACTGGAAGGAGTTTTTTTTCTGCTAAAAGATCTGACTTTAGTGCCATTTTTAGCCCATGTTTATTGTAATGTAATTCTCTTTATTAAAAAATATTTAAAAATCAAATATACTTTTCTCAAACTGATTAACTGATATAAAGTATAATTAATCTCATTTACTTTAACTAAAATATCACAGAAACGGTAGTTGTTTATCTCATCTATTGATGTGTTGACTGTTTGATGTTTGTTGTTTTTATCCGTAAAAAAAATAACTGAATATAATGTGAACATCTTTTATATATAATTTTAAGTACTGTAAATATTTTCCATAATATAATGTTTTATTGAATTTTATAAATTTTGGCTTTAAATTTACTATAGTTATTGCTCTTATTTTCTGATAATGTTGTGTGTGACAATAATTGACACATTTATACACTAATAAAAAAATTAAAAATTATTTTTAAAATATTGGTGTTTGATGATTTGTACTAGTAAATATCGTTGGTTGGTTGGTTGGGTTTTATGGTATATCAACCACTGTCGGTCATTTAATGCCAAATTAAGGTATATATTATACATACACACACACACACACACACATATATATATATATATATATATATATATATATATATATATATATATATATATATATATACACACACATACATATACATATACCTATACATATATTAAATATACAGTACTATTAAACACGTAGCTGGCAACATTATTTTTTCCCAAAAATGTATAGCTGGCAACATTGTTGTTTCAAAAATGCATAGCTGGCAACATTGTTGTTTCCAAAAAAAGTATAGCTGGCAACATTATTGTTTCAAAAACGTATAGCTGGCAACATTATTTTTCCGAAAACATTATCTGAGGCCTTGTTGTTGGACGTAGTTTATTGTCATACCCAGGCCGCCTAGTAAATATAGTTTTACTTAATAATAATATCATCTAAAAGGTTGAAATTAATACAGAATTTTAAAAGATTTAAAACTTAATAAATTATTCTTATCAAATTACTTTATAAAGCTTTATTTTGTAAAAATTCATTATTATTTGAAAAAAGTATTTTTAAGACAACACTGTCCTTAACATATATTATTTATAAAATCAAAAGTTTTTCTAATTAAATAATGTCTTAGTTTTATTACATTTTTTGTTTTATGATTCAGGGCAGATTATCGATAAATGATGTTTTTGTTTTACAAAAAAAAAAAAAAAAAAAAGAAGAAAAATGATGATTTAAATTCTTCATGGAGTCCTGCTTTTAACTAATATATATATAAAGAGTATGTCCTGAGGAGACATATAAAAAAAGAACAAAATTTTGATTTTTTTTTTTTTTTTGTCTTTGGTTGGTAACTAGTATTTCCTAATTGTTTCTGTCTAGAAAGCAAAGGAAATGGCTATTATTCTCTTTAATCTTTGCTTTTGTGACTACATCAATGTTTTGAAACTAACCTATTCTCCATTATTGAAGGAGAATTTTCTACAACTTTCTAGAAGTTTCCAAGAAATTTTTAAAACTTTCAAGTATTTCTAGAATGTTCTGGCAACATAGATGGCAGTATAAATACAGTGAACATAAGCTCAACAGTTCAGTTTACTTGTAGCTGAGCAAATGCAGAAAAGTTTTCATTAATAGATGCATTAGTCACAGATGTTATCAAGACGTTGTAAGCATCTGGCAGACACATTTTGCTATATCTGTGGCGAATTTATCAAGACAAGATCGAAAAAGTACTCTGTGGCAATATCTGTAAAAATATGTGAGGCCTAAATGGCATATTTCAGCATACCTGTTAGGGATTAAGATAAACCCTGGGTAACATATTTCACCTGTGAACTCTGCAAAAGAACTCTAGCAGGTAAGATGGAAAGTTTTTTGCCTTAACTGATTGAGTCATAGAGGATCGTTCAATTAGCAAGGTCAATTTTACTGATTTTAAACTACAATCTTCCATGAATCTCTCATGTAAATTCATATCTGCTCAAAGCGTATCCAAATGTAAACTAATGACGTCACACATTATGAAATGGATACGCTCCGACAATTATTTTAAGATGTTTTTATATTTATACATTCTTTTTATAGATACAAATATTTAAGTAAATGCTCTGTTTATAGCAAACAGTATTAATAACATTTACTGGCCTGAATGTCCAGGAAATTTTCATAGAAAATATTCGTTCTCTGACAGGAATCGAACCTGTATCCTATACGGTACCGCCATTTAGCCTGATGTGCCTTAACCGATTGAGCCACAGATTTTCGATTTTACTGCTTTTAAGCTACAATCTTCCATGAATCTCATACATGAGATCATCCAAACACCATGTTGCTCTGAGCTGCCTGTACCGAGACCACCAAAGAAAGAGAAGCCATATTCAGAAGAGAACAGCAATTCAAAAGAGGACAAAGTCATTGATCCAAATTACAGAGGTGCTTAGGAGAGAAACCTGTACTACCCTAAGTAAAAAGACCTCAACAGCCAGATCAGAGGTCTTAACAAGTCCAATGTCAGCTTTTGATATTGAAACTCAAGCAGCAGAATTTATTAGATGAAAGCATGCAAATTACAGGTCAGATAGAATACGACCAATGTTTTTCAAGATTTGTTGCCCATCAAGATGGTGGGAACTGCATTTGGGGGCTGATTCATGAATTCTAATTTTTTTTTTTTTTTGTGGTTCTCTCTTGTGTAAATCCTATAATAAATGCTACTTTGGGATCATCTCATTTTGTTCCTACTTTATGTGAATGAGGATGTTCACATTCACCAATTTTCCCAATTTCAATAGGTAAATTTCAGAAATACCATTATGTTGGTTGCTAAAGTTTGAAGGAAATATTAGCCGTTTCTCATACTTTCTAGGTGCAAGCAAATAAGAAATAACAGTTGCTACTCATGAACAAAAAGTATTACACAATATAATCCATTCCTTTAAAAGGAATTGAAGAAACATCTACAATAATTCAGATAAATTATATTTAATTATGAATAAATAATGCATAAATTAGAATTGTCATAAATATGGCAATTAAACATGAATTTAATTAAATTATTGATAATAAACAATAATATAATAATTATTATTGCTGTAGCATAACTACGGATGATAATGGGTATGTTCCCATTCACATAAATACTGTATGTTGAAAAATAAATACCTGTATTGTTGATTCATCTCCAGCTGTGCTGGTCAAATTCTTTGCCTCTGGGCAGAGAGCAACCCCAGATGAGGAAACAGCTACCCGATCCAATTTTATACACGGCCTACAGGCTCGGATACCTCACATTAAATTCGGCCTTGTGCCACATCTGACCACGTGGGGCAGTTGGTAGATATCCTGCAGTTGGAGATTCATTGTGGAATTCACTTGACTCACTTCTAGCAGTTGACTACTTCTTTTACGCACTGCCAGCAAACCTTATATGTGTTGTTCTTGTCCTAAGTATTATCACTCATTACCAACATTCATGTGATTATTCTATTCAGTAACCTTCCCTAGGTTACAACAATTATTATTTTTAATAATACTTTTTCTTCCTGGTTTTCAATATATTTCTATTGTAAAATCATTCACCATACAATGATATTATCGCACTATAAGTAGATTCTTATAGACTTTAATCAATTCTACAAGGTTCTGATTCTAAAATAGAATTTTAAAGTAGATTCCTATAGTCTCCAACATTCACATTCTTAATATGGTTTTATGGCACATTGACTCCTATATAATGGTCATGTAGTGTTAAATATATATATTTTTTAAATTCGATTAAAATTGTTTAATGATGTTGTCTACAGATTAAATCCAGCGCTCAACAAAGTCAAGACCAAGGAATTGATATTTTTTTCTGTGATTAAAATGACCAACAACTAGTTTGTTTATAAACTTAATTTGTGGCACACATACAAGAACACACACACACACACATACATGAACATACAAACTCATGAAAGCAATCATACATGCACATACTTATGGCAGAATCTCTTATATACAAATTTTCTTTACATTTTATCAGATGTTCTTAAATAAATTGCTGTTACACTTGTACAATAGTTCTTTTGGGTCAGTTTGTTCTTTGTTACTGTCGTTTCTTTAACATTTCAATTGATTGCCAATTGGCCTTCATCAGGCGTACATTGTATTGATCAATCTCTCTAGAATGTTACATATGATATTATTCCATTCTTGTTGATTTGAACATAACGTAGAAGTCATATCTCTCTTGGACATTGTTCAATGTTTCTCTCCAAGGGAGATAATCTCTTTTATTTCTGATATTACCTTTCTCCTTCTTACAGTTTGTGGCCTGCTTCTCTTACTGAATTGTTATATATGATAGTATTTTATTTTTGTTGAGAAACAAATCTTTCTATGAAGCACCTCTTCTGGATGATTTATTTTTTTTATTTTTAAGTAATTTATTTCAGGATCTATAATGGATGCAGAATTTTCAGTGGAATTCATGTTAGGAGATAAATTTGCCCATATAAGTCATTGCTTACTTTTTAATCATTTCACCCCCCCAAACAAATGTTATATTAAGTGTGTGGTGGCAGAACAAAGAAGAAACAATGAAGGTTTAAAGAAATAAACAATTTATTAACGTAAAATACAAAAATGATAAAACAGTGTAAATGTCTCTTGTTGAAAAAAAGAGATAAGTGGAGTTGTAAAAGACATCTGCAGAGGTGTGTGGAATGAAAGGGAAGATGAGTTTTGACTTACTGGGATGATGACCTTTGATGAGCTGTCTCATAGAGATGGGAGGTCTCTTTCCAATGAAATCAGTGAATCCTGGCCAAGATGCTGTCCAAAAATGTCCCTTTGATAGGTTTTTGTGTCCTTTCTACAGCTCAAATTGGCTCTGGTTTTTAAGCAGGAGTGGGTGCTATTGGGTGAAATCCCAGATTGTATTGCTTATTTTTTCTTGAGTATGTGAATAAAAATGGAAGGTATATGCAGTACTTTGCACAGTTGATGGAATTTTAGTTCATTTTTAGGTTTTCAGGGTGTTCACATCTGGCCAGTGGTGAAAACTAGTGTAGCATGAACCAGAAGATTAGGTTTTAGGAATAATGTATCAGAAGGCAATAAAGGCACTAAGACACAAGGGATTACTGTAATTTCTCGAAAATAATACGCATTTTTTACTGTAAATTACAGGTGATAGTAGTGGTGCGTATTATAAATAGGTTTAAACAAAAAAAAATTTTATGTTATTGATTTACAATAATAAATACATACTTGTTCTAAAATAAGAAAAATATCCCAATTTTCATTTTAAATACAACAATAATAATTGTAACTTTTTTGACAATAAATTTATGTTTATCAGTAACCACATTTTTTATTTGGCAAAAAAAATAAAAAATCTATAAAAAGGCCAATTTTGAAGAAAAGAGGATATCAAGTTAACAATTTATTGAAATTTTAATTTTCATCATCACCACTTTCTATTATAGAATCAATATCGAAATTGTCATTAAACAAATTATCATTCACAATATTATCTTCGTCCTTTTCAAAATTATCTTTGGCCTCTTCATTCTCTTGTCAAAGGATGTCATGACTGTCGTGAGGCAACACTTCTTGAAACCTCTCTTTATAACATCCTCACTGATGGAATCCTATTTTGGTGGCAAAATAAAATGTTATATTTATCAGGAAAACTGCATGGTAATTTTCAACTTCATTTTAGTTGTTTAGTTTCGATTTTGTTCCTAATGTCAAGGTTGACAAAATGTCTTCGCAATTATTTTTTTGGGGGAGGGACAAAATTTATAGATGCATATTATACATAGGGATAGGATATATTTCTTAATTTTTGGATCATTTGTTGGGGTATTATTTATGGGTGCGTATTATTTTTGAGAAATTACTGTATGGAGTATTACAGAATATGAGAAAAAATACTATTAAATAGAGAGAAGAATAAAAGAACATGAATTAAGAAGACAGAAGATAATGATTGACATTGCATTTAAATTTTTGAAGATCAAAATTAATTGACATGAAAGAAGTTGGAAGAGGAGTCCACAAATGAGGAGTGCAATTGAAGAAACTATTAGCATAGAACTTACAGTTACATTTAGCCATTTCAACTGTAAAAAGATGAGACCTTGCCACCAATCTAGTACTGTGCTTAAATTCATAAAATCTATGTACCATAGAGAAAAGTTCATCAGAACTTTTCTCCGAGGCACATAGACTTTATAAAAGTATTTATAGAAAAAGAACAGGGAAGATATGCTATGGCCTTGGGAAAGTGGCGGAAGCTGAGATGCCAAGTCAATACCAATAACATTGCAGATTTTTCTTTGAATTTCTTCAAAGGCCTCTAAATATATAACCAAAGACCTCTAAATATATAACCTTTGTCAGCAGAAGATGTTAATGCCTCAAACTGAGTGAGGAGAAGAGGAATAAAAGACTTTTATTTAGCACACTATTACAGTGCCACCAGTAATACAGGGTGGTAGCACTTGTTAGGGTCCCAGCTATAGGCAAATATTAGGTTGGTGCAAAAATAATGACGTAATAATGTCGTTTTTTGACGTTATACGTCAAAAAACGACATTATTACGTCATTATTTTTGCACCAACCTAATAGTTAACCACAAAATGGGGTCAAAACGCAATAAAAAAAAAAAAAAAAAGCTTTAATACCAGAAATACTTTGTAATTTTTTACAAAGTATTTCTGGTATTAAAGCTTTTTTTTAATATTACCAGCAATAAATAAAAAATAAAAAAAAAAGATATTACCAGCAATACATTTTTAAAGAAAGAAAAAATTACCAGCAATAAAAATCTTGTCGGCATTAACCCATTGAGGTTGATATGCCGTAAACCAAACCAAACCAAACTAAAACACCTTTAACCACAAGAACACAGAGAAACTATTCAGCTTCTAACAGTGAGCTTTGTGGCATCAAACAATTTGCTAAACAAATTCACGCCGTTCAAATTTTTCAAGTTTCTAAGCTAGATTTCCTAACATAATCCCAAACTTCGAATTCACTCACTCATCAACAAACTACACTTCAATTTTAACATCTATGATTTTTATCGAGACAACAAGAACATAGTTTGCCAAACAAACAAGTTTCTTTGAACTCATCTTACACCAAATTTCAGCCTACAACACCTTCTTAATCTTATCGAAGGACATTCTTTCCATTGAAACTTACTATTATTTCATGAACTGAATTCTTTTCAGTGAGTTAAAAAGGCTTTAAGAATTTCAAGTTAGAGGTGAGTAACTCCTGCTATATTATGTTACTTATTATAAAACGCAGATTGTGTGTGTGTGTGTGTGTGTATGTACATTTATTTATTGGATCGGATTTCCTACATTTTTCAACCGATTTCAACAAAACTTCACAGGACTACGTAAAATTACCTTGCGGTGGTTCTAACAGCATCAAAAATTGGAAAAAACCCAATTGTTTTTGCACAAAATCAATTTGAAAACACGATTAAGAGGCATCGCGCGAATGAAAGGGGGGGAACTCATATCGAGTTATACTTATTATAAAACCCAGGTTGTGTGTGTGTTCGTTTATATATGGGATCGGATTTCCTACATTTTTCAACCGATTTCAACAAAACTTCACTTTTTTTTTTGGCAGGTAGTGTTTCTTATTGTCTTGCACACCTTCTTTATTTTTACATTCAGAATGCTTTAAAAATTCCATTTACAAGACAATTGTTTATAATAAAATTCTATTCAATCGGTAGACTCATAACGATTGAAAACAATGTTTTTGTTTGAGTTTGGGTTTGACCAATTCGTAAAAAAAAAAATTAAAAATTAAGACATGCGTGTCCATCAACCTTAAACAATAATCTTTGTCAATTTTATTTTTCAGTCTTTATGATGGTCGATACTTACAGAAATACGTCAATAAAACCTGATCTACAAACTGATTTCTTACAAAGAATACATATTCTATTCATACCAACACATCCTTAAAATCTTGTCAGCATTAAATAACCCATTGAAAATGATATGCCATAAGAAAACGAAGTAAACCAATTCAAGCTGGCTTCATCGCCTTGCTTAGGGCGAAATAATTAAAAAAAACCAAAAAAAAACAAAGGGAAGTAACTGCTATGCTACCAGATAATTTAATTAAAAGGGCACAGGGGGTATATTTATTTAAAGAAAAACAAATCTGTTTTTATTAGATTCGACATCAGCTTTATTGTTTGAAGCGATCAAAATAAGAGTCATGCAAATTTTGAAATATGTCATTTAAACTACAGCAAGATAACCTAATTTAATTTGTTTGTCACGAATAGGTCGTCGATAAAAATAGATAAAAAACTTTATTTTTATTTATTCATTCATTTATTTGTTATATTGTTTAAAACATAGTTAGATCTAGTTTAAGACTATAGTCAGCATTCATATTTTAACAAGGTCCTTCGTACAGCCAATCTATTGTTACGAATCAATGAATTGTAAATACGAAGAATATATACGACTTTTTTTTTAACAGTACAAGGGAGATAACTCTATATTACTTGACAAATGTGAACAAAAATCCACTTTCTTTTTTAAATTAAATTTGTACTGAAATTAAAAATGCTCTATTAACATTACTTTTATGTCGGTGATTTATTAATTATTTCATTATTTTAGTCAAATGCTTTTAAATTAATCGAAGCCGATTTTAATTTTTTGTTTGATTGGGCATTTATTGTCACTTTTTTCGGCCATTCTATGATAAGGGTGTGTTGTTTTAAGGAATAGTGTACTATGTCAGTAATGGTGGTTAGTTTAAGAGTACAGATTGAAGACCAGCCTTTCCCTATACCTCTTTTGGCATTGGGACACATTTTTCCATTGTGTCAAAATAAATAATGCTTTCGGTCATTCTACGGTAAAAGTGTAGAATCAAACCATAAAATAGAGGCCATAATTCGCATGCACAAAAATGAAAATAATTTTCTTAATACACTTATTGGGAGCCTAAAAGATATCTTGGGTGATTGATTTTTTTAAGTGACTACTAAAGTTACTATAAGAAATTTAAGCTGATTGAGTATGAAAGAAAACAGACATTGTTTTTTTAGGCTCTAGCTAAAACTATTGACTTGCAAAAAATATTTTGCGCCCTTACAATTTATGGAAAAATTGCGACGTGTGATTTATTTCGGCACCAACCAGAGGGCTTTGCTCCAAATCCCAAAACACAATCTGGGGCCAGTTTTAATCTAAAAGAAAAGAACTTTATTGAATCGAGGAAAGGACAAGAGACGACATTGTTGCGAGTGTGTAGGTTATTAGGAAAAATATTTATATATCAGAAGGTATTTGTGTTGGCTGCGTGACTGAAAATAAACTTCTCCACAAACATTTAACTTTGGGTATGGCACAAGAAGACTATCAAATACAAAAATATAAAACTATATGTTTTCTAAAACTGAAGAATGAATTTACTCAGGTAATTTAAAACTGAGTTGCAAATTGTTACAAAGTGTATGCTAATATGTAGCATTTATAATTAACTAGCAGGAGAGCCCGGCTTTGCCCGGGGATGTAACAGTGTAAAGTTTTTTTTTTTGTTTTTTTTTTTTTTCTCGAGACTAAAATAAATTGGTGGTAAATTATTTTTCAAAAATGTATTGCTGGTATTTTTAAAAAAATCTACTTTTATACTTTCATAGTGTTTTGACCACAGATTTTGGGTTTACTATTTATTTGTTCATAGCTGGTACCCTAACAGGTGTGACAAATTTGTCCAGGCTTTCGCACATGAAAGGGTTGAAGTTAAAAATTGCGACAAAAATTGAATAAAAACAGCAAGCAACTACGGCTTGAAAGAGAAAGACTCAAACAAAAAAACTCCTGCTCGGTGTGTAACAAAAGAAGATATTTACATGTAAAAAGGTAAAACACAATTACGAAAGAAAGAAAGGGAGAAGAAAATTCTTTTAACTTTTTTTAACATAAAAGGAAAAAGGCTTGCTCAAAATATTTATCTGAGCGCTTAAATGTTCTTTAAGCGAGTAGATTGTTGTTAAGGGTTAAAAGTAAAACACTCACAGTTTTCTTCAGAGTTCTTGCAGAGTAGGAAAATGTCGGAAGATGCGAAGTTTGTAGTTGAGTGAGTTCGTAGTTTGACAACAGAAGACTTGTAGGTGAAGGAGACAGATCTCAACTGGTATTTAGTAGTGGGCCAACGTTCTTTCTCGACAATCCTTAGTAGGTAGTTCTTTCTTGAAACAGACAGCGAAGATTACTCTTTTTTTGTCAACCTAGATCGCATCAGGATACTTTTAGTTTCTTCCTGTAGAGGCCTCCCCTAGTTAAACAAGCTCAGTGTACCTAGTTTAAGTTTTGTTCCCGACATGTTTTACTTTTGTTAATGATCCAAGTTAAGATTTCCAACCTCCTCAGTTTATTTTTGGCCCCCACTTTTCATATTGACTGGATTAGCCTTATTTATTTCCCATGCCCGTATATATTTTTTCTCCTTTCCACTCTCCCTTAGCGAGATAGCCTCTTGATTTTTTTTGTCCAAGGGCAGAATACAGCAGCTTCTCTTTTTCGAAATGCTGGACGGGTCCTACTAACTAACATCAGTTATATATTTATTTTTGATTTATTTTGATATTTAGTTTATTTTAGGGTTCATCCCCTCCCCTTTCATGATCATTCATTCGGTTTTTTATATATATAATGTAAATAATATTTATCATCTCATTGGAATGTGTTTTTATAGCCCCACTTCCCGCCTGAGAGGATGTGGTATTATGGTGTATGGAGGATTGATCGGCGACGGATGAGTTTTTTATGGTGAATAAGGAAATTGTAACGAATGAATGGGTCGTGAATCTGATTAGCTAGGTATATATAGTCAGTGAAGACCAGCCTCAACCCATTCCCCCTCTTCGGCCTTGTGCCATAATTGTATAGTTCTGTACAATAAATATTGATTACTGCTTTTTTCTATCGCCGACCTGTTGTTTCAGACAAACGTTTACTCACTGCCAAACAGGCGTAAATTATCCGTATTTATGAGGATTTGGGAGGCTCAGAAATATCCCTCCAAATTGTTATACAAATTTCCTAGCCCCTTTATTGGTTAGGAAATATATTCTTATCTCTTTTTGGAAGCAATGGTCCGACAAGTTGTGAACGTTACCCCAGATTTCATGGCACTATGGTCAGGGTAATGGTGATCAAATTCCTTCTTTTATTTATATATTTTCCAGCTCTCTCGTTAATTAGAAAATATATTCTTATCACTGATAAGAATCAAGGTTCTAGGAGCCGGTTTTGAAAGCAGGAAAAAAGTTGGGGTGAGGATTGGAAAAGAGGCTAGAACGTGAACTTGTAAAATATTGTATTCGTGATGAAACTGGGAAAAACAGCAATTACAAGGTGGTTCCACGCTCCTCAACAACTCCCAACCAAAGGCCTTGCTGCCGGACGGAGTTTATCATCATACTCAGGACATGAAGTCATAGTAATGCTATCGTTGGTTGGTACTATCGAACAATGACATCTCGTATGATTACTACAGTTCTCCGTTTTAAAACCTACGACAAAACACAAGTGGGTATTATAAACCCTATTTCCAATACAGTTACATAGCCACAGACATACCATAAAACTAAAAACACGCCCAAACTTTATTTTCAGTGTAACCCAGATATAAGAGAGTTGTCGGGACCGGAGACCAAGTCTTTTATATCAGGGTTTCTCTTATATCGGGGTTTGGTCTATTTTGCTTACATTAACACAGGCTCTAATTTGGGACCAGAGAAAATCTCTCTTATATCCGGGTTTCTCTTATATCCGGGTTACACTGTATACGATACCCAACATTAGACAAGATTACATACCCATAACGTGTAAGTAGTATTGACGGCCTAAATCAACTTAAATTAAATTTTTTCTTTACAAATGTGTAAGCAAACGAAAAGCAAACGAGAAACAACACAAAAAACTGTTTTTATAACAAACAATATTCATACTGTAATGACATACAAACAATTAAGTGTGTAATTAATCAATAGGAAGAGTTATGTACCTTCAACCTGAATTTCTTAAAGTCCATTGAGAAGGAAATATTTTTATCTGAGCTCACAGTATAAGATTTCAGTTCATGAAATATTGAAAAGTTGGATTAACTTGCCGCTTAAAATGTTCACCGTGAGAGAGTTGAAAGAATTCTGGAAAGCTGAGAATATGTTTGATACAAACAAAACTTGTAGCATCAGAAGGTTTTTATTTTAAAAGTAATATTTCTCGCTGGTGAATATTGACAAGAAGAGTTCAGTTTGTTGCTGAAGAAAATCTCACTGGCTGGGTTGAGCCAATTTTTGATACTTATTCACTTGCTGGGTGAACGACTTGAGTGAGAGAATTTTCGTAATGTTTATAAATGTGCGTTGTTGATTGAATGAATTTGTGGTGATCACTTACATGTGCCACACCTCCGCTTTCTTTAATGTCATTGGTTCATAAATATATGATACTTATTATACGACAATTTTGCCATCGCACGTAATTTGAATTTTTCTCTAAAATCACGGATTGGTCCATTTCCTGACCAATCGCGTATTTTAGTATCTTTCTATATTTTTGGCGCCAAGCTCACTGGAGCCTATGAGTAAAAAACCCTCTCGCTGTTAGCCAACCGCCAGTAGCAGTTCAATTCTTGGAAAATACGGCACGGCGCATATTCTTGTGACATTTTAATTCTTAATTATTACTCATTCGAGTAATCATACTAATTCCTATTGATATCACTCATGAACATTACATCTTTCTACACTGGTAACACACTGTGGAATTATTCTTTATTTAGCTAAGACATCAATTGAACTTTGTAGTTAAATAACATTCAATATTGTACTCAACATTAATTAGCTAAACTTACCCTTTTTATTACGGAAAAAGGGAAGCAACTTTCTTTATACTATTGTTGATTTTGTATAACATTGTTAATACAATATTTTATTAATGTTCACTGAGCTTGATTATTTTTTCTCGTGTTTATTGTGCATTATTCATGTGGGGTGTTGTTTTACAAGAACACAGCTTTCCTTCTTGATTATATTCACGGTGACCCTAGCCAACAATACTTACAGCACCACTACAAATTAATGGGCAAATTTCAACATTGATATGACAATTGTATTGTCACCACAGATATCCAAGTTCAGTGGAACATTTTCCATGTTCCAGAATCTCACCTTCATTTGACCTGATTTATCACAGGTGTCATCGTCAATTCTATCTGAAAGTTTGTTATATTCCTGATCAAAACAAACTTGATCTATTAAGATCTGCTCTGAGTCACCCATTGCAACGAACAATTCCTTTATGAAAATTAACACTTAAGTTACACAGACCTAAGAATGCATCTAATGACCAATCCCAACCAAGCTTACAATTCTATCTGAAGGTGTGTTATATTCCTGATCAAAACAAACCTGATCTATTAAAATCTGCTCTGAGTCACTCATCCCAACGAACAATTCCTTTTGTCAAAATTAACACAAGTTACACAAATCTAAGACCTAAGCCTGCACCTAATAACTAGTCCAACCCAAGCTTACAATTTCACCCCTCACGTTATACTCCATAAGCGACACAAACCATATAATTCATGGTATCGCATTATTTTAACATGAACATATTTTTCTTTCTTTAAAAATAAAAAGTAGATCGCCAGTCAACTTTTGACATCAGTCAGGATGTCATACTTCTTCTTGGCTCACCAGCTAATTTCTGTGAAGGTAAGGTTTTCATTGGTCCAAAAATAATTTCACATCACGATTTCCTTCTTTTTCCTCAGTCTTCCGAATTTGAAAGGAGTGATTGAAGGGAGTTATTATTTCGCACCCACTAAAATGCGTTGTTTTCCTCTGCCTTCAATCTGTCTTGTGAGTATCAAATTTTTAAGCCCTCTGTCCTCATTATATGCCCAAGAACTGTTTCTTCCTGATATTAAGTATAAGTTTTCTTTTTGTTTCCATTTTCTCTAAAACTTTATTATTGCTCACATGTTCGGTCTATGGTATTCTCAGCATCTTCCTGTAGAACCACATTTCTGTTACTTCAAGTCTCTTCTTTATCTTTGAGGAGATTGTCCAGCATTCACTGCCATATAGGAGGACAGATATTATGTAACAATTCAGTATTCTTTTCTTTTCTACTATTTTTGTCTTTTAATACTCTGCTTAGGTTTTAGGATGCATCTTTGGCTATCCCAATACGCCTTCAGATTACAGTGTTACACTTTTCGTCCTCTGTTAAAACATTTTCTAGATATTCAAATTTTGCACTTACTTGATTTTATTATCTCCGATTTCGTATCTGGTCTAAAACTTTAAATTGTTTTATATGATGGGGGGCGTAGATCCATATAAACTGTCTATTAATGTAACCCTCTACCTCGAGTGGCTCCTGAGCTTTATACAGGATGAACCTTACGGAAAAAAGAAAAAGTCTAATATTGAACACTTTATTAAATTTGATATTTGTCAAACTATATAGACGGGTAAGTAAAAAATTATCCGCAAATTCGCCATAACATATCTCTAGGTTTGTCAAACTGCCTTCTGCTCATGCGTGATTATAGTTGGTAGTATTGTGTTTGAGTTTGATCACGCCAGTTTTATTGCGGCTATTACAGTGTAAACATGGCCGCTCTGCTAGCAGTGTGCACCAATAACGAACAAAGAACTTCTTGTTTCCCAGTCAACTTTGATCTTCAAAAATTTGAATGCAATGCCAATCGTTATCTACCGTCTTCTTAATTTCTGTTCTTTTATTGTTCTTCGTGCGGTTTAGCGTGCCGAGTTCAAATTCCAGTTGGGTATGTTACTTTCACTTCCGCGCAAATATCCTTGGGAAAAGTATAAATTCATCTTTTCTTCCTCCTATTGGTAAATTATAAATGGAGAGCCATTGTCGCCAACAATTTGGACTCAAAACCGGCACTGAAGAATTATCTATCAAGCAAAAAAAAATAAAAAAATAAATTCATTGAAATCGGATGAAAACTGAGGAAACGTAATAAAACGCATAAACAAAATCCGATCACGCACACACACACGCACGCACACACGCAAACAAACGCACACACACAAACACACACACGCACACAAACACACGCACACACACACACAGACGCACAGACACACACATAGACACAAAATTTGAGAATTATACATATAGAGTCAACAGTCAGATATTCGGAGAAAAAAACATGAGAATATAATTGAATTCGAAGTAAACCGGAAGCGAAACTGAAAATGAAAGAAAATAAAATCCCCAGCCGAGTTTCTGAGAAAAGGAAATAGATTCGTATAGAAAAAATATTTTATTTGTAATCTCCTTTCTTTTTATGTGCCGTGTCCTTCCAGGACATAGGCGATCATGGCCCTCCACTTCCCCTGATCCCTTGTGGCTCTGAATAGTTTTTTTCTGCCAACTGCCCCAGACCACACTCCGCCATCCACCTGTCATGCGCTGCTTTCCCTCTCTTTTTCCCTCTATTCGTCCTGTGAGTATCAGATTCTCCAGGCCCTCCTTTCTCATCACGTGTCTCAGAAATTTCATCTGCCTCTTCCTTATGTTAAGCATAAACTTCCTCCTAGTTTGCATCCTCTCGAAGACCTCATCGTTAATCTACGTATGAAAAATATCCATTTCTCAGAATCATTTTTGAAATTCCGGTCATTTGGGAATATCTGTGTTGATCATGAAACGGTACCCAACCAAAATTGTCGAGGACCAGACATTGGCAGTTGATCAAAAGGGGTGGGGAACTGGCTGGTATCTTCAATGCCTCGAAAACTTAACTAGTGGCATTTGATCAACGCCGATCGAACCCAGGACTATCACCAATAGAAATGAACGGGTGTTCCCGAATAGTACAATAGCTGAAACGCTGTCAATTTAACAACCAAGAGGAAAATTCAAGTCGGAATTTTAAGACATATAATTGTTATGGGACCTTACCCATAAAAACATAATGAACTATTCCATACGTAATAAATACTGCGCCTCAAGAGGAAGCAGAGAGTTCAGTCGGAAGTCGGAAGATCGGCTGAACTCTCTGCCTTCGGGCGGGGATGAACCCGAAGGAGGCTACGCCGAAGGGGGGAGTCTCTTTCGGGGTGGTAGACCGACACTGAACCCGTTTATACGGATTCAAAGGGCATATTTTTGCCAGAGCCCACGGGCTCGGAAACCCCACGTTAAACCGGCCTTGTGCCACATGATGCCCTCGTGGGTGGGGTAACTAAATACCGTTCAG
Organism: Acanthosepion lycidas; assembly: GCA_963932145.1. NCBI lineage: Eukaryota > Metazoa > Mollusca > Cephalopoda > Sepiida > Sepiidae > Acanthosepion > Acanthosepion lycidas. The sequence goes on from OZ010612.1 coordinate 48,911,817, forward strand.
TCCGAAGTCGGGCGACCGGCTGATCGGTTGAACTCTCTGCCTTCGGGCGGGGAGGAACCCGAACGAGGCTACGCCGAAGGGCGGAGTCTCTTTCGGGGAGGTAAACGGACCCTGAACCCGTTTATACGGGTTCAAAGGGCATATCTTTGGCCGAGCCCACGGGCTCGAAGATCCCACGTTAAACCGGCCTTGTGCCACAAGATGCCCTCGTGGGGGAGGTGACTAAATACTGTTCAGTCTGAAGTCTGGAGTGAGGTCTGTCATGAGTCAGTCAGTCAGTCGAGTCAGAGGCAGTCCGAAACAGAGTCGCCTTCAGACAATTACTGCAAGACATTGGAAAAGTGATAGTGGTTGAGACTGCATTGTTCTCTCTACTAAACCTGATTGTTCGTACTAACACTCTCTACTTCTCTGTACATATTCCTGTTTGTAATATATCTGTGTTATTCCATATTCGTGTTCGAGTTTTTCTTTATTGGTTCTACCTTGGACCATCACCGTGGTACAAGGACCTGGACCATAACAATAATAATGATAATTTCTAATCTAAAGCATCTAAGCAAAAACACAACAAAAACCTGAAAAAAGCCGAAAGGTACAACGACTGAAACGTTGTGAATTTAACAACCAAAATGAAAATCCTGGTCGGATAATGATTCCTAATCTAACACATAAGCAGAAACGCAACAGATGCCCGAGGAAGGGCGGAAGATACAACAGCCGAAGCGTTGTAAGCACGTAGTGAGTCCCGATAAAAATAAATTAAATTATATATATAAAAATAAAAAGAATTATAATAAAAATAAGGCATAAGGCTTTCATTTAAAACCCTTATTGATTTCTTTCTCTTTCTTTCTAAACTGGCAAAATTTTCTCTTCGATGACCCTCAATTCCAGCAGATCGAGTACCTAACTATGTAGGGTACTTAACATCAGAAAGAGATAACTGAAATTTCTAGGGCTTGTAATGAGGAAAGAGGGGTTGGAAAATTCGATACTCACAGAGCAGATTGAAGGCAAGGGGAACAGAAGAAAACAATGTGTAACCTACCTAGCGAGATTTTGTAGATGATTGGCGGAATAGCGTTTAGGAGAGATAGCAAAAAGATAACATTTACTGATAGCTACAAAGAACAGGGAATTCTGGAAAGCCAGGATACTCAACGTCCCAGTGCATAGAAGAAACCAAACAGGCTGTCTTTCATTTCTCTGTTCCTCTCGTCTTATCTTGTTTTTTGTTTTTTGTTTTTTTTTTGGGGGGGGGGTCTTTTTCACACTTTAGAACTTTAAATCTTCAGAATCCTGTTACACCTTTGCATTTTCCCAACAGTGCAGAGACCCGAACAAAGCTCTCACTACCTTAACCAACTTCTTGTCAAAATTTTTATTGTTTTCCCCTTTTTTATTTAAAAAAAAAATTCATCTCAAGGCAGTAAGAGAAGCAACGGAGCCCCACTAACATCGGCGTCCAAAGCTGCTTCCTGAAAAATCCCGAAAAAAGGCCTGCCAGTTCAAGCAAAAGCACTTCGACCATTTCAGAATATCGACCAATTCAACAACAAAAAATCCCATGAATTTATAGTGACACGGAGCTTAGGGGTTAAAATGAAAAGTTCATTTACTCACGTCAAGAAGATTAATGAAGGATTAATTGCAAGAAGACCGAATTCATGGTTGTTAGCAAAGTGGTAATTTATAAGGAATTTTTCTCGGTTGTGTGTAGGGGGGGTGATCAGCATTTAAAGTAGAATGAACAAAACCCAGAGCTTGAAATAACCGTTGAACAGCTTTTATTTCTGGTTGAATGAGAGTGCAAAATAGTAATATTTTTTTTTTTAATATAGTAGTTGTTTTTGTTGAGATTTTTCTCCGCTAGTTCCCTCGAGAGAAACGATAAACCTGAGCGTGAAACTGCTAGGTCAAGCCTCGCCTTCTGCAGAAAGGGTTGTGTGTAGTTTTCCTTTGATAGATGTCTTGAAGGAAGATTTCTCGGCCGGTTACCACGGGAGGAACGAAAAATCTGAGACGAGCTGCTAGGACAGGCCTCGTCTTCTGCAGCAAGAGTTGTGCGTAGCGCTACGTGCTAGACTTGAATGTAGAGACCAGTGAAAATGAAAATGAAAAGAGGATGATAGGGCTTGGTCAGTGATTTTATGTGCTCTGGTACTTCCGGTTGTATACATCTGATTACGCCCTTTGCTGCTACTGATGAATCGAGCAAAGGAAGCCCCCACATGCCACAATAGCCAACAAGTGGGATAATTTCTATAAAAAGTGAAATTATCCGTTTCCCTACAAGGAAATATTTTGCATTTATTGACCCAACAGCCAGTAGTTTTCGGTTGAAATTTATAAAATCATCCTCCTAAAACACCTTTTAAATGAAAACAGGTTGCTCAAGTCCAATAGCTTTTATTGCTCCTTCCAGTATTGACGCTTTTCAGACGACCTCTGTTTAGTAGCTATTAAACATTTTTATATCTCCTAAAACTTGCTTTATGCTATTTTGGCGTGAGACTTAGCGGTTAAAATGAACAGTTGATTTACCCATGCCAAGAAGATGAATGAAGGATGATAGTGACGGGAAAACACATTGTTAATTTCAACAAAACAAGATAAGGAATTTATTCACGAATTTTCACGCTTGAAGTTGTGTCAATATCACGTTTCATAAAAATAAATCAGAATTCTTAAAGTCCGTAGTTTTAACGTATTGTCAGGAAGAGGAAATGTTCATACAACAAATTAAATGATCTGAAACAAAATAATATTAAAAATATTTAAAACAGAGTTCGTTGCTCACGATGGGATATATGGTTGGCATGCGTTCAAAAGTACATGAAGAGAGAGAGAGTTTGAAATATTTAGCTTTCTTGGATTGTTGAAAGAAAATTCTTTGAAGTGCCATATGCTGGTTAGAGATCAATAATATAATTGGCGAGTAAATGTACACAGGTGAGTACTTCAACGTTGATCGCGAGGAACTGAAACGGAACCTTTTACATGACTTCAAACACTCTTCTGATCAATTTAATTTTTCTTCTCATTTTATATCAAAAGAATTTCACATAGGCTCGCTACTTTCTTTTCTTTTCTTGGCTTACCAACTAATTTCTGTCAAGGCAAGATTTTCATTGGTTCGAAAACAATTTTACATACGCTAGCGAATTTTTTTCCTCCTTCTTCTTCAGTTCACTGGTTAATTTCTGTAAAAGGCAAAAGTTTCACATAGGCTCGCGAATTTCTTTCTTCTTCCTCAGTCCTTCGAATTTGAAGGGAGTGGTGATGGGGGTTATTATTATTTCGCACTCACTACAACTCCAAATAAACACAAGTGTGTTACTGACAATTAAAACAATATCGGCCCTGTACAAAATTGTAAAACTATCAAGGCAGATTAACAGATTTCTCTTAGGAAACGACAATTCATGAAAAATCAATATTTTCCTTAATAACAAGGAAATTTTAGTTACTTTCTTTTAGAATATCAGCATGGAAATTAACTTTTTAGCAACAAAAGAAATTTACTTCGAAAAGTTTACAAATTTTAATTGTTCGAAGGGTTGAAAACGGAAGATGCTGGTTCTTTTGGTCTTTTAGACAAAAATTCCGATTTTTGAAACAGGGATTCTGAAAAATGAGATGAACTCACAGGTTTCGAAAAGACATGTTGTCGTTGCTCAAATGTTTGGTCCATGGTATCTTCAACATCCTTCTATAGAACCAGATTTCTATTGCTTCAAGTCTCTTTTTCAACGTTGACGAGATTGTCTAACATTCACTGCCATATTCCAACGGTATATACCACATAACAGTTTAGTACTCTTTTCCTTGTTTCAAGAGAAGTTTTTCTATTTCTTAGTACTCTGCTTAACTTTTGGAATGCATCTTTGCCTATCCCAATACGCCTTCGGATTTTGGTGTTGCACTTTCCATTCTCTGCTAAAATATTAGGGTGGTGCAAAAATAATGACGTAATAATGTCGTTTTTTGACGTTATACGTCAAAAAACGACATTATTACGTCATTATTTTTGCACCAACCTAATACTTCCTAGATATTTAAATGGTTGTACTTGTTTGCTTTTTCGTATTTCCGATTTAAAAGTCTCACTTTGGACTCATCTTTTTGCTAACAATCATGCATTCTTGCAGTTGCTGCGCAATCCTTTCTTCTAGCTTTCCTTCACTGCCTTCTGTAGGAGTTTTTCTGGCTTTCTTTCTGTGTCTGCTATTAACACTGTGTCACCTGCATAATGTTTAAATGTAAAACTGTCAAGCTTTATTTTCGTGGTTTCTTATGACATCAGTTTGTAAATTTCTGCGCATCAATTTTTATTCACTTGTGCGATTTATATGTTTATATTATTTATATATATCCGCAGTACTAATTGGAAAGTGCTCAATATCAGTGATAGAGCTAACATACTTAGTTTTATGGATGTGAGTTTGTAATCCTTGGTATCACGCTTTTGCGATCCTTTTTAGATTAAATATGTTATGTTGGCAGGATTACACATGCGCACGACCAAATTAGTCTGATGAAGTTCTGAAGGACGAAACGCGTCACAAGTAAACTTTTTCCACTTTGTCATACAATTTCCACTATATATATATATATATATATATATAAATATATATATATATATATATATATATATATATATATATATATATATATATATAATAAAAAGGCTTAAACACCTTATATATATATATATATATAATAAAAAGGCTTAAACACAAATACACACACACACACACACACATATATATATATATATATAATAAGGCTTAACACCATGGAATATTAGTGTTTAAGCCTTTTTATTATATCATTACTCTGTCCTGGACATTGAGTTCTACCTGGATTCTATCCCCTTGGAATTTTTTTTTAATACAAAATATATATGTATATCTATGCATGTATGTATATATACATTTATATATTTTGCATATGTATGTGTATATTTACCACTAATATTATCTATCTATCTATCTATCTATCTATCTAAGTCTATTCTATCTATCTATCTATGTATATTCTCATCTATCTAAGTATTTTCATCTATCTATCTCAGTCTATTCTATCTATCTATCTATCTATCTATCTCGAACCGTTCATTATCTATCTATCTATCTATCTCGAACTGTTCATTATCTATCTATCTATCTATCTATCTATCTATCTCGAACTGTTCATTATCTATCTATCTATCTATCTATCTATCTATCATAATATCATATATATATGGAGCAACAATAACATTAAGTTGTTATGTTAGCCAGAGCCTCCTTTTGCCTTTATACGCTGCGGTTGTTTTTTTCTCCTGTGTAGCTTTTATTTCTCTGTTCCAAGTTCCAACTGACAGAAACGAATTTGGAAGAAAGTAGAGAGTTTTGATTCGCTACTGATACACGTTTAAGTATTTCTACAAGAGCTGCTGTGAAAGAAATTTGCGATACTGAAGAAGACACAGTAAGTGAGTCAGTCAGTCGAATGTCTCGAGCGGGTACAGACATTTTAATTCCGGGTATTTTACCCTTCTTGCTTGACGATCAACCATGTTCCGGCCGACCATCAACCAGTCTTTTAGTTAAGTAGCAGCAATGAAAGTTGAGTCTTCCGCAAGCAGTCATAATTTTTGCGAAAGATCACGAGAATGGCAGAAGATCATCGAGAATGATGGACTTTATTTTGAAAAATAAGTGTATATGTGTTTTGCTTTTGACTGTTGCTTCATAACATTTCTCTTTGAGTCAGGACTTTCTGACCAACCAAAAAAAAAAAAAAAAGAAAAAAACTGTCTGGTTTAATTTTTGGTGTTTTTTTTTTTTTTTTTTTTTTTTCTTTTAGGAAATTAAACTAACATTTACCATTTTCTTAATTAGTTTTCCAAATTATATTGATTTTTTTACACAATGCCAACATTTTAAATTATTTTTTTCTCATGCAACTTTATCTTTCTTATTATTAAAAAAATAATTTTTATAAAATAAAAACGAGTGATGGAAGAAGAAAAGACAAGAAAAGCTATGAAAGATTATAAATGACAAAAAAAAATGATTAAAAAGGTGTAAGAATAAAATCAAAGAAAGAAATAAAAAGAAAGAAAGAGAGAGAGGGGGGGGAGGCGGAGAAAAAGAAAGAAAGCAATTATGGTGAACGGGGAATCCCCGTCTCGAAAAGTTTTGTTCGTTGTTGATTTACATTTTTTTTCACAGCATTCAACCATATTTTAACCGAAGACAATGGACATCTGAAGGTAGAGTAAAGCTGAAAATATATATTTTTTTGCTTAAAAAAAAAGAAGCACCTCCCCCCCCCTCAAAACACAACATTCCATCCCTAGGAATCTGAAGTTTATTTCAGAATATCAACTTTTCTTACAGGAAAATCCTAACATTAACATTTTTTAATCATTATGAATTTCAGCGGAAATCCGTTAAGTCGTCCATTTTTTTAATATTGCGTTTGCAAAATTTCTGTTTTTATAATTTTGTTTTTGAATTATTTTTTATTTGCAATTTCTTATCACTTTTTTTTTTTTTTTTTTTTTTTATTTTAAAAAATCATTGTTTTGTTTTGTGACTTTTATCAATGCGCCGGTGCGCCCATTCGAATATGACACCACAAGGGCGAATATTGTAAAAAAATTGTATGTTTTGGAAACTTTTCCTGATTATGGACGAGCACTTGAAGTCTTTAACGTTTTGCATTCTCTTATCCACGTTTTTTTTTTTTTTTTTTTTTTTTAAAAAAAAAAAAAAAAAACAGGAGCTAGCTAAGGAAAAAAATAATTTTAGAAAAATTTAAACTCTTTAAAATTTATTGTATGTTTTTTAAACGACTATTTTTGTTATTATTATTATTCTTGATCTTCAAGTTATAAATTTTGTAGGTAGCAGGTGATGCGCCCGCGACAGCTGGATTCATTTTTAAAAAAATGCTTTGGTAAGGTAAACAAATGTTGATGAAAAAGTGTACACAAATCGAGGTCGAGCACAAATCGCAAGAAGAAGCCGATGCGAAATTCTGAAATTACAGTTTAGCTTTTCTTTCATTTGCATAATTCCAGGAGTATGATGCACTTAATGAGGATTTTTAATAATTTTATCCTCATTAACTGCATCGTACTTGTGGACTTAATAAGAATTTACTTCTTATGCTTAACTTGGTAGTAAGTAGTAATCACCAAGACTTAGCTTGCTAACCATTCACCCCCTCCTCCAATGACCAGTCATTCAGCTCAGCAAGGACGACTACTAAGTAAAGCACAACTGTAAACAAACTCCTGAAAATAAAATAAAATAAAATAAACCAAAAGTGGGTGGGTCAATTACAGAAAAAACAACAAAAACAAAAAAAAAAACATGAACATTAACTCCACCCTCCAAAAAAATAATTTTTGTTTTTTTTAATATGCAGTTAAATTTAGAGAGTAAAGTTACTTATCCATTGATCAAAAATCCCAACTCTTTGTTCTCTGAACGGATAAAGAATGTCTTTTTAGTGTTTTTAGCCATTTTTTTAAAAAATCAATTTCTTCTGGTGTTTGATGAGTCATTTGTTGAGGTCGCTTTGGAAATTGGCAGAAGTTTAAAAATGTTCTGAGACTCAGAAGATTGAAACCAAGAAGCATTAAACTTTTTTTAAAAGTTTAACCACATCAAATGATTCATTGGGCACTAAAAATAAATGCTAGATATTCTTTTTCTGTTTTTGTATTACTATATTTTAATTTTTGTCATTTGAAACTTCTTAGTACTTATAAACTAGTTTTTCTGTTTCATTTTTAGTTAGTAATTGTAAAGGAGAACAAAGTAAAAAGTAAAAACTGTGTTCATAAACAACTAAGAAAGCATTGTTAACAGAATTCTTAGTACAAGCTATATAATTTTTACATGGTCCTTTAGCACGTATTACCACCAACCAAAATAATGGATGCGTTTTTTCCCCGAAATGAAAGCTAAAGCAAATCGCTAGCCCCTACTTTTACTAAAAATTGGAGTTATCCGATTCAAACGAAATGTCCAATACTTATTTAAATAATGAACGAATTGTATAACCAATTATTTTAATAGAAAACTTTGGAAATATTTTTAAGTTGGTTGGGGCGGGGTCTGTTTCTTTTTCTCTCGATATCTGGTGTGTGTTGGCCTTTTAGGGAAGTGTTCGTCCATTTTTTTAAAAATGATTTTTAAATGCCTATTTCAGTAAAAAAAAAAATCAAAATCAAATGTTAAAATACGAAAAATTCATCTCGAATCTTAGTAAATAAAGATAAATTCTTAAATTACTGATACTCATGAAATTAAACTTTGAACATACACAATTGACAATTATTTATTTTTTTTAATTTAAAAATCTCTATTAATTTTTCTTAATTCGGATTAGTTTATCTTTCAAATATAAAACCAAAATTAAATTTCAAAGAAGGCATTTAAATTAAATGTTTCCGTCTCTTTTTCTATTTTTTTTTTTTTTTTTTTTTTTTTAAGGAAATTCGTGGCGGCACATATCTGCTTGTCCCGCCTTTTTTCTTCGCACAAGCGTTATGCCTTGCCAATGCCTCATAAATGGACGATTCCGTTTTCATGACGGGGTGAAAGACGGAAAAGACATATCGGAAATGTTTTAGTTGGTTTAAGTAAGAAAGTGTTAGTTTAACGTCTGTTTCAGTTAAATGGAAATAGTTGTCAATTTCAAATCTTTACATTTGTACCCCCTTACTTGATTGTTTTAGAATATTTGGTTAAATTTGCTAAGCACAAATATTTAACAATCCGATAGGGGAAATTTGTATGGATATTGTCGTAGAACTTGCCATGGGCTTATTTTTATTGTCGTAGAACTTACCATGATTCAATCATTAACTTAAGAAATATGATTTGTTGGAAAAATCAAATGGGGAAAACTGAAATTTTCATGGGTATTTCTAATAAATAATTATGTATTGACACGGACTTCTTCTAAAAAAAAAAAAGAAAACAAAAACTAAAGTTAATTTGAATTAAAAGTAAATTTCCTTGTGTAAATAAAGTTTTTAAGCATTTTTAAAACATTGGGAGATTCACTTGCTACTCATTGAAACACCATTATAAACAAATGAACGTAAGCAACAAATTTTAAAATTTCCTAACAATTCAATATTTGTCCTTGAGATGTTTAAGTCATGAAGTAAATTTAAGGAATTACCTGGATTTTGTAAGTAAATATAATGCTTATTCTGGCTTAAAACACAATGAAAGTAACATTTATCTACGCACAGCCGGTGCAAGGGTCACGTGCCACTCCCAAATCTGATAAGGAGCCCTTGACTCTACTGTGTCTCAATTTTCATAAGGTAGTATTCATATAAAATACAAATTTTATTGTAACCTAATTGTATACAATAATGGATCATATGCAATATAGGTGAACAATTTGACTAGAAAAATTGAAAATTGCAATGTATCTAAATACAAATTATTAGTCATATCGTCATAATAGATCATTCCATCTTAAATTATTCAATGTTTTACAGCAATTTGCAACATCAACTTCAGATTTTTCTTATTAAAATGTTTAATAATTTTAATACATTATGGATAGAAAACATTTGAATTTTATATAGTGTTTTTTCAAGTCTCTGCATGAGCAAAACAAATTCATGAATTTTGACCCAAAAGAAAAAGAGCCAAGATTGACTTTAAAATCCGTGAACAGTTTTCTGTTTTTAATAATAGTTTTGATTAGTTTAATTTTGAATGTATACAAATGTAGGTGGAAAAAAAGTAAATGTCGATAAGATAGTGATGGTCACAAAGACCTACCCAGGGCCTCCAATCAGCCACCCTAGTCAGGGAGTTTGGGGGTAGTACACACTGGCAGTGTATCTACCCATGGTAACCTGTGATGTCAACAATAGTGTTTTTATTCCTGACATAAAAAACCTGCAAAAAGTTAAAGAAATATGAAACACCAGTAGTGCAATAATCAGGCAATTGATTTTTTTTTTATTGTTTGATATAAGATTTTTTACAAATACTGACATCCATACGCATTATCTGAAAATAAGTGATAATTGTCTATATTTCTGAGATGAAGTATTGTAATTATTTACACTATTTACATTTTTTGGACTGTTGTCTTCATTTTTGTTGCCATATTCATGATGTTTTAACCATTGTATGCTCTGGCCTGCTTCAGGTGATTGGAATTTTAAACCGAACACTTTATTTCATCCATTGGGGTATATTCCCATGTGCCAAGACTCCATAGAAAGAGTTAAGTTTCCGGATGTCAACACCTCATAAAAAAACCTACATCCATGTTAAAAAATGCATTTTTGCAATATTTTAAACTAAAAGTATCTAATCAGTTATGTGCTATCCATGATACACACTTAGGCAATCATGTATCTTTTGATACATGACTGACGAGGCAGATTTTTTCCCCACAGTAGGTTTCCATTTCTTTCTGTGGTAGACCAGTTGCTATCCAAGGCTATAGAACCTGGTCTGTTCTGCTATTTATCCATAGCTAGAGGGAGAAGAGGAATCATACCTTTCCCAAAGTTATTAGCACGTAAGTGAATGTAAATATCTAATATTTATTGTAAATCAGATTATTTAAGCTTTAAATCTGCTAATCTTCCTCAAATAGTTTCAAGAATGTAAATTTTAATTTTGAAAGATTTTTTAATGAAGAGAATTACAATGTGATTAGAAAATTGATTACAATCAAGCCATTTTTAGAAATTATAAAAACATCTTATTGATTTAAATTCATTTTGAACTGCAGCAAAGTATTTTGCTTATTGGAAATATTAAATTTAATCTATTAGCTTGAAATTAAGGCTAAAAGGAAAGCTTCAAGAAAGATTTTTAAAAATTCATTTGAAACCTTAAGTATTTTGTTTCTTTAGAGGTATCTAGTTTAGAGAAATTATAGATTTATTTGTACACACTTACATATGATGGTTATTGCAATGTTTTGTTAAAGTTGTTAAGCACAAATATTATGCAGTAGGGGAATTTCCATGGATATTTTATATTCGTAGAGCTTACAAGGAGCAAGTTCAATCATTAACTTAAGATTAATTAGAAAATTCAAATAGAAAAACCATGATATTTTCACAGGTATTTCTAGTTATTATTATTATTAATAGTAATAGTAAAAGTAATAAAAATAATAATACTAATAATAACTGAGTAACAGCAAAAAATTCTGAGTTTCTTATCCCAAAAGTGGACAAAATCCCATTTTCAAAAATAAAATTTTGTACATAAAGAAACAAATTTAACATTTAAAATTCAAGGAACTTTAAATTCAAATTTTAAAGATTTTGTTAAATTGAGACATTATTAATAATAATAATATCCAAAGAGTATATATTGTCTAAAAATGCTCTGTAACTGATAGCAACTACTCTTGCTCTATAAATATAGCAAACTTATACAATTATAGGTACCTGAATTTTGTCCACTTTTGGGATAAGAGACTGGGTTTTTGTCATAGAGTTGGATCTATGACATCTATCAGAATACGTAAAATTACAAGATTTTAGCATATTTTTAAGGTGAGCAGAATGGGAGCACACATTCTCTGCCTTCCACCAGCATGGCTGATGGTAACCTCCAGTAAAGGGACTCATTTAATTTTAAATACAATGCCAATTGCTATCTACTGTTCTGATTGCTCTTTTCTCTTTCCGCTCATTTTTAATGTTTCTGTTTCTAATTCTTCCACACCTTTGTGTCTTAGTGGCTTTACTGCCTTGCATAGGATGATACTGATTTACTAAAACAAAAAAAAAAAGCCAACTTTTTTTTTCATATTATAGTTACAATTCCAGTTCAATGATACCAAATTTTTTTTTCTTCAGAAGAAAAAAACAAAAACAGTATATTTATAATGTTTTTGTTTTTGTTCTCCTTTTGAATCTAATTATTTTTGTTCTCTTAAAACTAGACTTTAAACTATTTTCTAATAACAAATTTTTAAAAATCACTTAATGAATGACTTGAAATATATGTTATCATATTTTTAGGATGACAAAAGGTGACCTAAAGTTTAGTTATCACTAAAGACTAAAGTGAAATTCTTGTAATCATTTACTTTCCAAATTTCATTTTTGTGTTTCTTTTTTGCTTTGAACACATTATTTTTACCATTTTATATTATATGTTTGACCTAATAACACTTAACAAACCTGAAGCCTTAAAAAAGCATTAGTTAATCACCACAAAGTTCATGTCATATATATATATATATATATATATATATATATATATATATATATAATACAACTGAAAAAAAAAGTTGTGATTGTTTATCAGACAAAAATTTATTATTTAGGGGATTATTAGCAAAAATAAAAGTAAATATTTTTGTTTAGATAACTATGAGTTAAAGATCAAATGAAGATCAAATATGGATTGGAATCCAACAGGATGATGAGATAAAGAACAAATAGGAAACATATATCACTCTAACATGTTTCACTTTTATTAAAGCTTTGGCAGAGATTGCAGGAAAACAGACAAAAAGACAGAAACACTTGTATTTTCAATTTTGTTTGGATTGAATCTCATTGGTCAGTTATGTATCACATGCATTAAAACTGTAGTTAATTCTATATGTATGTAAGTTTGTAAAGATTCTTGTATATTTAAGTGGGCACTGAATGGCAATGTGTGTTTGTAATTATGTATGTGTCTGTCTAGTAGGAGAAATTCTAATGTCTTCACCTTTGTGCAGTCAGCCAGTGCAGCAGGCTGATCTTTTTAAACATGTCCTTTTTGTATTAGATACAAGTTAGATTCTTTAAGAATGGATTCAAAGAAAGATGACAATGTAATGTAATGTTTTAGGTGTGTGTTTATAGTTGGTAATAATGTTGTTATTATTAAGCTTTCAAAGTATTTTCTCATCAAAGAATTATGTTCTTTTTTTTTTTTTAATTAGGGTGGCATTAGTAAAATCAGTTATGTCCAGCAACATTTCTATGTAATACAAGAGTTTGATGTCATTTTTATGTGGACACTGACATTCATTAAGTGTTAAAAACAAAAAATGTACTCACTGCTCACTCATTGTTGTGGAGTAAATAAGACACCCCCAGTAATACAAATGAACTACACAAGATGCCTTAAATAAAGAATTCAAAGGGAATCAGTAGAAGTCCATTGCGGTCTGTCTCTGACTTGTGTCAAGACAGAACCTCTGTCTTTGGGCAGAGAGTGACAAGACCTCTGTCTTTGGGCAGGGGATGACTCAGTCGGGCTCTGTCTTTGTATAGAGACTTGGCTGAGAAAAACAGACCAGTTCTGTACCTGAGCCCGCTTTTGCAGAGGCTGGGTAAATTTTGACCTGTGGCCTGGGTGGAAACACTTGTATTCTCCACTTAAAACTTGACCTTATGTCACATCTAGTTCACAGTGAGATGACTGGTAAATACCAGTCAGTTGGAAAACCTAAGCAAGATATATTATAACCATTAGGAGTGAGTTATAACAGCGGTAACAAGGAATTGAGATTAATACAGTATAGTAAAAAGTGCTTTTTTCTTCAGCCCACAGAAGTGACAATAAGAAATTAGAAACATGTTGGCTTAATTTTTTTTTTTGTATATGTGGGTAAAAAAAAAGCAGATATTCTTCTAATATGGAAGAATTATTAGCTAAAGTGGTAAAAATAAAGCAACAACTCCAGGAACAACAACAAAATTTAATTGAAATAATACAGAAGAAAACTGAAAATTCTCTAAGTTCATTCACTCCTGGGTGGTGGCAAATGCCATAGCTGAATTCACATACAATTTAGATGATGGAATTATCCTTTTTGCATCTTCTTGAATATATGAGCAAATTTTCAGAAAAGAATACAGTGACTAGGAAGACAAAAAAAAATAAGACTTTTGTTGAGAAAGTTAGCACCTGTAGAAAACATGAAAAATACTGTAATTTTGTACTAAAAAAAAAAAGAAACAGGAGAAATTTGCTTTGAAGAAATGGTAAATATTCTGACTAAAAGTTTGTTATTCAATATTTGTTGGAATTGTATGAATCTGGTAAAAATGATAGATTTTGCCATATATTCTGGAATCATTAACAAGGAGTGTGAAAGATTCAAATTAAATAAACTGACTCTGCATATGTTTAAATGGTTAATTTTCATTCAAGGGTTAATGGTGAAAAAAGACACTGAAATATGTGCTAGAGTTCTAACAAAACTTGAACAGAATTAAAAACTAACACTACAGGAAATATCAGAAGATCAAAAAATCCTAATTCTGCGATGCAATATAAAAGAAATTGAAGAAAAAGAGCACACAAGTGAGAAAGGGTCAGTGCACGTGTTTAAACTGAAACATAGTGTACTGTTGTCAGCACTGGATCAAGTCAATGAAGAATTAGATAGACTTGAAAAAATAGATGTAATTGAAAAGGTTGACCATTCAAAATGGGCAGTACCAGCAATGTATGTAAATAAAGATAAAAATAATAAAATTTGTGTTTGTACTGATTTTTCGAATGGGTTAAACAAATGTTTAGAATCCATAACTCTCTTATTTTTAATACCAGTTTTTGAGGGATAGTTTTAGATTGATATAAGGTAACAGAGGGGGCATATATATATATATATATATATATATATATATGTACATACATACACACATATAGTGTGATTGAAATATAACTTCTTGTTATATGTATGATGTACTCTTCTGTCTAACTATAATTTTTACAAGGTTGTAAAGTCCATAATACATAAAATAAGGTGTTACTTTTCAATCAATTGGTATATAAATATTTGTTGTGTAAAGTAAATTCCTTTTTTCATAATCAGACTGTGGACATTTTGATGTACTTATGTATCTATTAGTTTGAGTCATAAGTAATTTTAAATGAGGAAAATGGGGAAAATTTGACTGTAAAAATATTTAACTCTTTCAAAAAGGAAAAGAAGGCAAGCAGATAAAGTCTCAATCCCAAATTTTTATATTCCAGGAATTAAAATATTTATTCTCTATCCTTTTTGTTCAGTTTCTTATGAACACAGATTTTGTACAACAGGATATAGATTAGACCCAGGCAGCTTTCTTAATGACCCATCTTACTACTCTGACTGTTATACGATGGTAGTTAGGAGCTTATCAGTTAAGAGTGAGTTGTTTATCTTATGACAACCTCTGTTCCCACCCTATATCAGTATAATTGATTTTGGTGTATATTGGCCTAATGTAATGATTAAAAGATAATGCACAGAATGTTGATACATATAAAATAAACACAATGTTATAAAACAGACTGATATGTTAAAAGTTGAACTTTCAAAAGTTCTGGCAGATACTAGAGATGTAGGAAGAGTCCAGGAGAAAGTACAAATATGTATATTATGTTTCTGTGTCCCCAAATGCTTCCTTAACAATGTGAGTGAAGGAAGGTATGTTTTCAAATATATCAGGACGTAATAATAATTTTGAAGAAATAACTTTGAATTCCATATTTCAGTCCATTAAATTTCAAAACTCACTTTGATTCTGATTCTGGCTAAAAGACAGATTTGGGCTGAAACTCCAATCTAGGCCGAAAATTGAGTTCCTGAAATCACGAACTTTGCAGAACTTCAAAACTTCTCACTTTAACTCTGATTCCTTGGCATTTTGAAGAAATAAAATTGATTTCCTCAATTCACAAAGTTTTGGAGATATTTGAAACTGAATTTAAAACAAAAAAAATTTAAATTCACAAAATTTTTGTGTTACTTTAAACTCAATATAAATTAGAAACTTTTAAGATCACTAATTTCTTTTCAGTTATTTTAAAATTTGAATTTTTAACTGTTACCTCCTCATCTGGACACAAATCCCAATGCAGGATATTCAAGCACAAGATGAAGGGGAGATTTTCAATCCAGAGATCATCCTAATTCCCAAAAGGTATTATATGTCTATGTAGAGCAAGTGCAGCCCAAGTTAGAGAAGTTTCAGACAGACAGAATTTGCAGTTTATTTATTTATATACACACACACACACAGCTGGTCACATGTATTCAAGGATACCCAGCTACTAGGGCAGCAAGCTAATCCCTATTGCAGATGCTTACACAGGGGCACATGTGTTTGTTCAACACCCACAGAGCCCACCTGTAGTTTATTGTGATGATTTACCATGGAGCTCGAAACGTGCGCGAACGTGTCTTGCTTGCATGACAAATCCAAAAGGAAACATGGCTGCTGTCGGGGACGCGATACGTGCATGCCAGTCTCGTCCAAAACGAGATTGTACGAGTACACATGAAAATTTGAGCAGTGTCAGACTAGTATAAAAAGGCGAGGCGCCAGCGGCACAGAGAAGGCGAGTCATTTCAGCAGACTTCATGAAACAGTCGGATGTGTGAATAGACTGGCAGACCAAGAGGCGGTTGAAGTAGGCGCGTTTGATTTTAATTTTTCACGACTGCCCAGTGTAACGGCCAAGAAAAGGAGTCTCGCAATTCATTTCTTTGAGGCGACTGACAGCGAAGGACAGCTAGTTTGCCAGCGAACCCTCTAGTCACTTTTTTGTTTCTCTCTCTTCTTTTTGCTACATTTATACTACAACTATGCTGAGCAGACCTAAGTTACAGTTTCTGAGAAAGAGTGTTATCTAGCATAATCAACAATCTGAACAAGGCCAGCATGCTCAAACACTCGATCACAATGACTTGTGACTTTGTGCTAGCATTGATGGGCCCCCAAGGGTACCGTCTACCCAATTTCACTCAAGACTTTGGTCAACCCGTGGTATGGTTTTCAGGCACTTTCAAAGGTGCTGCATTCTGGGATCACCATCAGCGAATAAAGTCTGGGCCATTGGATGAACATGATCTCCAAAAATGTTCAGATAATCTTTGCTGTTGATTCTATCATGCAGGGCAACTACTGAACCAAGACATTTCCATGATATGGCAGCCCAAACTATCACTGAAAAACCAAACAGTTCAGCAACCTTAGTGATCGAGGCTCCTGTCATGTGAGCCCTAACAATTTGCACTTTTTGAACTCTGAGGTCACACATCTAGCTTAAATTTTACTAAATTCTAAAAATAAATAAGGCAAAGACAGTAAATTAGATAAATAAATGTATTTACAATAGATATAACCTGCAATTATGAAGTTTTAGTAAAAGTTCTTAATATAATAGGTCTTTGAAATATAGGAGTGAACTTTGCACCTGTACAAATTATTTTGTCCACCCCTGTATATATATATATATATATATATATATATATATATATATAATATGTGTGTGTGTATTTCAAAATTTCCACTGAAAGACAAAAGCATATATCACTTTTCAACATAGTCCCTTGGCATGGCAACACACTTCTGGTATCGTTCATCTCCTTTATCCCTTCTGAAAAGGAGGTTTTAATTTACTTACAACGCCATGTCTCTTGCTTGTTTGGGTACCTAATGCACACAAACTTTACAGTACTCCATGCAATTGTTGGGATCTGTCTATCCAGGTTTTGGTTGCTATCTGAGTGTCAAGATTCCAAATATTTAACAATAGTCAGTTATGTGCCATGCATGATACACAATTAGGCGATCATGTATCTTTCGATACATGACTGACAAGGCAGATTTTTTCCTGTAGTAGGTTGCCATTTCTTTCTGCGGTAGACCAATTGCTATCCAAGGCTATAGAACCCATTTTGTCCTGCTATTTACCCATAGCTTGGGGGAGAAGATGAGGAATCTCTCCTTTTTCCCAAATGTATTAGCATGTAAGTGAACATAATGGATTTGACTGGAATTTGAAATTGGATCTCCAATTCCTCAATCCGAGCCACTATCCATTACTTCACCATGCCTCCTCTTAACAACTCATCTTCTAAATGAAACAAAAAAAAATGGTTATTTTAAAAAGGAAAAGTAGAAGCAGCACATCAGTTAAAATAACATTTATATATTCTTTTCAGAAATATACAATAACAATAAAATGTTCAATTTTCCTTGCAGTGAAGTTTGTTTTATAAAGTAATAAAGTGTTCTTAGAGCGATGTGAATTATTGTTAACAGACTTACTTTATGATGGTCAACTTAATGCATGAGTTTATAAACAAAGGCTTAGTAGGCAGTTGCTGGTTAATCTTTGCTATTGTGTGCATGGACAAGGCCTTAGTCAGTGGCTGCTGGCTGTCTCCCTTCCATTGTGTGCATGTGTTGTATGCACATATAGATCAAACTGGCTTTCTAAATTGTTTTTGAGCCCAAAGAAGTAGTATGTTTCTATTTTTATAATTCAAAATAGGAGTGTGAAGTTTTTGAATACAAGATTTTTATTGATTAGAAAATAATTTCACCTTGGCTCATGAAAATTATTTTCTCAAATTTGCAGGAGTGGTAAAAGAAGTTTCTAAATGGTTAAAAAATAATTTGGTAGTTCTACAACATCAGCAAGTATTTTGGCAGTATTTTCCCTGGTAATGATTGTTCATCGAACAAACTTCCAATGGCATTTTATTGGTTGAAAAATATATATAGGATTTAATTCCTATATGATGATGCACTATGGATTGATCTGATGGTCACGATTACCACCACTTGTGCTAATGTGATTCATCAGCCTTCCCTGATCAAGGCGTCCATCCTGTGGATGTATTCTCCCATGAGCAATGTTGATGGATGACCAGATCACTTTTTATCTGTTACACGCGTTCTTCCCACTTTAAACTATTCTACCCACTCATACATCTTTCATTGAGTCATGGTGTGTGCTCCAAACTGTACCAACATCTGACAATGGATTTCCTCTGCCCACAGAAAGACTATGGTGCATTGTTTCATGATAGTCTAATGGCCTAGTGGAGCATCCATATGTCTGACCCAGTTACTATCTCCCACTTGACCAAATAATAGAATGCTGTACACACCTAGTTAACTATCATTCTATATGCACTTGTGATGTCACGTCAGCTCTTCCTTGATCTTTTTACAGCTTAATTTCAAAATTGCCTTTATTTCTGATTGACCTTATGTGTGTGTGTGTCTATATATATATATATATAATGGCACGTGCCATCAACAATTACTCAGAGTAGGTAGCTTGTGACGTTTATGTAGTAAATCTACAAAAAAGTATTTTGCATTTTATGCATAATAAACAGAGTAAGCATAATTTTATTGGATTAGGTGCAACTAGCATACTGACACCACATTAGTTCTTGATAATGACTGTGAAAGTCAAGTCATTGAATAAAAATAACAAAATATGAACTTCAGACTGTTTATCCACAACTTCAAGCACAATACTCAACACCTTATCCCAAAATTGGAAAAATATGGTAAAAAAAATTAAACAGGCTGACCTTGTGTTGTAGAGTAAATAAGAACCCCCACCTTCCTCCCAGTAACACAAATGAACTAGGCAATAAAGAACTCCAAGTGAGTTAGGTGAAATCATTTGGAGTCAGAGAATTTCTAAGGACCTCACAGTGTGTAATAATATTATAACTGCAAGGAACGAGTTTAACACCTTGTCAGTTATTTTAATCAATATATATCTATATATATATATATATAATGCACACACATATATATAAATGTGTCATATATATATATATATATATATAGAGAGAGAGAGAGAGAGACACACACACACATACATACATACATATATATATATATATATATATATATATGACACGTGTGTTTGTGTGTATATGTATATATATATATATATATATATATATATATATAATGAAATGTTTTGTATTCTGTATTGATAATCCCAGGGAGGATGTAATCCAGAGAGCTCAATGTAAAAACAGAGTGAATATTAGTTTAATAAAAAAACAGACAAACTTAAGGGTCTATTGATTATATTTTATTTCCCCAGAAAAAGGATTTTTTCCTGGTTCCTCAGATCACATTTCCAAGCATAAAAGAAAATGGTTTAAAAATTTACCTATTATATTTATACAAGGTTTTGAGGGGTAGTTTTAAGTTGATGTAATGTGATAGAGAGAGGAGGAGGAGGAGAACAACAGATAAGACTGACATTAGAGAGGGAAAGGAGAGGAATATGTTTAAATTTATCTTTATCAAGATACTTAAGAGTAAGAGTAGGGTGCTAGACATTTGACTTATTTAATAAGTCCTTTCACAGGAAAAGAAAAGACAAAGAGATAAGATATAAAGGAAAACAAATGGTGAAGCATTTGAGAAAAAAGAAAAGAATAAATTATCCTATATAGGCATATCGCGGTTAATTTAAAAAATGCAGCTTAATATAACTTACAATTAATGCTTGACATTATATATATAATCAGTCTACAATTATACTTCCTTCCCCCCACCAGCAAAGTTAATAACACCATATAAATACCAATAAGTATTATAAATTGGATTTTCTACCATTTTCATAAGTGCAATTGGCAAAAACAAGCAAATAATCAGCTTTAAAATAATAAGAAAACAGCATTAAAAAATTGAAAATAGTAACAGTTTTACTTACCTTAGTCTTACACACACCGCGTCCTAAGATTAAAAAAAAACAGGATAGAAGGTGTGTGAATGCAAGGGCATACGTATATCTGTGTGTGCGAGAAAACATTATTCTGCAAACAAAATAGACGAATTGTCTGTGTGTTGACACTGCAACTCGTGAAAGAAGTTTGCTACACAATCGAACATTGAATACAGTGACCAATTGCATACGTATGCATGCAACAAGACATGGATGCACATACACACCCTGTCCCACACTACTGTTCATATATGTTTATGTTTGTGTGAGCTGCAATGCG
The DNA here is from genome assembly GCA_963932145.1 of Acanthosepion lycidas. Classification (NCBI taxonomy): domain Eukaryota; kingdom Metazoa; phylum Mollusca; class Cephalopoda; order Sepiida; family Sepiidae; genus Acanthosepion; species Acanthosepion lycidas. Next base: position 48,932,601 of record OZ010612.1, read on the forward strand.
TATGAGTAGCATTCTAACAATAATTTTTTCTCTCATTTAGCATAAAAACACCGATATATGCAACCATAAATAAAAACAAAATTTAAAAATTAATCAGTTTTTCTGAAAATCACAAATAGTGTGAAACCCAGGGTCACAAACCAATGGGTTAGGGTACTTTGACATGGTGTAATGGTTAGCAAGCTTGTCTGACTAGATCAATTATAACTGATTAGTGAGTTTGATCCTCACCAGGTGCTCCATTCTTTGCCACTATGTGCTACATTTAAGCTGTGATTAGAAAAGCCTTTTCGGTTGGAGTAGTTAATATTGGTCTTAGAGTATGCTCTTAATACCTATTTCATATAGCCCCAAACAAAATTTTCCCTTAATTGGTCAAAAATTTTCTTGGAGGCTTGCAGCACTTGAACACCTAGCTGTATGGGCTCGTTGAGCTTGCCAATAGATTCTGGTGATATTCTTCTTACAAAATATACATTTTAGCAAATGGTTATTTTTGTTTAGCAGCATATCAAACTCTATGGGTTATTTAATGCCAAAATCTAAATATTTTGTAAAAAATTTTATTTTTTGGAGATAATTGTGGAGAAGAGCATTCCAAGAGGGCTAGAGTAAAGTAGCCTAAATGTGTGTATAGGATGCATGAATTACTAGCGAGGCAAACTGTCCGAGTATCGACACTAGAATGACGAGGTGTCATTGAGTCAGATCGAGGCTGACAGTGTGCCCAATATGCAAATTCTCTGGCTTGGCAAGAACATATAAAAAAGGCGAGTGTATGTTGAGTCGGGAATGGGAGGGAGAAACTTTTGCATTCAACGAAGGTCAAGGCTATGCATACTGAATCAGAATCAATTCTGAATGTTTCCAGTGTCTGTGTTACAGAATCCCAGGTTTCCTGCTACAATAATAATGGTTTTAGTGATACAAATCTTACTAATTAACCCATAGCTGGGGACAGGAGAGGTGGATCCATATACCTTTCTCAAGGGTATTTGCTCGTAAGTGAATATAACAAACCCAACTGTAATTGGAACTCGACTCTCCAATTAACAATTCTGAGCCATTATCCATTACACCACCCACACATCCAAGCTTACAGCACCTGGTATTCTCAAGCAGTTAGGTTTGGCAGTTGGTTCCTCAAATTTAGTGTTACTGGTTGTGAAGGGAGCATATCTGTTCAAGCTTCACTTCAGAGACCCAAAAAATAAATGTAGGTCTTCACCCACTTACACCGAGAAATAATCATACTTTTAAATTATTTTTTTTTTTATAGATTAATCAGCTCAATTGATCACTATTAAAGAAACAAAGGAAAAAATTAAATTTTATACAAATTAAGGTGTCTAGTTTGCTATAAACATTGTATTTTTGTACATTTGTTTCAAATTGATTCCACTTAGTACAAAAACTAAAACAAATATACACATACCATGTGATTTTCTTAAAAATGTTAAATATTTTTTTTTTTTTTTTTAAATTTGCAATTCATAATTTGGAGTACTTAATTAATATTATGAAAAAATCACCCAAGATTAAAAAATTCACTTTCTATTTTTTCAGGTTTTAAAATACCATATGTTTTGGCTGTTTTGGCTTTCGATCAATAATTTACATAGCAAACTGGACTTCTATCAACTTTTATAAAATTTAATAAAATAAATTTTTTTTAATTCGTTATAGGGTCGTGAAAAAGTCCACCTAGAATCGAGGTCATAATTTGCATGTGCAAAATGGCGAGTTAACATTTCATAGTTAATTTGCAGTGTAACACCCGCACTCAGTTCACATTAAGAATTTCCAGAATACTTACATTTATGTGTAATTATTGTACATGCTTCATTTGAATCTGGCTTGATAAATATAAAATCTACCGTTTTGGAGTTATCGACAGTGAAATTTCGTATTCATTTGAAATTCAAAGAAATTATGAAAAAAAAATATATCAATTGGCAATATCGATTGTACCTATTCTACCAAATAATGACACCAAAAATAACATTTATTTAGCAAATAAATTTGGGAAGGCTACTCAGTAATTTATATTTTATCACTTCTTTTTTTTTTTTTTTTTTTTTTTTTTAATGTCATTTTTATATTTATTTTTAAACATTATTTTTATTTTCATCTCCCGGCCTGAATATTCTAGAAATTAAAAAAAAAAAATTTCCAAACTCCAAGGGTGCATTTTTCTTTAATAAGATTTCTCAAATATTCAGACTGGTAGAATAAAATCAAAATATTGTTTAAAAAATAAATGGAGCATCTCTAACTTAAATATGGGTATCTGCTAAAAGAAAAAAAATGTCAGATTAAAATAATAAAAAAAAAATCCATTAATAATTAATGGTATACAATTCATTTGCAAACTGTTTTTTTCTTTTTAATCATTTCACCCTAAGCAAGGCAATAAAGCCATAAGACACAAGGGGGTTACTGCATATGAGAGTGTGACGATCATCATCATCCCGCACATACATACATACTTATGCAAATTCAAATTATACAACCACAAGCATTCATTGGATAGTAAATCAACACTACTGTGTAATGCGACAATTTTATAATCGCTATATTTTCATGTAGTTGATTTTGTGCACTTTTCGGAGAATCGGATCCCAGAAGCTTTTTGTGAGTCTCCCCAAAGCTTCCTTGCTGATTGGTCAATGGCAACCAATCAGATTGTCTCCACATGAAGAGTAATTCTTCCATCGCAGCGCTTTCAGAGCTGATGATCACCTATATATAATCAAAGAAAATTCTTAGTAAACCAGTGAAATCTCAGCTGCCACAGAAATCTGCGACAGTTGAAACTATGTGCCAATCTTTTCACTCACACCACCACTCAAATGCTGAATATTACCTATACTCACATAACATTTTTTCTTACACAGCAAAACTGTTGAAAACATTTATTACCAAAAACTATTACAACCTTATTGCTTTCAGTGAACTTTGGAACAATTGATAGTTAAAGAGAGACAACTCTTGTTTTACTCAATGAATGCTTTTTTTTTCATATCCTTGTTTGTACATCTTGTTAAATACAAATTTTATGTGTAACGATGTCTTTGGCTTATCCTCTTTTTCTTCACATCAGTTTGGTTTCCTAATCTAAGTTAAATAAATATGGTGAAGTCCGCCACAAGAGAATGAGAAAAAGACTATTAAGGAGAGAGAATAATAAAAGAACAAATTAAGAAGACAGAAGATAACGATTGACATTGCATTTAAGGGAGAATGGAGGAGGGGTCATAGAGGGTGCATTCCACCCAACCCCTAAAATTTCTGAAAAATCGAATGAGGTGCTCAATCAGTGAAGACAGATTTAACATGCTTATTCTTTTGTATGTTTACAAAGACATTCTGTTAGACAATAAAATCATGCAAAAAAGAAACCACAAAAATTGACTTTAGTAAATCCTCTTTCATGAACGCTATATAATCACACTTTGAATTTACAATTTTACTTATCAAATAAATAAAAGAAAACATAAATTTAAATTTATATATATCTGTAAAATAATAAAAATAAAAAGGAGGCACAGTGGAGTAATGTATAGTGGCTCGGATTGAGGAACTGGAGAGCTGAGTTCGGATTCCAGTCAGATCCATTACATTCACTTACGTGCTAATACTCTTGGGAAAGTTATGAATCCTCTTATTATGCTATTGGTAAATAGCAGGATAGACTTATAATTGTAATACGCTTCCTGACCATTTTTAAACCTTCGTTTTTCATAGCAAATCTCACCTTATTTTTCCCCTGAGATGTTTAGTATTTTGCGAGACCTGTGTTTGATGATGGTCTCCTTTAATGATTTCTCGGCAAATTTGGGGGTTGGCGGGAGAGAGGAGGAGAAGAAACGTAGTTTGTTTTTGTCCCCCATTTTTCATCCTGACTGGGTCAGCCTTTGATTTTCCCCTTTCTGTCATTTATTTTTACCCTTCCCATTCCATTAGTGAGTGTGATTCTTGATTTTTGTCTATCAGCAAAATACAGTGGCCACTCTTATTAGGTTGGTGCAAAAATCATGTCGTTTTCTCACATAGTAACATATGTGAGAAAACGACATTATTTTTGCACCAACCTAATATTTTGAGGGATGGACGGGTTCTACTAAAATTGTTTTGTTTTAGTTTTATCTTTGTGTTTTATTTTTATTGTTTTCCGGTTTCATCCTCCCACCCCATTTAATAAATCACAAAATCTTCACATAAATGATATTTCTGGACAATGAAATGAAATTTTTACAAAATGGGATTTTCTGTAGGTCCCCTGTGAATATGCGGTATTATGGTATATGCAGGATTGAGTGGTGATGGCTGAATTCTTGTGGTGAATGGGCAAATTGTAATAAATGAATGGGTCTTGATTCTAATTAACTCAGACTAGGATAGCTAATGAAGACCAGCTGTCCCCCTTTTCCCCTTCGGCCTTGTGCCACAATTTGGTATTTTTATAAAATAAATAATCAACAAACAAACATTTTGGCCAGGGCGCTTGAACAAGCTGCGTATTAATTTACATTCCCATTTTTTTTTTTTTTGCCAACTGGACGCTAGTTAGGCCTTTTTACTTCTGGCTTCTTGCGCATTTGGCACTTGGCATTCTGTCCCTAATTGCTGCCTGCATGTTGTCCTTAGATATTATAACCTATTCCATATAATATCAGTTATAATAGTACGGGAGGTTTCATAATCAGACTCAACCAGAAGATACGCAACAACGTCACAACGCCAGCACTACATCGCAATGACAGATTCCTGTTCTTGCCCGGTACTGGCCAGCTACAGTTATTGATACCTTTCCTGCCCAACACGTCCAGCGATACCTTTCCTGCCCAGCCAGCAGCGATCAATTTAATGGTTCGACTATCAACCCAACCAGTGCAGGCGCACATCAACTTCATTTAACTCCAACTTAAATAACCTTTCCCGTATACTATCTGTTATAATACTATGGGAGGTTTCGACATCGGCCTCGACCAGCAGATACATAATGCCAGCACATCAACGTTCTGACCATCGACACAACTGGAACAGCTCCAATCAATTCCCACAAAATTTTCGCACAAAGTTGGCAATACTGACCTGCGCAATCACTGAATTGATTGACACCAGTTTGTTTACATTGCGCAGATCAGTAGAAAAATTTCAGGGATTGTGTAGGTCAGTGTTGCCAATATTGTGTGAAAATTTTGTGTGAATTGATTGGAGGGTTTTTGAAATATTAGAAAAAAGTTATCTCGATAATAATTTGGTATGCAGTGTATATAAGTATGTAGGTATGTGTATATATTATAAAAGTATGTAAGTATATGTATATATTATAAAAGTATGTAAGTATGTGTATATATTATATTATTATGTAAGTATGTGTATATATTATGTAAGTATGTATATATATATATATATTATATAAGTATGTAAGTATGTATATAAATTATGTAAGTATGTATGTATATAATATATAAGTATATATATATATATTATATAAGTATATATATATATATTATATAAGTATATATATATATATTATATAAGTATATATATATATATTATATAAGTATATATATATATATTATATAAGTATATATATATATATATTATATAAGTATATATATATATATTATATAAGTATATATATATATATATTATATAAGTATATATATATATATATATATATATTATATAAGTATATATATATATATTATATAAGTATATATATATATATTATATAAGTATATATATATATATTATATAAGTATATATATATATTATATAAGTATATGTATATATATATTATATAAGTATATGTATATATATATTATATAAGTATATATATATATATATTATATAAGTATATGTATATATATATTATATAAGTATATGTATATATATATTATATAAGTATATGTATATATATATATATTATATAAGTATATGTGTGTATATATATATATATTATATAAGTATGTGTATATATATATAAGTATATGTACATATA